>WBNM01024976.1:0-22678 GCA_013399055.1 Ramphastos sulfuratus
GGTGGTGGGGGGGGAAGAATATTTCTCCACTCAGCAGGTCTGGGTGACAAAACCCTTAGGTGGCCATTCTGTTTTTGCTGTGCTACCAGCTGCTCTGTGGACTTCACACAGTTCTTCTGTGGCTTGGACACAAAAGCCACAGTGAGATTTTTGTTTGTTTGTTTGTTTGAAACACCCTTTTTAACAGACAGCATAATGATTGTTGTGTTAAGAGGCACTTTGTGTCTGCTGAAAGCACCTTCTTGTCTTTCTGTCATTAAACTTCTGTTTGTCCGGCTGCTAATGAGCTGTGCTTTCAATCAGCTCCCTATCTTAAGAGCTTTCCTCTCACCCTGTCATTACTAATTGCAGGTTGTCTTTCAATTTCTTCTTGCAGAAATCATATCACCAACACTTCCTCCTGACTCTCTTTCAGAATCTGTTTTGGCTTGGTTTAGGGTTTTTTCGATTCAGTTTGTAGTTTGAGTTTCTTAACGGCTCTTGGATTCAGTGTCATGCTCTGTGTCACAGAATCCCTCAATCCCAGCTTGGTGGGGTTGGAAGGAGCCTCTGGAGGTCATCCAGTCTAAGCCTGTGCTAAAGCAGGGGCACCCACAGCAGCTTGCTTAGGATCACAATGGCCAGGGAGGGTTGGAATCTCTCCAGAGGAAACTTTGCAGCCTCTCTGGGCAGCCAGAGAGTCTGTCAGTCTCACAACAAAGAAGTTTCTCCTCTTGTTCTTGAAGGAACCTCCTGGGTTCCAGTTTGTGCCCATTGCCCTTTGTCCTGTCCCTGGGCACCACTGACAAGACTCCGGCCCCAACCTTTTGGCCACCATGGTCCCTTTAGCTCTTGATGAACGTTGAGAAGATCCCTTCTAGGGTCTGCTCTTCTCCAGGCTCAACAACCCCAAAGTTCTCAGCCTTTCCTCCTCACAGAGATGCCCCAGGCCCCTCAGCAGCTTCCCAGCCTCCACTGGATTCTCTCCAGTAGTTTCCTGTCTCTCTTGAACTGGGGAGAACCCAGAACTGGACACAGTCCTCCAGCCGTGGCCTCAGTAGGGCAGAGCAGATGGGGAGGAGAATGTCCCTCAACCTGCTACCTGCACTCTTCATGCCCCCCAGGAGGCCACTGGCCTTTTTGGCCACGTGGGCACAGTGCCGGCTCATGAGCAACTTATCCCCCAGCACTCCCAGATCCTTCTCCATAGAGCTACATCCCAGCAGGTCACCCCTTAGCTGTACTGGTGCAGGGGGTTGTTGCTCCCCAGAGGCAGGGCCCTCCACTTGCCCTTGTTGATCTTCAGTGAAGGCTTTTAGGGTGACCCAACGCTGACTTGCTGCAGCATTCCCTTGCTCCCTCATTGTCATTTCCACTGAAGGTCTCCTCTTTTGCACAGCGCTCAGAAGGCTTTGAGGCACAGCTGGATGTGCAGTGAGCACCCACACCACCTCTTGTATTAAAACTTAACACTTGATTATTTAATGAAAAACTGATTTCATAGCCCAAGAGCTGCTGGTTCTGAGCCTACCACTGAGAAGCCAACACGATGATTTGTCTCTGGAGGTGGACCAGGATGGTTGAAGCTGGGTGGAGCTGTAGTTGGGTTATTTTGTTCCCTTAAAGCACTTTGTTCTGTGCCATGTTTGTAAACCAGAGCCCTGTGTTTTATCCTCAGCATCTAGCAGCAGTGGAAGAAAGGAAGATCAAGTCCCTGGTTGCCCTTTTGGTGGAAACTCAGATGAAGAAGCTGGAGATAAAACTTCGCCATTTCGAGGAGCTGGAAACCATTATGGACAGAGAGAAGGAGGCGGTGAGTGGGGCTCTGGGTGGAGCCAGGGAATTGATTGGGTTGGTAAAGATCTCCAAGATCATCCAGGCCAACCACCAGCCCAACACCACTATGGCCACTAAACATTGCCCCCAAGTGCCATGTCCACACGTTTCTTGAACACCTCAAGGGATGGGGACTCCACCACCTCCCTGGGCAGCCTGTCCCAATGCTTGACCACTTCAGTCCCTGCTCACAGCTGGAGAACCAGCATCTTCAGCTGCTCCTCAGCTGTGTGCAGGTCTTCTCCTTCAGCTGCAATTCATAGTGACCTCCTAGAGTAGCATTTGGAGCCTCTCCTTTCTCCACCATCTTCTCTTTACCATAAGCAGTATTGATGGTATCCAAGATTTGCCTCCTAATCCTTGTTCCTGTCATCTAAGCACCATTGTGGAATTGGCGGGATTGATTCCGAGCTTTCACTTAGGTCTTCTCCTGTGAATGGTTCCTGGCTTTCCCCTGGGAAGAGAGTGAAATGATGGAAACCTGACAGGCCTAAGGGAAGGCAAACCAACTCTGTCTGCTGCTTCTCACTGACCCAGTCTAGACTGGAGATTTGGGTTTAAGCTCAGGGATTTATGATCAGAGAGTTGTTTTGGTTGGAAGAGACTCCACCACTGCCCTGGGCAGCCTGAGACAGGCCTTGACAAGCCTCATGTCCAACTTAAACTTGCCCTGGAGCAACTTGAGACTATTTCCTCTTGTCCTGTCACTTGTTCCTTGGGAGAAGAGACCAACCCCCACCTGGCTCCAGCCTCCTTTCCAGGAGTTGCAGAGAGCCAGAAGGTCTCCCTTCAGTCTCCTTTTCTCCAGACTCAACAATCCCAGGTCCTTCAGCTGCTCCTCACCAGCCCTGTTCTCCAGGCCCTTCACCAGCTTCATTGCCCTTCTGTGGAAGAGATTCTGTCT
This sequence comes from Ramphastos sulfuratus, assembly GCA_013399055.1. Classification (NCBI taxonomy): domain Eukaryota; kingdom Metazoa; phylum Chordata; class Aves; order Piciformes; family Ramphastidae; genus Ramphastos; species Ramphastos sulfuratus. The sequence goes on from WBNM01024976.1 coordinate 2,720, forward strand.
CTGCCTGTCTGTGGCCAGATTTCACATCAGATAGAAGTTCTTTCCCATCTAGTGCAGCATGCCTTCAGAAAAGAGGTTTCTCTCCAGCTATTCTGAAGATGACTCAAACCTTTATTCCTACAGAGAGCAATCATTATTCTCTGTCTCTGTTGGGGAGCTCGCCCATGTTTGTCAATCAGCAGTTCCTCCTCTTCATCATCGTTCTTGGTGTTCTCACATTTGCACTTCCCTGTGCATTTAGTGGCATTTCCATCCTCACTTTGGCCTTCATCACACTGATGGAGCTTGACAAGCCATGGGCTTGTGTGGTGGCAGAGTGTCAGCAAGAATTTCGCTGTGGCTCAGCATCCTCCACCATTTTCAGGCTGCTGTTTCCCTCCGATGCTGATTGGCAGCTCAAGGAATGGACCTAAAAAGGTTCTCTGGAGAGATTTTTTTCTTCCCTTTGGGGCATTTATTCTATTAGGGTTGGGTTTTTTCTCTGTCTCTTTTGAGATATCTGACATTTTCCTTCTTAAAAATGTGCACACAGATTTTTTTTTTTTTTTTTTTTTTTTTTTTTTCCCCCTTGGCTTTCTGGTAGTTAAATTCTGTCTTTGCCTCTGCCATGGTGGATATTTAGCAGAATAATTAAAGCACTGAAGATTCCTGAGGGCATTTGTCCTTTATTGCTTCTCTGGCTTTGTCAAGGTAAGGTGAGTGGAAGTGGTGAGAGGAATCTGGACCTGAAGGATGGTAGATTTTAGGCAGAACACATCAATTTCAGTGTTTAATGTCATCCCACTGCTGCCAGCTCTGTGTGTAGCGAGGGATCCTGTTGGTAGGAGCCATCTTCCAGAATCCTAAAATCATTGAAGTTGGAAAAGGCCTCTAAGGTCATGGAATCATAGAGTGATAGGGGCTGGAAGGAACCTCTGGAGATCATCTAGTCTGACCCCACTGCTAAATGGGGGCACCTAGACCAGATTGCACAGGGCAGCATCCAGATGGGTTTTAAATGACTCCAGAGAGGGGTACCCTACTACTTATCAAGTCCAACCTTCTGCCCAACAACTCCATGACCACTAGACCATGTCTAGTGCCACATCTACACCTCTATGGATGGTGACTCCACCACCTCCCTGAGCAGCCTCTTTCAGTGTCCCACATTCTTGACACAGAATTTCTAACAGGACATGAACCTTTTCTTCACTCTCTCTGCTCAGGGAGGAGTCCTTCCTGAAGGTGAAGCTACAGGACAACGACGGTTATTGTCTCAGTATCCATGGAGTGCTTGGACCAGGCCCTCCGGCTGGGAATCACTTCACAGCAGTATAGGGTCACACTGTTGCAGGTCTGGAGATCATCAGTGGTATAGGATTCATGACTCTGTGTCCAGGCTGATGTCCTGGACCAGGTTGTGGCCATCTCACACATGCTGATCTTCGGGGTGCCTGGTCCCCAACTGACCTGACATCCCTGCAGGTGTAGCTGAGCTTGGGGAGCTGAAGAGACATCACTGATGGACTCTGCACTGGAAAATGTGTCACCACCAGTTGGCTTAATCATAGTCTCAGCATGGTAGAGGTTGGAAGGGACCTCTGGAGATCATCTAGTCTGACCCCACTGCTAAATGGGGGCACCTAGACCAGATTGCACAGGGCAGCATCCAGATGGGTTTTAAATGACTCCAGAGAGGGGTACCCTACTACTTATCAAGTCCAACCTTCTGCCCAACAACTCCATGACCACTAGACCATGTCTAGTGCCACATCTACACCTCTATGGATGGTGACTCCACCACCTCCCTGAGCAGCCTCTTTCAGTGTCCCACATTCTTGACACAGAATTTCTAACAGGACATGAACCTTTTCTTCACTCTCTCTGCTCAGGGAGGAGTCCTTCCTGAAGGTGAAGCTACAGGACAACGACGGTTATTGTCTCAGTATCCATGGAGTGCTTGGACCAGGCCCTCCGGCTGGGAATCACTTCACAGCAGTATAGGGTCACACTGTTGCAGGTCTGGAGATCATCAGTGGTATAGGATTCATGACTCTGTGTCCAGGCTGATGTCCTGGACCAGGTTGTGGCCATCTCACACATGCTGATCTTCGGGGTGCCTGGTCCCCAACTGACCTGACATCCCTGCAGGTGTAGCTGAGCTTGGGGAGCTGAAGAGACATCACTGATGGACTCTGCACTGGAAAATGTGTCACCACCAGTTGGCTTAATCATAGTCTCAGCATGGTAGAGGTTGGAAGGGACCTCTGGAGATCATCCAGTCCAACCCCCCTGCTGAAGCAGGGGCACCCACAGCAACTTGCCCAGGATCACAATAGTCAGGGGGGGTTGGAATCTCTCCAGAGAAGGAGACTCCAAAACCTCTCTGGGTAGTCTGGGCCAGGACTCCAGCACCCTCATACCAGAGAAGTTTCTCCTCGTAGAGTCAGATTACATCAGGTTGGAAGGGACCCTTCAAGGTCATCTTGTCCAACCCCCCTGCAGTGAGCAAGGATGTCTTTAACTAGAGCAGGTTGCTCAGGGCCTCAAGTCTGGCCTTGAATGTCTCCAGAGATGGAGTCTCCACCACATGCTGAGCTGGGTAGGGCTGTAGGTTGTGTCCACAGAGCTTCTTCTGACACGATTGCAAGAGCCTGGTCCAGAACCAGGTGGCTTGTGCTCTGCAGCAGTTTTAGAGCATCTCACCTTGTATCTTGGCTTTATGTTTAGGATGGACACAAGAAACTATTTCTTTTCCCTTGAGGGCTGTCAAGGCCTGGCCCAGACTGCCCAGGGCAGAGGTGGAGTCTCCATCCTTGGATGGGCTTCAAAGCCGTGGAGATGCAGTGCTGAGGGCCATGGTTTAGTGGTGACCTGGCAATGCTGGGTTCATGATTGGACTCTCTGATCCCTAAGGTCTTTTCCAACCAGAACTCCATGGCTCTCTGAAGGGAAGCTCTCACTGACTTCTCCTGAGCACGAGGTGAATTTTCAGGCACTGGATGCTGTTTGGAGATGCTCCTAAAGACTGTTTCAAGAACAGCAGGACAGGGCACCTTGAAGAGAGCAAAAGCAGGAGCACAAAAGAGCACAAAAGTCCTAGGAGAAGTTGGGTGGAGCCATGTTTCTTGCCTAAGCCTTTGTTTGGGGTCATTTGCAGTAATTCTCCTGTGAGCTGGCTGCCACCAGTGGAATCTGTTTCCACACATGCACCATTACCCCCTTGGTGTCCCTGCCTCTTGCTTCCACCACATCCTTCCCGCTAAGGTGTCAGATTGGTCAAGGAGAAAGGAGTCAGGGCACCATGACTAATCCCATTGTAGTCCCTCCAGGCAGAACACCAACCCCCAACAAGGAGCATGTTTTATTCATGAGGCTGCAGCCCCATCTGGTTGGGTGGGTGAATGCCTCCTCTGTAGTTTTCATCCCTGCTTTGTCAGTGGTGGAAAGTGCTAACACAAAGTATTGGTGGGGCTAGGGGAGTTCAGGAGAACTTCTGCCAGGGGGAAATCTCCTTGGCAACCTGCTTTTGTGGAGGTTCATCTGAAAATGTTCCCTCAATATTTGTAAACCAGTCACACAAAGCCATGTGTCCAGTTGGTAGTAAGTGTAGAAGCAGGTTGTGAGATCTTAGAGCAGTCAGATGATGGAGGCTTCCTTGGCCAGGGCATGGTCAATCTGTAAACAGAATCGTGGAATGACAGAATTGTTTAGCACAGAGTTGGAAGAGACCTTTAAGGTCATGGGAGTCCAACCATGAACCCAGCACTGCCAGGGCACCACTAAACCATGGCACTCAGCATTGCATCTCCACAACTTTGAAACCCCTCCAGGGATGGGGACTCCACCACTGCCCTGGGCAGCCTGGGACAGGCCTTGACAACCCTCAAGGGACAGAAATTGTTCCTCATGTCCAATCTAATCCTCCCCTGGGGCAACTTGAGGCAGTTTCCTCTTGTCCTGTCACTTTTTCCTTGGAAGAAGAGACCAACTCCACCTGGCTCCAGACTCCTTTCAGGGAGTTGCAGAGCACCAGAAGGTCTCCCCTCAGCCTCCTTTTCTCACCCCACGTCCCTCAGCTGCTCCTTACCAGCCCTGTTCTCCATCTTCATTGCCCTTCCCTGGACCCATTGCAGCCCCTCAATGTCCTTCTTGGAGCGAGTGGCTCAAATCTGACCCCAGGACTGGAGGTGTGACCTCACCAGTGCCCACTCTGAGGGCACAATCCCTGCCCTGCTCCTGCTGGCCACACCATTGCTGATCCAAGATGTAAGGCTGAAAGCTCTGCCCAGCACCCATTGTGCAACTGGAAGATTCCTTAGGACAGACCAAGGTGATTTAGACTCTTCCAGGTAGGAAAAGGTCCAAACCGTTTACCAAAACCTGCTGCAGATCAGACATTTGGGTAGCAACAGGAGAAGCCTTTGTTGTGCAGAAGCATCCTTCAGATGTGTCACTTCTTACCCTCACTTTGCCTTCTCTTCTTTGTTTTGGACAGCTGGAGCAGCAGAGGCAGCAGCTGCTGACGGAGCGGCAGAACTTCCACATGGAGCAGCTAAAATACGCTGAGCTAAGGGCTCGCCAGCAAATGGAGCAGCAGCACAGCCAAAACCCACAGCAGTCCCACCAGCACTCCAGTGGGCCTGGGATGAACCCCCTCGGGGCACCAGCACACCCAGGCTTACTGCCCCACCAGCAGCCCCCGCCCTACCCCATGATGCACCACCAGATGCCACCACCTCACCCACCACAGCCAGGTAAGGGCTGGAAGGAGAATCACAGGATTACAGAATAGCAGGGATTGGAAGGGACCTCTGAAGATCATCCAGTCCAACCCCCCTGCTAAAGCAGAGGCACCCACAGCAGCTTGCCCAGCATCACAATGCCATGGGGTGTTTGGAGTCTCTCCACAAAAGGAGACTCCACAACTTCTCTGGGCACCCTGGGCCAGCACCTTCACACCAAAGCAGTTTTTCCTCCTGTTCAGGTGGAACCTGCTGGGTTTCAGCTTCTACCCATTGTTTCTTGTCCTGTCTCTGGGCACCACCAAAAAGATCCTGGCACCTTCACCCTGATGCCCACTCCTCAGATATTTGTAGACATTGATAAAATCCCTTCTCAGCCTTCTCCTCTCCAGACTAAACATCCCCTGATGCTCATTACAGAATGGTAGGGGTTGGAAGGGACCTTTGGGGAGCAAATGCAACCCCACTGCCAAAGCAGCTTCACCTAGAGAGGGCCACACAGAAGCGCATCCTTCTCTGGACGCACAATTTCCTGCTTCCTCTGGAGCAGGTTCCTCTCCCACATTCTCAGCTTCTCTCCAATACCTCTTCACTGTCCTGTGGCCACTCTCTGGGAGGCTTGGTGCTGAGCAGCAAGGAGTCATTCTTCGTTCAGGTAGAAAGGTGTCATTGAAGACCTGGAGAAGCTGCTGCCTGCTGCTCTGTCTGGCAGCTCTGCAGGAAGAAGTGCCCCATTCAGTTTGTGTTAGAGGAAAAATCCCACAGCCACTTGGCAGGGACTGAGGAGCACCAGTGGGCAACCTTCCAAAAGAGCCCTGAGGGGAAGCTGGAGATGGAAATACTTAGGCACAATTTCCTCTTCAGCTGCCTGGGTTTAACTCCAGACTTTACCTTGGTTCTCACTGATATTTTCAAACAGGTTTCTGACCTTAATAGTGGCTAAAAGTGTAACTGTTGGGTCAGCAGACCATAAAGAGACCGCTGAGTCTGATGGCTTCAAAGTGATTGACAAGAGCTGGAGAGATGGAAGGGAACAGAGTGATGAAAGGACCTGAAAAGGCATTTAGAAACAGAAGGGAAAAAACAAATTCCTGCCTGGGGCTTCTCTGGAGTCAGAGGCAGAAGCAGTTAAGCCCAATCTTGTTTGAACAGTCAAGCTTTGTCCACAGTAATGTTCTTCAGCTTAGATGTCAGCCACTGGACACTGCTGCTGAACATCTGCAGTGAGGCTGTTTGTGCCCATTGCCCCTTGTCCTGTCCCTGGGCACCCCTGACCAGAGTCTGACCCCAGCCTCTTGCCCCTCATGGTACCTTTAGCTCTTGCTGAGCATTGATCAGATCCCCTCTGGGTCTGCTCTTCTCCAGGCTCAACAGCCCCAGGGCTCTCAGCCTTTCCTCCTCACAGAGATGCTCCAGGCCCCTCAGCAGCTTCCCAGCCTCCACTGGACTCTCTCCAGTAGCTCCCAGTCTCTCTTCAACTGGGGAGCCTGGGCCAGGGTCTCACCACCCTCAGCATTACAAATCTCTTCTTCCTCTCCAGTTCAAATCCTATTCCTCTTTCAGTGGAAAGCATCACCCCTTGTCCTGTCACAGCAGGCTCTGCTCAAAAGTCTGTCCCCAGCTCTCTGATTGTCCCCTTGAAGCACTGAAAGGCCACCAGAAGGTCTCTCTGGAGCCTTCTCTTCTCCAGGCTGAACAACCCCAACTCTCTCAGCCTGGCCTCACAGCAGAGGGCTTCCAGCCCTCCCAGCATTGCTGTGGCCTCTTCTGGCCCCTCTCTAACAAGTCCCTGTCTCTGCTGTGCTGCCTGATACTTTAGTGGCTTGCACTGTGCTGTCACCTAAACATCTGCAGAGCTTCCCCAGCGAGTCTGAGCAGCTCCTGACTCCTTAGGAAGATCCATTATTGAAGGTGCATGAATATTTGAAGGTTCCTGGTGCCACCCTGCAGAACACTTGTCCTTGCTGGCTTGATGCACCAAGCAGCTTCTCAACTAAGTGTCTTTGTTGTAGAAAAATACTGGTGAGCCCTCAGTCAGGAGGTGCTGTGGGTGTCAGGGCCCCATGAAGCTGGGCTGGGAGGTGTCCAACTCCATCAGCAGCGCCGGCTGAAGCGCGCCGGAGGGGAGAGTGACAGAAATGCAATCTGCCAGTGGAGTGGAAATTGGGCCTCTCCCCTGAGAGCTACTGCTGCTCAGCCACTTCTGGTGCTGAATTATTCACCGTCCTTGGCTGTGGGATTGTCTGCTGCAGGAGGTGGGGAGGGGACGTGCCCAAGGAGGGAATCTGCCCAAGGAAGGAAAATGTCCAGGGAGAAGTGCCCATGGAGAGGACATGTCCAAAGAAAGACTCTACCCAAGCAAAGGACCTGGCTGGGAGGTTGGTTAGAAGCAGGGATTGCCAGGTCCTCTGCAAACCCTTGCTGGTGGGAAGCAGCACATCTTGCAGTGCTGCAGAGCTGCTCTGCAGTGAGGCTGAAGGCTTTCTCTGGAGCCGTTCTCCACCCATTCCCAAATCAGGGCTGGGAAACCATTCATTCAGTAGTAGGAGAGTGAGATCCCAGCAAGGCACATCCCCTGTGGAGGAACATCAGAGCCTGCTATGGTTCGCTGCCAAAGCACAGGTTCCCAGCCCAGAGCAGAATTCTCTTTGACTGGTGAACTGGGAAAGGCTTGTGGGGAGGGTTTATGCATCTCCCCACATCACCTTCTGAGAAGGGATCTTAATGCTCAAAATGACTTAAAGGGCAGGGGCCAAGAGGCTGGGGCCAGACTCATGTCAGTGGTGCGCAGGAACAGCACAAGGGCCAATGGGCACAAACTGGTACCCAGGAGGTTCCACCTGAACAGGAGGAGGAACTTTTTGGTATGAGGGTGCTGGAGCCCTGTCCCAGGCTGCCCAGAGAGGTTGTGGAATCTCCATGTGTAGAGAGATTCCACACCCCACTGGGCATTGTGAAGCTGTGCAAGCCACTGTGGTTGCCTCTGCTTTAGCAGGGGGTTGGACTGGATGATCTCCAGAGGTCCCTTCCAACCCCTACCATTTCTGTGCTTCTACAGCCAAACAAACCCACTAACCCTGTTAACCACCTCAGTGCCCCTCAGGGAGCTGATTTAATAGAGGTGGAGGCTTATTTAATAGAGATAAATACCTTGGAGATCCTTCAAGAGCTGCTCCTCATCAGGCTCAGTGGAACGTGAAGCTGCAGTTGGCAGGAGAATGCTTCAGAGCATGCATTAGGAGATAGCTGCAGCCTCTAACAGGGGAAGGGTTTGGTTTTTCACTCTGCTAAATCTCATTCTAGTGAAACCTTTTGGCTTCATCTCTTCCTGAGGCTGCTGGTTTTCAGCTCTCCCCCTTATGTAGGTCACACTTCACATTCTTCTGCCTAGTATCAAAGTGATAGAATGAGAGGAAATGGCCTGAAATTGCACCAGGGGAGGTTTAGGTTGGATTTGAGGAACAAGTTATTTGCTGCAAGAGTGGTCAGGCATTGGAACAGGCTGCCTAGAGAGGTGATGGAGTCGCCATCCCTGGAGGAGTTCAAGAAGAGTGTGGACATGGCACTTTGGGACATAGTTTGATGGCCATGGTGATGTTGGGTTGATGGTTGGACTTGGTGATCTTCGAGGGCTTTCCAACCTTCATGGTTCTATGATTTGATGCTGGCACTGTTGTCTTGATGTGGTGTCTCTTGTGAAGTCTCTAAACTTTTCTTTGCCATAGTGGGGGCAGCAATTTCCCCTTCCTTAATCCCAGTTTGATTGGGTGTTACCCAGCTTCAGCAGTTGGGATTCTGGTACCTGATGGAGTTGTTCCTCTGCAAGTACCCTAAGCTAGTTTCATAGAATCCCTGAATCCCAGCACGATGAGGTTGGAAGGGACCTCTGGAGATCATACCCAGTCCAACCCCCTGCCAAAGCAGGGGCACCCACAGCAGTTTGCTCAGCATCACAATGCCCAAGGAGGGTTGGAATCTCTCCACACAAGGAGACTCCACAACCTCTCTGGGCAGCCTGAGACAGGGCTCCAGCACCCTCACACCAAAGAAGTTTCTCCTTCTGTTCAAGTGGAACCTCCTGGGTTCCAGTTTGTGCCCCTTGCCCTGTCCCTGGGCACCACTGATGAGTCTGGTCCCACCCTCTTGCCCACATGGTCCCTTTTTCATTGAGAAGGGACACAAGGTGAGGCACAGGTTCTTCTGAAGGCAGCCTTCACACTCCTTGCCTAATGGCTGCTTTTCTGGCTAAACCTCTGGACCTTTGAGTGTGCAAAGTTAAATGTAATTGGATTATGCAAAATAATCTCTTAAAGTGAGGATTTAAAGCATCAGTTAGCAAGCTGTAGGTGCCTGGATCAGGGTGATTCCAATAGCTCCTTGCTGTAGCTGAAATGTGAAGGTCTCTGATGTATGAGGAAGACTTAGAGGAACCCTTCCTCACACCAGAACAGGGCTTTAAATGGTAGAAATATCTGGACAGTCCAGTGGTGAACTGTGTGGTCTCAGTTCTCCATTAGGAGAACCCTTAATGAAGCTCCAAGGCCAACTCCAAAGCTCCAAGGCCATTTTCTGATGCCAAAGGCTGCCTGTTCTCATCAAGTGCTCTACTTTGTTGTCTTGGCTTTGGCACCTACATGCCCTGTGGCTCCTGGAGGACCACAATGACTTGGCTTGAACATGTCCAGAGAAGGGCAGCAAGGATGGTTGAGGGGTCTGCAGCACAGCCCTATGAGGAGCAGCTGAGGGAGCTGGGGTTGCTCAGCCTGGAGAAGAGGAGGCTCAGGGCAGACTTCAGTGCTCTCTACAACTACCTGAAAGGAGATTATAGCCAGGTGGGGTTGGGCTCTTCTGCCAGGCAACCAATGACAGAGTGAGAGGATACAGTCTGAAGCTGTGCCAGGGCAAGTTTAGGCTGGATGTTAAGAAGAAGTTCTTGGCAGAAAGAGTGGCAGCATTGGAAGGGGCTGCCTGGGGAGGTGGTGGAGTCCCCATCCCTGGAGGTGTTTAAGAGGGGTCTGGATGAGGCACTTAGTGCCATGGGTTAGTTAATTAGGTGTTAGGATAGGTTGGACTCGATCTCGAAGGTCTTTCCAACCTGGTTGATTCTGTGACTTTTGGGGGGTGAAAAGCCATTTCCTCTGGTGTTTGGAGCATGGGTGGAGTTGACTCTCATGCAAAAGACTCCTGTCACTGCTTGGAGAACAGCCAGACCCTGCTTTTCACTTCAGGTCCCCTCCACACCCCGCATGAATCTCATGATTGTGTCTCTTTGCTGCTCTTGCAGGTCAGATGCCAGGCCCTGGTTCGATGATACCTGGACAGCCCATGCCAGGCAGGATGATGCCAGGTGTGTCAGCCAACATCCATCCTGCTGGTGGTGGTCCCCCCCCACCTGGCATGTCACCAATGGCAGGGAATCTGATTGGACCTCGTGTTTCTCTGGCAGCTCCAAATGGCATGTGTAAGTGGATCCCCACCAGACAACCTCAGTGTCACAGAGACAGCACACAACAGGTTGGGTTGGAAGGGACCTTAAAGATCATCCAGTCCCACCCCCCTGCCATGGGCAGGAAACACCTCCCAGGTTGCTCAAGGCCCCATCCAACCTATCCTGGAACACCTCCAGGGAGAGGGCTGCCAGCTGGTGTGGCTTTTCTCTCTCTTGCCCTGTTGCTGGAGAAGTCATTGTAGTCGAAGCCCTTTTATCTGCTGCAGGAATAATGGGATCTGTGGGCAGCCAAATGCTGCTGCCAGAGGTGTGCTTGAAGCTTTAAGTGCTTGTCTCCCCTCTAGGCATCCAAACATTCTCCATTGTCCTTTGTTTTATTTATAACATCCTTTATTTTATTCATAATGACACCAGGGCTCGGTGGTCGTCATCAGAAACCTCTCTGGGCTTAGCCTGGAAGAAAGGGAATGCACAGGAGAGGTCCAGGAATTAACTTGCAGCTAAATCCTTCAGTAGTAGAGATCAGGATGGGGGATCAACAATAGTTTGCAGGAAATGAAGTTCTGTGAAGGCAGAAAAAAGGGAAAACCTCATTAGGAAGAAGCAGAAGGGATTTGGGGAACATTCCTTGTGAGGTCTAAATACTTACAGCTCTGAAAATAGAGTCATGGAGCCATTGAGGTAGGAAAAGACCTCAAAGAGTCATACCAGGGTTTGGATTGGAAGGGATCTTGAAGTCATCCATTTCCAACCCTCCTGCATTGGGCAGGGACACCTCACACTAGTCCAGATTGCTCAAAGCCTCATCCAACCTGGCCTTGAACACCTCCGGGGAGAGGGCATCCAGAATTTGCCTGGGCAACCTGTTCCAGTGTCTCACCCCCCAACACCTCCATCACCCACCAGACTGTCTCACAGTATTATTTATGCCAACAACAGGAAAAAAGCAGCTGCAGTCAGTAGCTGCTCTGTGGGTGTTACCTGGGTGAAGGTGAGAATGTGGCCAAACCCAGAGGGACAAAGTATTCTGGTGTGGTTAGTGCAGGATGTTCTGTCATTCCTTCTCCAAAAGGCCTGTCCCAGGCTGCTCAGGGCAGTGGTGGAATCCCCATCCCTGGAGGAGTTTCCAGGCTGTGGAGATGTGGTGCTGAGGGCCATGGTTTGGTGGTGACCTGGCAGTGCTGGGTTCATGGTTGGACTCCATGATCCCAAAAGTCTCTTCCAACCTGAATGATTCTGTGGGTGGCAGTGTTGGTCTGCTGGAGGGTTGGGAGTGATCTACAGAAGGATCTGCCCAGGCTGGGCTGGCTGAGGTTCAACAAGGCCAAGTCCCCATCCCTGGAGGGGTTTCCAGGCCATGAAGATGTTGTGCTGAGGGCCATGGTTTAGTGGTGACCTGGCAGTGCTGGTTAATGTCTGGACTCCATGAGCTTCAAGGTCTTTTCCAACCCAAACCATTCTGTGATGAATCCCTTCCAACCCAAACCATGCTGTGATGAATTGGTCTGCAGCCTAGCACAAGCTTCTGCTCTGCCTGAGCACAACCACCTGAAACCCTCTGAGTGTGACTTACTGTGACTGCCAGGCAGGAGCTGTGATCACTTATTGGGAAATCCATCCCAACTGGGCTCCACCTGAAGGGAGGTGCTGAGGAGTAACCAACTCACTGCTGTCACCACCTTGAAATTGTAGAATGCTTTTAGTTGGAAGTGCCCTAAAAGAACATCTTTGCAGTGAGGGTGGTGAGACACTGGAACAGGTTGCCCATGGAGGTTGTGGGTGTCCCCTCCCCAGAGATATTCAAGGCCAGGTTGTTTGGGGCCTTGAGGAGCCTGGGCTAGCTGGAGATCTCCCTGCCCATGACAGGGGTTTGGAACTAGATAATATTGAAGGTCCCTTCCAACCCAAACAATTCTACAAATCTATGAAAGCCTCATCCAGCCTGATCTTAAACATTTCCGTAGTTGGAGCCTCCACAACTTCTTTGGGCAACCCTCCCCAGTATCTCACCAGCCTCATAGTAAAGAACTTCTTCCTAATGTCCAACCTAAACCTGCCCTGCTCTGATTTCAAACCACTGCCCCATTCTGCTGCTATTTTAGCTCAGACATTTGCTCCTGCTGCTCCTCCAGCTTCCCTTAGTTTCCCTTCCTTTTTTTTCCTGAGCCTCTACCTCTGGGAATTTCTTCTGTCAGATTCTATTCCTGCTTCCTCTCTCTTCCCTTCTCTTCATGTCTGGTGTGGGTTTGGTTTTTTTTTTCCTCCCCTACTGAAGAAGTCAGTCATGTTCCATTAGCATCTCCTCCCTGGCCTTTTGTAGCCTCCCTTTCTCTCCACCTCCTCTTCCCTGCAGCTCTGGATTACTCTCCTCTAACCTATATCCCCTGAAGTCCATTGTTCCACCTGCTCTGAGAGGCAGGAGATGACAAATGCTCATCCTAGCTCTGAAAGGTGCTTGGTGTGAACTTTGCCAGCTCCTGAGCTGCACAGCTGGCATCCTTCTGGGGAAAAATGGGAGGGTTCTTCATCTTCTCCCAGTGCATGGTGATGGAAAAGCACAACACCACCTGCCATGGAGCTTGAGGTGGAGCTTGAGGGACAGAGGAGCCACAATCAGAGCCATGTCTGGAGACAGTCCTTGCAGTGTGCTCCTCAGACAGTGGTGTCCTCATGGTTTTGCCTGAAAGGGCTCTGCAGCACAGCTAGGAGACAACAGTGGAGGACATCTGGGGTAACTCATGTTAGCCTGGAGAAGAGGAGGCTGAAGGGAGACCTTCTGGCTCTCTCCAGCTCCCTGAAAGGAGGCTGGAGCCAGGTGGGGTGGGTCTCTCTCCCAAGGAACAAGTGAGAGGACAAGAGGAAATGGCCTCAGGCTGCCTCAGAGGAGGTTTCGGTTGGACATTAGAAGAAACTTCTTGACTGAAAGAGTTCTCAAGCACTGGCACAGGCTGCCCAGAGAGGTGGTTGAATCCCCATCCCTGGAGGGGTTTCACAGCTGCAGAGGGCCATGGTTTAGCACCAGCCTTGGCAGGCATAGATCACAGTTGGACTTGATGACCTTAAAAGGCTTTTCCAACCAAATGATTCTGTGTCATGCAACATCTGAGTCTGGGGTTTGGTTCCTTTCCCTTGTCCAGCCTCTCCTGGGGTCCTTCTCACTATGTCTCTGCTCTTATCTTGCAGATCCCCCTCCTGCACAGCCACCTCCACCAGCAGAAGGGGTGACCCCACCTCCAGCTGGAGCTCCACCAGCTTCAGCCGCTCCCTAAGCAGTCAAGGAAGAAGAAGGAACTTCTACAGCAACATAGTGGTGACCAAAAATGAATTCCTCAGTTCCCTTCCATTCCCCTGGGAGGTCTTCATCACCTCCCCTTGTCCTGCCCCAGCTGTGAATGTGCATCTACACAAAGCACATCGACACAGTGTCCTCTCCCCACCACTCCTAACCTTGGCAGCACTTGGCATTCCTTTGGGAAAGCTTGAGATCCAAGATGCCAGTAGTGCCTCCATGTTGCTGGTGGCAAGTCCTCTATGCTTTGGTCTGCTTGCCTTTCAGACTCTGGTTTCTTCCATCTTGGTGTTTTGAGCTTTGGGTTCTCCTGGAGAGGATTAAAAACCCCAAAGTTTTAAAGGTGGAGGCATCATCTGAGCTTTAGGGCACAGCACATGGTTGCCCCCACCCTTCATTTAACACTTTGGGTTCTCTGGGAAGGGCAAAGCATCAAGATGAGATTCCAAACCAGTGTTTGGGCAGAGAAGGAAAACCAGGGCCTGCTGCAGCCCAGAAGATCACCACAGATCACTAAGGACAAGCAGCCAGCCAGGTCCTGGGGCTGCCTCCCTAACTTATTAAGGAAAAAAATAAACAAACCACCAAACAAATCCTGATCCAGTGGGAATCAAGCCAGGAGTGAAGCAATTGGAATGAAACTACTCAACGGTAGGAGTTTTCTTGCTCCAGTTTTTTTTTAACCTTTCCTCTGCCTTGGAAGGTGGTAGTTGGACCTTCTCCCTCTGAGTAGTTTTTGGTGCAGTAGCCAACTGAGGAATAAACCCATGGTTTGTAGTCCTTTTTTGGAGCATATCCTTTTTACTTTGGAAAAATGAGACAAAACACACACACAAAAAAAAAAAAAAAAAGAGAGTAAGAGATAGTGAGGGAAGTGCTAGGGGATGGGGTTGGGTTGGGAGGGCTGGGATGAGACACCACAACTACCTCCTGTGGACAGCTGAGGTGGGCAGAGCTGGCGACCATGGGACAACTCTCACCCATCCCCATGCACCCACTGAGCTCCAGCAACCTTTGGGGGGAGTGGAGGGTGAGGGAGCAGCTTCAGCAGGAGAGGTCTGGGAGTCTAAGTGAGCCCCAGCAGTGTGGGTTTGCTGGTGGAGGCCTCCAGGTGGTCAGAACTGCTTCTTGGCTCCTCCTTAGTGGCTGCAAAAAGTCCTCTGCTGCCTGTGCTTTGGGCTCTCTGCCTCTTCCTGATGGAAAGATGGGTTTGGTGGGTTTCCTTGCCAAAGGTCTGCAGAGAGCAGTCTTACTCACAGCCTTACTCACAGGGTGGCTTTCAGTGACCAAGTGCAAGGTGCTGGTCTGAGGCTTGACCAGAAGAGACCTCTCCCAAACGATCTGAAGCCCACAGAACCACTTAACACCACTGGAAGAGAAAAGAAAAAAAAAAAAAAAAAAAAAAAGCGGTGAGAGAGGGGAAAAAAGGATTTGCTTTGAAGAGCACTCAGGTGACTGTCTCCTCGATGTGACCAGTTGGAACTTCCCCAGCTCCTGAGGCTGCCTGAGCCTGGAGCAACCATTTCTGGAGCTGCCCACAAGGCTCTGTGAGCTCAGCCCCGTTGCTGGCAGTGCGTAGGAAGGCTGCTTTCTGCCACCGAGCTCCCCGAACCCACAGTGCCTAGCAGAGCATGGTCAGGACCTGCCTGCCTTCCACCTCTCACTTTAGAAACTTCATCCCCCCCTCCCCCCCACCAAGGTGACCTTTTTTTTTTTCCCTCCAGGGGTTTTGGGGTGAGCATGGGATGTTCTGCTTCGGTTTAGAATAACCTCAGGTTGTTTTTAGCTTGATACCGACTTCTCGAGGCTCCAAATAGAGACTTGATGATGATGGTTTGGTTTTTTTTACTGTCCTAGCCATGGTCCTGCTGGGTCCCCCAATTCTCTCCTGTTGTGTTTCTGACCCTTTTTTCACCTGATCCAATGTAGGGAGGCTGCTTTGCTCTCCTGCAAGGCAGGCCCTCGATTTTGTGAAATAAAAGCAACAAAAAAAAACAAACCCACTTGTTTTTTTGTACCAAAACCTGCTTGCCCCTTGGTCTGGAGTCTCCTTTCCCCCTCCCTGCCCATTGTGGGATCCCCCTGAGAAGTTGGTAGTAGGAGGTGAGGCTCTTTTGTGGGCTTCATCATGATTGAAGTGGAGGAAAGACAAAACCTGAGCTCTGGAGCCCCCAGCACAAGACAGGCTTGGAGCTGGTCCAGAGGAGGCCACAAAGGTGATCAGAGGGCAGGGACAGGCTGGGAGAGTTGGAGCTGCTCAGACTGCACAGCAGGGAGACCTTAGGGCTGCATTTCAGTACCTGACAGAGGCTACAGGAGCCCTGGGGAGGGGCTCTTCAGAAGGACCTGTGGTGACAGGATGAGGAGCAATGGTCTGAAACTGGAGCAGGCTGGATTCAGGTTGGGCATCAGGAGGAAGTTCTGCACAACAAAGGTGGTGAAACACTGGCACAGGCTGCCCAGGGCTGTGGTTGAGACCCCATCCCTGGAGACACTCAAGAGCAGACTGGATGTGGCCCTGGGCAGCCTGATCTAGTTGGAGGTGTCCCTGCTGCTTGCAGTGGGGTTGGATGAGATGACCTTTGAGGATCTTGTCCAACTTGATGCATTTTGTGAGTCTGTAAGGTGGGAGATGCCAGCCCAGCACTGACCTACCACCACTCCTCTAGTCCAGCACCAGTTTTGCTGTTAATTGGTTCATTCTGAAGCCTGGGCTCATGTTTCATCATCTCCTGCAGGGCTCCAGGAGCTGCCTTTTGGATTAAACTGGAAGCAGGAATTCCATCTGCATTATGTTCTAAATGCTCCTTCACCAAGAGCCAGCCTGTGTGTGGCCAGCAGGAGCAGGGCAGAGACAGGGCACTGCTGAGGCCACACCTCAAATCCTGGGGTCAGTTTTGAGCCCCTCACTCCAAGAAGGACATTGAGGGGCTGGAGTAGGTCCAGAGGAGGACAAGAGGGGTCTGGAGAACTTGTGAGAAGAGGCTGAGGGACCTGGGATTGTTGAGCCTGGAGAAGAGAAGGCAGAGGAGAGATCTTGTGGCTCTGCAGCTCCCTGAAAGGAGGCTGGAGCCAGGTGGGGCTTGGTCTCCCAAGGAACAAGAGGCAGAACCAGAGGAAAGGTCCTAAAGTTGCCCCAGGGGAGGTTTAGGTTGGACATGAGGAACAATTTCTTGCCCTTGAGGGTTGTCAAGGCCCAGCCCAGGCTGCCCAGGGCAGTGGTGGAGTCCCTATCCCTGGAGGGGTTTTAAGCCTTGGAGCTGTGGTGCTGAGGGCCATGGTTTGGTGGTGCCCTGGCAGTGCTGGGTCAGTGGCTGGACCTGATGATCTTAAAGGTCTTTTCCAACTGCTACTCTGCTCTAGGATGGCTGAGGCTGGGCTCTCTGGACAGTAATTAGGAGTGAAGTTCAATGGAGGCCTAGGTGCAGTCTGGGACCACACTTGTGGCATGTGGATGTTCAGCTGGCCCTAGCCAGTGCTGAAGGGCAGGGGTGGCTCAGGCTGCTGGGCCATGGAGCAACCTGGGGCTGGAGGGAGCAGATTGCCTCTTCCCAACTTTGTGATGTGAAGACCAGAAAAGCTTGAGGGCAGGTTCAGGACAAGGCCCTTCTGAACTGGCTCAGTGTCCACTTGACAACTGCAGTTGGGGTCATTTGAGATCAGGATGTCATTGAGGCCAGGAGAAGGTTCCTGCTTGGTGCTGAGCCCATCTGCTGTGTCCAAAACAATCTGCTCAGCCCCACTGCTGGAGGACTTTGCATCTTCATCTGCATGGGCATTGTGATGCTGCCAGAGATGTGGCCTGCAGGTTTCTTTTCTTGGCAGGAGCAGCAGTGGGGCCATGGAGCAGGGAGGGGACCAGATGCTCCCACCCGCTGCCCTCCCTGGTCTCCAGTCCTAATAATATCTCCAGCTCCCTGTGTCCTGTCTGGAGTTTCCAGCTCCACCATGTGGTTCCTCAAAAGCTGCAGTGTTCTTGGTTTCCTGTTTGGCTTCAGGCCCTCCACAAGAGTTGAACACTGGAATGAGGCTACCCCAGGGAGGTGGTGGAGTTGCCATCCCTGGAGATGTTTGGACGAGGTGCTGAGGGAGGTGGGGGATGTCAGGTTATGGTGGGACCTGATCTTAAGGTTTTTTCCAACCAGCTGATCCTGTGATTCAAAACATGCCCCTGGGGACACCTGAGGATGTTGGGGTGTCCCAGAAGAAGTTGGGGTGTCCCAGTGTGTAAGTGTGCATGGTCCTCCAATGCCATCATCTCCATCCCTGAGCTTTTCTCACGAGAAACTTCAGAGGCTGTCAAGGCTGGAAAAGCTCCTGGAGGACCATGCAGCTGGGACAGCCCTGATGGATGTCAGCAGCCCCCAGTGCCCATCCCACAGACTAATCCCTCCCCAAAATCCGGTGGGATAGGACAATGGGTGGCAGCATGGATCTGGGTGACCTGCCAACAGCTGGTCCCTTGCCCAGCTCTCCAGGAACAGTGTTCCTCTTTGTCTGCACCAGCTCCTGCCTGGGAATGTCCCCTCTCACTGGAACCTCCAACTGCTGCTGGAGGTCACAGCTCAGGGACCCTTTCCAGCAGCCCTGGCAGCTCCAAGGGGTCTCCTAGAGGCTGCAGTGGGAAACTTCAGGGTGATGAGTCTAAAAGTTTTTGTCCCAGGGGTCTGGGTGCAGCCTGGTGGGGACATTGGAGGAGCACTGGGATGAGATGATTCTCAATGCCATGAGGAGGGGCAGAAGCCCAGTCTCAGCCAGCCTCCATCCATCTGGCTGTCCCCATGGGGTCCCTGATCCTCATCAGAGCTGTCACCTCACCCAGCTGGGTGCCAGAGCAGATCAGCCTCCAGCCGCTCTGAGGGACAGGGAGGGGTGGGAAGATGCCACTGTGGGGCTGCCCCATGGAACACTCCAGGAACTGCCAGCTGGGATGAACTGGGATGTGGAGCTGAGCTAGGTGCTCCCTGTGCTGGGGACAACCCCTGGTCTGGTGTACGCTGCAGCAAGGCCTTTCCTGGTGGTTTTTGGGCACTTCAGGGTAGGGCAAAGCCCATGGGGAAGTTGAGCTCCCAGTGCTGAACTGGGCAGAGAAGGGATGTGGGGGGAGATCTGCCTGTGATCTGCGTCCAGGACAGAGACAGGCAAACGTTTCCTCCAGGAGGGCCCCAAACCTGTTGTCCATGTGGCTGCATCTTGGAGGCTTCTGGAGTATTTGGAGTCGTTCCCCAGGCAGCAGCAGCTGGTTCTGCTCGAGGGAGCTGCTACTGCTGCTGCAGGTCTGCTGCCAGGATGAGGAATCATCACCATCTGCCTGCCCCTCTGGCTGGCTGTCCTGCCACCTTCGTCCAACCCTCTGCTGCTTCTGCCTCTAAGGGCAGTCAGACCAAGAAGACAAAGCTGAGCTGGGTTCATGGTGGTGAAGTGCTCAGGTGATGGTTCCACCCCTGAGCTGGGCTCTGCCACCTTCCCTGCTCCTACTCTGTCCCCAGTTGTCCCCAGTTTCAGGGAAGAGCTAGAGTCCAGTGCTTGTTCTGGGACGGGGGAGGCTGCAAAGTCCAACCCCGAGCTGGGTGTCCCCACGGCATCTGCTGCTTCCCCTCCTCTCCAGGAAGCAGTACTCCCAAGCAGGGTGGTGAGCTCCTCACTTCTCTTGTCCACCCAGGCTGGCTTCTGGGCTGCCCACTGGGGTGGGGATGGGTGCAAGGAGGAGGTTGAGGCTCTTCCTATGGGAAGGTGGTCTGCTGGAAAGTGTAGGATGGAAGGTGGCAGCCTCCTGCCAGGGTTCCTCATGGATTCTGTGGGATCCAGGGGAAGGTCCTGCCTTCCTGCCAAGGTTCCTCATGGATCCCGTGGGATCCAGGGCAAGGTCCCTCCTCCCTGTGGTGCTGAGCAGGTGTCACAAGCTGGAGCTCTCAGAATGGCAAGTACCCTGAGGGGACACCAGTGGGCAACACCAGAGCTGGTGGCCCAGGTGCGGGTAGAGCCAGGAGGTGGAGGCTGCTCGTGGATGATGGGCCCCAGGGCTGTGAGGTGACATGGGCCAGGCCCACACAACGCTCTGGAGAGGAGGAGCTGCTGCTCCAGGTCACCATCACAGGCTGCTCCAAAGGACTGGTGGAGCAGAGCAGACTAGACATGGTCCTGGGCAACCTGCTCCAGGTGTTGAGGAGGGCTTGGTCCAGGTGGAGGGCTTTGAGTGTACAGGATGAGTGTCCTGTCCTGTCCTGCCCAGACTCCATCTCCCTGCCCTACCTGGCATCTCTAGCACCATCCCAGGATCCGTCTCTGGCGTCCATCCCAGGATTCANGTGAGGGGTGTATGGCTGGGGGGGTGTCAGCACAGAGCTGTGGGGGGATCCTCCAGGAGCCCCTGCTACTTCCTGGGACCCTGAGCAGCCTGCCCTGGCGTGGGATAGAGAATGGGGATGGGGTATCCAGGATGGGGGGGGGTTGGATGTGGAATGGGGGGTGGAGGATGTGTGATTTGGGATGTGGAT
>WBNM01024976.1:25478-52966 GCA_013399055.1 Ramphastos sulfuratus
TGGGGGGGGTGTGGGGGTAACATGGATCCCCGGTTCGGGGGTGCTCGGTGGTCCTCGTTAGAGGCTGCATTCCTCTGCAGGAGCCGTGGGAGATCCCCTTGTGAGAGGTTGGATCTTTTGGGGGGGCTGGATCATTGCGGCGAGGGGATCCCATTGCAGGGAGCTGCAACCTCTTTAAGGGCGGGATTGTTCCCCTTGCCGGGGTCTGGATTCGCTTTTAGAGGGGCTGAGTCCCCTTGGAAGGGGGGTGGATCTCCTTGCCGGGTGCTGGATTCCCTTTTAGAGGGGCTGGATCCCATTGCAGAGGGCTGGAGCCTCTTGCAGGGTGGGCTGGATCTCCTTGCCGGGCGACGGATCCCTTTTGGGGAGTCTGGATCTCCTTGTGTGGAGTCTGGATCTCCTTGTGTGGAGTGGGTGCATCTGCAGGAGCCAGAGGAGGGCTGGATCCCCTTGCCAGAGGCCGAATCTCCTTGTAAGGGGGCTGGATCCCATTGCAGGGGGCTAGATCCCTTGCCGGAGGCTGGATCCCTTGTTGGGGACTGGATCATCCCTTGCCGGGGCTGGTTTCCCACGTTGGGAGGAATCCTGGATCCTGTTGCAGGGAGCTGGATTCCATTTATGTGTGGGGTGCATCTGCAGGGCTGGATCCCCTTACTAGGGACTGGATCTCCTGCCGGGGTCTGGGTCCCTTCGGGGGCGGGGCTGGATCCCATGATGTGTATAGGGTGTATTTGCAGGAGCCTGAGGAGGGCTGGATCCCCTTTCCGGGGATGGATTCCCTTGCAGAGGGGAGGTTGGATCTTGTTGCAGGAGAATGGATCCCTCCGTGTACTGGGTGCAGCTGCAGGAACCAGAGTGGGGCTGGATTCCCTTGCAGGGGTTGGATCCTCTTGTGGTTATGGGGTGCACTTGCAGGAATCAGAGGGCTGGATCCCCTTCTAAGAAGGCTGGATCCCATTGCAGGGCGGTGGGTGTGCGTGGGGTGGATCCATACCTAAGGGGGCTGGATCCTCTTGTGAATATGTGGGGTGCCCTCAGGAACCAGAAGGGGCTGGATCCTCACCTAAAAGGGGCTGGGTTCCACTGCAGGGGGCTGGATCCCGTTACAAGGGGGTGGATCCCCTCGCAAGGGAGGTGGATCCAGTTGTGTGTACGGGGTGCGCTGGCAGGAAACAGAGGTCTGGGTCCCCTTGCGAGCGGGAGGGGACGTGTTTTGGTGGGAGTGGATCCTGTTGCAGGGGGCTGGATCCCTTTGTAGGGAGGACTGGATGTGTTTGGGGGCAGCGTGGATCATGTTGCAGGGGGAAGGATCCCCTTGCAGAGGGGCTGGTTCCCCTTATGGAGTCTAGATCACCTTGCAAAGGGAGCAGGATGTGTTGGGGGAGTGGGCTGGATCCCTTTGCAGGAGGCTGGATGCCCTTTTAGTGGGTACTGGATGCCATTGTAAGGGCAGTTAGAGGATTCGGGCCAGCTTGGCTTGGGGGGGCTATGTCACACTGCGGGGGTCACAAATCTGGCGGGGTGATGCCCGAGGCTGTCGTAGATGTGGGGGGACTCCGGAGCTGGGGGTGCTGCAGGGTTTGTCCCTTTGGTCCCCAGGAGGGGCTGTAAAAGACTCGGGGGGCAGGCGCCTCCCCCGGCCCGAGCCTTGTCACGATGGATGCAAGGTTGAGAGGGTGGAAATCCATCAAGACGCCACCCCCCACCCCCCACCCCCCCAAAGTCCAGCAAAGCCTTCCCAGGATGTGAGGGGCACCTCTGACACCTCTTTCTCTCCTTGTCCCCTTCCAGCATCCAAATGGCTCCCCCAAAACGCCAGCAAGGCTGAGGGCAGAGCCTGGGAGGGTTCACTAGGGAGCAGCCCCCCAAGATGGGACCCATCGAGCAGAGACCCCTTGGGGGGACCCAGCAACGGCACCAGTCCTGGGGGGGTCACGACGAGCGGCGAACCCCCAGCAGGACCCCAACTAGACCCCCCCGGGGGGGACACGGCCGCCACCACGGACCCAGCGATGGCGGAGGGGTGCGCAGGGTGCGCTGGGGAGGGCGATGCCAGCGCTCTGCCCCCAAAGATGGAGGACGGGCAGGCTGCCGTCACTTGGCCCGGTGACGGCGGGACGGTAGCAGTGGCACTGGGCAGCCCCGAGGAGCCGGGGAGCGGGGAACGACCTACGCCACCCTCTCTGCCCGGCCCGGGGGGTTTCGACGGGCTCACAGCTGCCCCACCGAGCCCCCCCAGCTCGCAGCTCGCCACCGACTCGGCCGAATCCGACCTGCTGCTGAGGGCCGGGGGCTCGGCCGCCCCGCGGACCCCCGTGCTGGGTGACTCCAGCCTTATGCCAGGTGCCGCGGGGGACTCGAGGCGTCCCCCGGAGCTTTGGGGGGCCACATCCAGCCCGGCCCCAGCGCAGGGGGCTCGCGGGCGGACGGATCTGACCTGGCTGGAGGAGCCCATCACCGCCACCCCGGGCCCGGTCGAGCGGCCGCTTGACCAGACGGCGTCCGAGATCATCGACGTCGACTACTACGACCTATTCGAGGGGGCAGAGGGACTGGGGGGCTTCCCCGAGGGCAGCCGGAGGGCGGCCGGCTCGGCGCGGCGACGGGAGCCGGAGGAGGCGGCCACGCCGTGGGCCCTCGATGAGCTCTACGATGACTTCACGCCCTTCGACGAGGCCGATTTCTACCCCACCACCTCCTTCTACGCCGACGGGGACGAGAACGACGAGCTGGAGGAGGATGAGGAGGAAGAGCTGGAGGAGGAAGATGGGCTGGAGGATGAGAATGGTTACCGGCCGCCCTCCTCGGCCGTGCCCGGTGTCCAGCCGGCACCACGGGACCCCCGACCCACCGGCCGCCGCGACATGGCCCCGCTGCAGCCCTCGGGGGTGACGGGGGTCAGCCCCACGGCGCGGGCACGGCCCGGGGAACGGGGCCAGGCGGAGAACGGCAGTGAGTGCCCGAGTGGCTACGTGAGGCACAACAGCTCCTGCCGCTCCCTCTGCGATCTCGTCCCCAGCTACTGCCACAACGGCGGGCAGTGCTACCTGGTGGAGAGCCACGGGGCCTTCTGCCGGTAAGGGTAGGGGGCACCGGGTGTCCTGGGGGGACGAGGGGTGCCTCTAGGGGCTCTTCATCCCTCTGCACCCCATCCTCGTGCTCTCTGACTTTGTGTACCCCATTCCTGGGTTCACTATCATTCGTACACCCCCATTCCTGGGCTTATCATCCTCCACCCCTATTCCTGGACTCTCCAGCTGTAGTTACCTCGTTCCTAGCCTGTCCATCCCCATGTGCCCCATCCCTGGGCTCTCCATCTCCATGCACCTCACCTCTGGGCTTTCTGTCTCCATGCACCCCATTCCCAGGCTCTCCATCCTCCTTCATGCATCCTATTCTAGCCTCTCCATTTCCCACACATCTCATTCCAGATGCTGCATCCTTTGTGTGCCCCATTCCCGACATCTCTATCTCTCATACACCCCATTCCCAGTCTCTCCATGCCCTATTCCCCATTCCTAGCTTCTCCATTTCCCACACACCCCATTCCCAGTCTCTCCACTCTTCATACACCCCAATCCCAGTCTCTCCATCCCATATTCCCCATTCCCAGTCTCTCTATCCCTCATACACCCCATTCCCTGCCTCTCCATCCTCTACAGCCCACCCAGGTCTCTTTTACCCCTCATCCCCATCCAGCTGGGAGTCGAGGGGAGGCGGGGGCTTTCCCTGCCCCCCAAGCGGCGGCTGGGCAGGAATTAGGTCAGGGGCAGGCAGCCGGAGCTGCGGAGCCTCAGCGCTAATCGGCCCCGGCAGATTGTGCCCGGGGAGGGCTGCTGCCGGCTGTGCCCAACGGCTCGGCAAGCAGCGCACGGCTGGCACCAAGCCCGCCTGCAAGGGGGGACGGGGGTGGGTGGCACGACAGGGCTGTCCCCAGCCATGTCCCCAGTGGACACCCTACTAGGGCCAAGCAGGGCTGTAGGAGGGGGGGGTGTGGAGGTGGAGCATCACCTAGAAAGGATCCCATCTCCACTCCTGGTGTCCGCACTGCTACCCATCCCACTTGGCCGCAGGGTTTGAGGGTGTCACCCCTCTCAGGGAGGCTCTTGGGTGTGTGCCCAGTCTCATCTCCCATCATCTCAAGGAGGTGTGTGAAGAAGAAGGTGGTGGTCTCTTGTCGGTGGTGCCCAGTGATAGGGCAAGGAGCAAGGGGTACAAACTGGAACCCAGGAGGTTCCATCTGAACAGCAGGACAAACGTCTTTGTTGTGAGGGCGCTGGAGCCCTGTCCCAGGCTGCCCAGAGAGGTTGCGGACCTGCCTTCTCTGGACACTTTCAAGACCCATCTGGATACATTCCTGCCCTAGGTGTCCCTGCAGGGAGGCTGGACTGGAGCTCCCAGAGCTTCCTTCCAACTCCCATCCATCTCCCCAGTTTACAGACGCGGGCATCCCCCAGGGACACTCTATGGGAGAGTGGGGCACATTTTGGGGGGAGGGAGTGGGGAAGGTGCCTAACAGTGTCCCCCTTTGCAGGTGCAACACGCAGGACTACACGTGGCACAAGGGGACGCGCTGCGAAGCCATCGTCACTGACTTCCAGGTGATGTGCGTGGCCGTGGGCTCGGCCGCGCTGGTGGTGCTGCTGCTCTTCATGCTCACCGTCTTCTTCGCCAAGAAGCTCTACCTGCTCAAGACGGAGAACAGCAAACTGCGCAAGACCAAGTGAGTGCCACCGGGGCGGGGCTGGCAACCCTCGAACCCTCCTCCAACCCCTCCAACTGTCCCCATCCCCTCCGAAGTAGCACCTGTAGTGGTGGCAGCTGTAGTGGTTTGGATGGTCTCAGCACCCTGGGTTCATGTTGTTCTGTCTCTCGGCATGGTGTCATCAGGACCCTTCAGTGCTGATGGGGATAAGTAGCACTTATCCACTTGCTACCAGGACAGGGTTGGCAACCCTCAAACCCTCTCCCAACCCCTCCAACTGTCCCCAACCCCTCAAACTGTCCCCACCCCCTCCAAGGTGGCACCTCAGTAACTGCAGTGGTTTGGATGATCTCAGCACCCTGGGCTGGATGTGCTCTCATCTCTGCATACTGTTATCAGGAGCCCTCCCAGTGCTGATGGTGACAAGCGCTACCAGGACAGGGTTGGCACCCCTCCGACTGTCCCCATCCCCTCCAAGGTAGCACCTGTAGTGGTGGCAGCTGTAGTGATTTGGATGGTCTCAGCACCCTGGGCTTATGTTGTTCTGTCTCTCTGCGTGGTGTCATCAGGACTCTACAGTGCTAATGGGGATAAGTGTTACCAGGACAGGGTTGGCAACCCTCAAACCCTCACAAAACCCTCCAGCTGTCCCCAACCTCTCCAACTGTCCCCAACTCCTCAAACTGTCCCCATCCCCTCCAAGGTGGCACCTCAGTAGCTGCAGTGGTTTGGGTGGTCTCAGCCCCTGGGCTGCTCCCATCCCTGCGTGGTGTCATCAGGACCCCACCCCCCCCACCCCCCCAGTGCGGATGGGGACACGGTGGTGGGAAAGCTCCTGGAGGTGGAGACGTGGCTTGTGGCTGCTGCTCCACACTTTAATCCTTTTAAGCTGCTACTGACTGGCACCAGTTAATCTGCGACGCTGGGAGCTGGGGCCACCAGCTGGGCTCCTCACGCTGCCCAGAGCCACTGGAGATGGCCCCCACTGTGTCCCTGGGGACAGGGTTTGGAGGAGGTAACAAGCTTGGGGTCACCCCCTGCCTGCCCCAGCTATTGCTGCCCATCTCTCTGGAGCTGAGGAGGAGAAAGCCCTCCCAGTCTGAGTCCTTAATGAGCTGTTAATTAGTGTCTGGAAGTGCCAAGTGTAATTAGCGGCCAAACTGGTGCCAGCCCACGGGGCTCCCTCTCAGGTCCTGGGAGCCTGCAGTTCCTGCTTGCCCTGGGCTGCCCTCACTGCCCCTCCTGCCCCAGCCCCCCAGAGCTGGGGGATTTTAGCACCACCCCCCCAGATACCAGAGCTGGGGGAATTTACCCCAGCTCCCCAATTTTGGGAGCATTAAACTCCCCCTAAATAGCAAAGCTGGGGGCATTTAACTCCGGCACCCCAAAGCTGGAGACATTTACCTCAAAAGCCCAGATCTGGAGGCATTTAGCCCCCCAGATACCAGAGCAGGGGGATTCTAGCCCCCAAAAATACCAAAGCTGGGGACATCTAGCTCCACAACCCCAGACTTTGGGGCATTCATCCCCAGAACACCAGATCTGGGGACATTTAGCCCCAAATCTCCATCCTTGAGGACATTCAGTCTCAAGCCCTCAGACTTGGGATTATTCATCCCCCCCACCACCCCACACACACATCTTTTGGGCTATGTCNGGAAACCCCCACCCATGGGGACACTTAGCTTCCAAACCTCCATCTCCAGGGACATTTAACCCTAAATCCCCATCCCTGGGGACATTTAGTCCCCAGACCTCCACCTCTGGGGACATTTAACCCTAAATCTCCATCCCTGGGGACATTTAGCCCCCAGACCTCCATCCCTGAGAATATTTAGCCCTAGATCTCCATCTCTGGGGATATTTAGACCTAAATCTCCATTCTTGGGGTCATTCAGCCCCACCACCTCCCAGATCTGGGAGCATTTTAGCCCCCAAATCTCTACCCTGGGGACATTTGCCTTACCNCTTGAGGACATTCAGTCTCAAGCCCTCAGACTTGGGATTATTCATCCCCCCCACCACCCCACACACACATCTTTTGGGCTATGTCCCCCAAATCCCCAAAGACAGGGGTATTTACCCCCAAACCCAGATCTGGGGGAATTTACCATCCCAAGCCCCAAGATCTGGAGCATTTAGCTCCAAGTCTCCATTCCTGGGGACATTTAGACCCCCAAACCTCCATCCCTGAGGACATTTAGCCCAAGTCTCCATTCCTGGGGACATTTAGACCCCAAACCTCCATCCCTGAGGACATTTAGCCCCAAGTCTCCATTCCTGGGGACATTTAGACCCCAAACCTCCATCCCTGAGGACATTTAGCCCCAAGTCTCCATTCCTGGGGACATTTAGACGGAAACCCCCACCCATGGGGACACTTAGCTTCCAAACCTCCATCTCCAGGGACATTTAACCCTAAATCCCCATCCCTGGGGACATTTAGTCCCCAGACCTCCACCTCTGGGGACATTTAACCCTAAATCTCCATCCCTGGGGACATTTAGCCCCCAGACCTCCATCCCTGAGAATATTTAGCCCTAGATCTCCATCTCTGGGGATATTTAGACCTAAATCTCCATTCTTGGGGTCATTCAGCCCCACCACCTCCCAGATCTGGGAGCATTTTAGCCCCCAAATCTCTACCCTGGGGACATTTGCCTTACCAACACCAAGTTCACCCCAAAACAAAGCCAGAGGTGCCAAGGCTGCTCGGTGGCATCCCTGGTCTCACTGCCATGCTCTCCTGTCTCCCCACAGATACCGCACCCCGTCCGAGCTGCACAATGACAACTTCTCCCTCTCCACCATCGCCGAGGGCTCACACCCAAACGTAAGGAGGCTCCTTCCCACTGTCCCCTCATCCCAATTGCTGTCCTACTCTTGTCCCTCTGACACGTAATGTCTCACCTGTCCCCCTTTACTCATGGTCCTAGAGGTTGACATCACCACTGGATCCCACTCCTGTTTCCTGTCCCCATCCCATCATCACCACTCTGCCCCCTTTCCACCATGACCACCACTCTGTTCCCTCTTCACCACTCTATACCCTTTCCACCAAGACCACTACTCTGTCTCCACTCCACCACGACCACCACTCTATTCCCTTTCCACCATGACCACTACTCTGTCTCCACCCTCCCATGACCACCACTCTCTCCCCACCCCAACATGAACACCAATCTGTTGAGTCCTGCTGTGCCTCATCCTGCCCCAACTACCCAAACCAGAGCCAAGCAAGGGTGGTCAGTGCCACCTCATTGTCCCCCTGTGTGTCTCCCCAAGGAGCTGTCTGCTGGCTGTGGCTCTGCAGAGGTGGCCATGCTGGCTGTGGTGGCAGAGGTGGCCATGCTGGCACGTTCAGGGAGGGGACAGCCAGTGTGAAATGGCTCTGGCAGATGATGCTCCCTGGTTGTGGCATTGCTGGGGCAGGACGAGAGGAGCACCTCTGGGGCATCACTGGGGCAGGACCAGCAGATGAGGAGGGTGAAAGACGCCAGGATGCTGCTGGCATGGTCAGGATGTGGCCACCCGCGTCCCACCCTGGGCTGCCCTCCCACCCTCCTCTTTCAAACCTGAACAGAGAGAAGCGAAGGGCTTTGTGGAGCGGGCACCGGAGGAGGAGCAGCGTAGGTCCCTCTAGCCCCTGCCGTCCCCACCGCCAGCTGTCCCCATCTTCTGATCACGTTTAGCAGCCATAGCCTCTGCCCCGGCCTGGCCACCCTGGCAGGAGGCTCCTGGAGCCAGCTCGCTCCCTACTGCGGAGAGGAGGAACCTTGGGATGAACTTGGTGCTGCTCCTCAACATCTCCCCGGGGTCTGACCCACTCTCGTCCCCTCTGGCATGCGGAGGGCTCAGTCCTGGAGCGACGCACGGTGCCTGGGGTGCAGCGTAAGGAGAATGAGGAGAGGACAGCAGGCTTCACACCCCAGGAAAGGTGCTTCTGGGGACACATGGTGCAGCCCCTCTCTGCTGAGTGAGGAGGGTGGGTGCCCCCGCAGAGGTGCCCATCTCATGGGGTTCGCCGTGGCGCCGATGGTGTGACCCTGGACCAGCCGGGCACCGCTCACTGCAGAAGATGGAGGTTTCCCAGCCCCGTATGAACCAGCTCTTGGGTGTCTCCATCCATCTGCCACTCACCGTGTGGGTGGCACCAATACAATGCCAGCGTGTTCTTCAGCACCACAGCCCATTCTGCCTTCACAGCCTCCAACACCAGGGCTCATCCTGCACCACCAGCAATGCCAGGACCATCCGGCACAGACCTTACCCAGCGCAGCCGGAGCTCCAGGGCTGCTCTCCCCACGGATGCAGGACAGACTCGGGGCACAGCCCAGCCCTAGAGGAGAGATGATCCCAGCAGCTGTGGGGGGATGTTGGGAAGAGGCATCCCGAGCTCGGCCGGCAGCACGGCAGGGGCAGCTGTACGCTAACGAACCACAATAAACCCAACCCTTGGGCCTCCCGCCCAGCCCCGTCGCTGATTGTCCTGGGGATAATGAGCTGAGCCAGGCTGCAAATGGGCAGAGGAACTGGGGGGTGGTGGGACAGGGTGGGCAGCTGGAGGGGTGGAGGGTGCAATGGCTCCCGTGGCCACCTGGGTGCTGTTGGTGAGCAGCTTTGGGTGCTGGAGGCATCATAATGTGGGGAATCTGTGGTGGGGAAGAGCAGCAAGTCACTACAGGTTGGTTGGACCTTCTCACCTGCCAGGCCAGCCAGTACCAGGAGCTCCATGATCCCCCTGTGCTGAGATGTGTGTGGACAGGAGATGGGACATTTGTGTGCTCCACTATGAGGGCAGAGTGGATGGAAACTGCCTGGTGGAAAAGGACCTGGGCAGGGTTGGTGACAGTGGCTGGAGATGAGCCAGTATGTGCCCAGGTGGCCAAGAAGGCCACTAGCATCCTGGTTTGGGTTAGCTATGGTGTAGCCAGCAGGAGCAGGCAAGGATTGTCTCCCTGGACAGGGCACTGGTGAGGCCACACCTTGAATCCTGGGATCAGTTTTGGGCCACTCACCCCGAGAAGGACATTGAGTGGGTGGAGGAGGTCCAGAGAAGGGCAACAAAGCTGGTGAAGAACAGATCTAGTGAGGAGCAGCTGAGGACCTGGGGTTTTTGAGCCTGGAGAAGAGGCTGAGGGAAGTGCTTCTGGCTCTTTGCAACTCCCTGAAAGGAGTCTGGAGCCAGGTGGCATTGGTCTCTTCTCCCACAAAGCAAATGACAGGACAAGAGGAAACAGCCTCAAGTTACCCCAGGGAAGGTTTAGGTTGAACATGAGGAACAATTTCTTGCCCTTGAGGGTTATCAAGGTTGCCTCAGGCAGTGGTGGAGTCTCCATCCCTGGAGGGATTTCAGAGCTGTGGAGATGTGGTGCTGAGGGCCATGGGTTAGTTGTGCCCTGGCAGTGCTGGGTTCATGGTTGGACTCCATGATCATAAAGGTCTCTTCCAACCAAAACACTTCTGTTCACCTCTGGACAGCACTGCCCTGGGGGTCAGGATGCTGGGTTGCCTGCAGGGACACTGGTGCCAGCTGGTCACCCACCCATTGCAAGTGTGCCCCACGGAACAGTCATCTCCTGACACTCCCCAGCCTGGATGAAAGAAGGCTCCAGGGAGACGTTAGAGCAGCCTTCTAGCACCTGAAGGGGGCTACAGGACAGCTGGGAAGGGACTGTTTAGAAGGTCGTGGGGTGACAGGATGAGGGGGAATGGATTGAAACTAGAGCAGGGTAGGTTTAGATTGGACAATAGGAAGAAGTTCCTTACTCTAAGGGTGATGAGACACAGGGATGGGTTGTCCAGAGAAGCTGTAGAGGCTCCAACCCTGGAAAGCATTCAAGATCAGGCTGGATGGGACCTTGAGCAACCTGGTCTAGCTGGAGGTGTCCCTGCCCATGGCAGCAGGGAGTTGGAACTGGATGATCTTCAAGGTCCCTCCCAACCCACTCTATGATTCTACATCTCTATGTCACGATCCTCTCCTGACCTTCTCCCCCATCTCTCCTAGCAGGATGACCCCAGTGCTCCCCACAAGCTGCAGGACTCTCTGAAATCCTGCCTGAAGGACGAGGAGCCCTTTAACATCCACAACTCGACGTCACCCAAGCACGACGGCAGCGGTGGCAAAGGGGAGCAGGACGCCGGCGACCTCAACTGCCTGCAGAACAACCTGACGTGAGCGGGGCGCTGGGAGAAGGTGGCGGCGGCCAGCGCCGGAGCCAAGCCCCTGCCAGCCCCTGCCCCACATCTCCTCTCTCCTCCCCACTCAGCGTCTCGGGTTTTTTTTTTCCCCCCTCCCCTCCAATCCCCCGCCCCACTCCCTGGCATGCTTTTGGTGTGTTTTGTACAGAGGAAAAGAAAACAAAAACAAACAAAGCAAAACAAAATTGGTGGAGAATCCTTCCAAGGGCGGAAGGCTCTGGGTGGGGTCTTCTTCATCCGCGTCGTGTCGTAGGGGGGTGTCTGGGGTTCGTGCTCCGTCCGTGTCTCTCGCTTGGGTTAGTTCAGCGCTGTGATTTCTAAACCTCTGCCCTTCCCCCAACTGACTTTTTTTGTACTTTCACCCCCCTGCCCTCCTCCTTCCCCCCCCCCTTTTTTTTTTGAATACAGCTGAAACCGACAGCAAAAGGGAACAAAATAATTAATAATAATGACGACGATGATGATGGTGATAATGATAATAATAATAAGGAAGATCTTGAAATAAACAATCTTTTTGTTTGTTTTTTAAAGTTAAGCCTCTTGCCGATGTCTTGACAGCTCCTGACAGACACAGCAGGGTCGGTCCTTGCTCCCCTGAGTGTCAGCCCTCTCCCTCTTCCCTGCTCTGCCCTCCCACCAGAGCAGGGAACCCTGCAGGGCACTGCCCATCCCAGCTGCTTGGCTGCCAATGGGACAACCTGGGATATTTGGGGAGGTGTCCTGTGCACAGTGGTTGTCCCCAGCCCTGTCCCCATCACGGGGTGGGTGCGCTGAGGGTGTAGCTGTCACCAGCAGCATGCTCCCAGCCACCTCCTGCTTGCTCCAGCCCTGTCCCCATCATGGGGTGCATGCACTTGGGGTGTAGCTGCCACCAGCCTCATTCTCCTGGCCGCCAGCTGCCCAAGCAGCCTCCTCTCCATGGAGCTGCACAGGGTATTGGTGGGATTTGGGGCTCTGAAGCGGAAACCCTCCAAGTTTGTCACCCCACCAGCTCCTCGTTTCCACCCACCAACCCCCCTGGCAGCTCTGTTCACACTGCTCTGGCTTCTGCTGGTGTAGATGAGAAGCAGTTCCCCAGCTGCCATCACATCCTGCCTTAGGACTGAGTGTGGAGATGGGAGTCTCACCTTGGAGAACCCCAACACTGCCACCTCCCTCCCCTCTGGCCACAGCTCCACCTTGCTTCCCACAGGAGCTGATCTCTTCTGGAGATGGAGTCATCCATGAGCCAGACCTCAGGGCTCCTCAGGAGAGAGGAGATGAAGCCACATCCATCACCCCCCCCATGTTGTCTGTGCCGTGGTGGGGCTGCAGCTGGAGATCTCCCAAGGCAGATGGAGCTGCAGCCGCAGCCCAGCGAGCTTCAGACATTCCCAATGCTTCCTGGGAGCTGCTAAATAAGGAATTCTCTCCTCTCTTGGAGAGATTTAAAACCTCAGGGGTGGTGGTGGGAACTGGCAGATCATCTAAGGGTCAGGCAAAGTAGAGCATCAGGGCTTTAGTTTTCCATGTCCCTTCCAGCAAGGAGATGTGTGAAAGGGAAAATCAGGGATAAAGCAGTCGGGCAGCATGGACACAGCAATAAAAGGTGAGCTGGGGCAGCAGGAGCCCCACTGAGCATAGAGAAGATGCTGGTGGCTGATGCCACCATGCTACCAATCCTCATGGAAGGGCAGGTGGTCCTGGCACAGGCAGAGGATGGGCATCAGCTTCCTGTGGGACTGGGTGGGAGTGGGATGACCATTGCTGTGATGGGAAGGAGAGGATCTGTGGCGGCTTCTGAGGGGCCAGGGGAGAGGGAAAGGTTATGGGATGCACAGGGAAAGGCACATTGGAGGAGACTGGGAGTGACACAGGGTTGAAATGCTGGCAGGGCTGCTGGAAAGAGAGAAGGGGGTCTACAGGGATGGATGAGGGCACCCCACATCTCCTGCTGCCCTTGGAGAGAGTTGGCAGGGCTGGAAGCAGGGTGATGCAGGGTGGGGTGGCCAAGGAGTAATTCCAACCTGTGAATGTGTGGCTTCATGGTGGGCTCTAGAAACTGGTCTTTACTGGGATCCTTCCGGATGTTTCCTGAAGGTGCAGCCTGGGGAGAGAAGAAAATCTCCTTTGGAAGGTAGAAGCAGCCAGCACAGTGCTGTTCTGACCAGACAGAGAAACCTCATCCCCGTTCTGCTGGGCAGCCTGGAGGTGGGGCAGCCTTCACCCTTTTGGTGATTTGGAGAAGCAGTCTCCCTGCTGCACTCCTTCTTCTGCGTGGAGGTGAGGCTGGTATGGCACATGGATGGTGACACCTTAGAGATGAAGCTGGCCCAGCACACACTCTCCATCCTTGCACAGCTCATCCATCATGGATTGTTCCTGGCTTGAGAGCCTCCCAGATGGGCAAGGTGGCAACCGTTGTTGCTGGTCCTTCACCACCCACTTTTCCTGCTTCCAAAGGCACCCAGCACATGGTCAAGGTGCAGTGGGCAGTGGAGGACCAGCCTCTCCACAAAGCTGGGTGGTCACTCCTCGCTGTTAACCCCTTCTTTAGAAGCAGTGAGGGATGACCCAAGGAGTCGGGGGCACACAGGTGCCCTCCTCAAGTCAACTCTCCTGGCTCCAGCTGCTCACCCACACAGGGCTCTAGGGACTTAGTGGGATCCGGGACAAAACTGGGTCACAAGGATTTAAGGAGCTCTAAGGATGCTCCTGGCCATAGCAGAGATGTTAAGAGAGCTGGAGGTGTTTGTCCCCCTGTCCCTTTGCTCTGGGGCAGGGCTCTGACCCTCAGAATTCCCCTCCTTGCCATGCCCCCTGCTCCAGACCCTACTCACCTACCTGGTGTGCTCCTGTTTGCTGCACGAAGAGACAACCTCTGTTCCCCATCTCACTCCAGCTGGCTACGAGCCCAGGAGCCCCACCTGGGCTGGGGTCAGTGTCCCTCGACGTGCCTCAGTTCCCCACTAGGTGATGGCAATTCCCCAGCCCACAGCTCTCCTCTTGGTCTGGCTTTGCTTGAGCACCGATGGAGGAAGGAGCGTGGTTTGGACATATGGGCTAGAGGGGACAGCTGGAGCGACCCAAGGGGCTGAGCTCCTCCTCAGCTCCTGGTCTGACACCAGGAGAGCAGTGGGGACAGTGAGGAGTGTCCGCCGTGTGCCCTGCTGCTCACCAGAGCCAACTTCATGGGTCCCGTGCTGGCATTTGCCTCCCTGCCAGCAAAGCAAGATCTGGGCTTTAGTCAAAGGCCTTGTGGCTTTGATGCGTTGAGGTTGCAGCCAGCTATTAAATTTCAATGCTTGGTTGGTTTGCTGGGAGGGGACGTGGCCTTTTGTGGCCAGGCAAGGGCTGGCACGGGACGCGGGGCACGGAGGGAAGGGAATTGGCACCGGCGGCAGCTCTGCCCTCCTGGCTCCGCTGGCCTCTGTTCTCTGGCAGACACAGAGCGGGATTAGAGCCGCGACCCCGAGACAAGGAACCTTTCTTCCCTCCATCTGAAACAAAGCAGCCCACAGGGGATTCACTGCCCAGACCTGGCCGCGAGAAAGGCGGCACAAGGGCTCCGCTGTGCCTGGCGAGCTGCGAGTGCCCTGAGCTGTGCCCAACGCCCTCCCTGCAGCGTGATTTGGGACCCAGGGCTTGGCTGTCCCTCCCCGAGCTGCTGGGTGCTGTCCCTAAGAGCAGAGACTGGGACTTGTTGGGCACCTGCAGTTGGTGGGGTGGGAGCTCTGTGTCGGTGTCCTCTCCAGAACTGTCTTGGATTCACACATCATCATAGGGTGCTGGCACCCAACAAAACTGGTAGGGGCACCCATTCACTTTAGCACAAGGGGCAATGAACATGAACTGGAGTCCAGAAGGTTCCATGTGAAGATGAGGAGAAATCTCTTTCCTGTGCTAAAACAGGGGCACCCACAGCAGCTTGTCCAGGATCACAATGCTCAGGGTGGGCTGGAATCTTTTCAGAGAAGGAGGCTCCACAGCCTCTCTGGGCAGCCTGGAACAGGGCTCCAGCAACCTCACACAAAACAATTTTTTCCTCCTGTTCAGGTGGAACCTCCTGGGTTCCAATTTGTGCCCATTGCCCCTTGGTCCTGGGCACCACTGACAAGAGTCTAGCCCCAGCCTCTTGCCCCTCACAGGTCCTTTAGTTCTTGCTGAGCTTTGAGCAGCTCCCCTCTGGGTCTGCTCTTCTCCAGGCTCAACAGCCCCAGGGCTCTCAGCCTTTCCTCCTCCCAGAGATGCTCTAGGGTCCTCAGCATCTTCCCAGCTTCCCCTGCACTCTCCCCAGTAGTTCCCTGTCTCTCTTGAGCTGGGGAGAGCCCAGAACTGGACACAGGATTCCAGCTGTGGCCTCATTAGGACAGAGCAGGACAGGAGAAGAACCTCTTTTGATCTGCTGGTCACAGAAAGGAAACAGAAGGGACTCTGAGGCACTTGGAGAACTGGTGAGCAAGATCTCATGGCAGGCACGTTTAAAGGTGAAAGGACTGAGGGAAACTGGCAGCTCTTCAAAGAAACGATGCAAGCCATCCCAGTAGGAAATGGAGTAGGACCCAGCTTGGCTACACCCGCCAGCTCTTCTCTGACCTCAGGCTCTAGACAAAAAGTTTACAGCAAGTGAGAACTAGGTCAGATTACTAAGGATGGTTCTAAGAGGGGCAGGAGGATGTGAGGAAACACCAGACAGGCCAAGGCACAAATTGAGATGGAAATAGCGACCATCGTCAAGAGGAAGAAAAGACTCTATCAGCAGGAGGAAAATAAGCAAGGGAGTGTTGGTCCAGACCCAGGGAAGAAAGAAGGCTGCTGGCAAAGGAGGCTGAGAATTGGAGGGCTTCTTGGGGAGGAGGGGCTTAAGCCAGTCTTTAAAGATGTCTTTGCTAATGTTCAAAACTTCAAGCAGTTGCCAACCACAGTCACTGAGATCTTGTGCAAACCTTAGCTGCAGTGGAGGAGAACACTCAACAGCCTGCAGGGATGGGTATTGGCTGAACTTCAGCCTTAGAAACCAAGTGAAAGCCACCTCAGACCTATCAGGTGGCACAAGGGTTGGGTAAGGTTTTACAAGCCCAGGTGCAGTTTGAGGTATGTCACTTCAGAAAAGATGCAGCCCACGGGAGAAGAGTCAACAGGAAGCAAGAAGATGAGAGCCAGAGAAAACAGCCTCCTTGGGCACAAACCTGAGTGTGAGAAGCTCCATCTAAGCAGGAGGAGGAACTTCTTTAATTTAAGGGTGATGGAGCCCTAGAGGCTGCCCAAAGAGATGGTGGAGTGCCCATCTCTGGAAGATATTCCAAACCTACCTGGAGGGCTGCAGCAGCTCTCCTATGAGGACAGGCTGAGAGAGTTGGGGCTCTGCAGCCTGGAGAAGAGAAGGCTTCCAGGAGACCTTAGAGTAGCCTTCCAGTATCTGAAGGGGGCTACAGGAAGGCTGGGGAGGGGCTGTTGACAAGGTCTTGTAATGACAGGACAAGAGGCAATGGGTTTGAACTGGCAGAGGGGAGATTTAGACTGGGTGTCAGGAGGAAGTTGTTTGCAGTGAGGGTGGTGAGACACTGGCACAGGTTGCCCAGGGAGGTTGTGGCTGCTCCCTCCCTGGAGGTGTTCAGGACCAGGCTGGATGAGGCCTTGAGTGACCTGTACTAATGGGAGGTGTCCCTGCCTATGGCAGGGGGTTGGAACTGGATGAGCTTTGATGTCCCTTGCAACCTTACCATTCTATGATTCTATGACTTGTTCCTCTGTGACCTTCTTTAGGTGAACCTGCCTTGGTGGGGAGGTTGGACTTGATCTCCAGAGGTCCCTTCCAACCCCTACCATTCTGTGATTCTATGCAGGGTGGGCTGGGCAGAGAACAGATGACTCTAAGAGAGTCTTGAGAAGAGTCTCAAAGGGCTTCTTCATAATGGCTGGGAGTAACCAGGGTCTGTGGTGGCAGGTTAGAAGACCCCCAAAAAAGGTGACCTTCAGTGATGAACTTGTGTTGCTGGAAGAGACAGCTCAGTTCAGTGAGACATTGGGAAACATTTCCTATCTGTGAGGAGAACCACAAGGACAGAGTGCCTGGGGAGGGCAGGCAGCTCCTTGTAGAGGTCATCCAGAGGAGATTAGATGCATCTCAAAGTGACAAGAACTGCTGACTCTCCCGTTCAGCCAAGCTGTGGGACTGCAGATCCCCTGGGTCCCTCTCAGATTTTGATGATTCTGTGTTTTCCAGCAGACCACTTCTTCATATGGACAGAAATGGGTCTGAAGGCTGAGCTAGTCTGGCTTCTCTAGCTGCCAGACACAGAATCCCAGCATCCTAGCATGGTGGGGTCTGGAAGAGACTTATGGAGTTCATCCAGTCCAATCCCAGGGCTACCCACAGCAGCTTGCCCAGCATCACAATGCCCGGGGGGTTTGAAATCTTACCACACAAGCAGACTCCTCAACCTCTCTGGGCAGCCTGAGACAGGGCTCCAGCACCCTCACAACAAAGAAGTTTCTCCTCCTGTTCAGGTGAAACCTTCTGGGTTCCAGTTTGTGGACATTGCTCCTTGTCCTGTCTCTGGGCACCACTGACAAGAGTCTGGCCCCAGCCTCTTGCTCCTCATGGTCCCTTTAACTCTTGCTGAGCATTGAGAAAATTCCCTCTGGGTCTGCTCTTCTCTAGGCTCAACAGCCCCAGGGCTCTCAGCCTTTCCTCCTCCCAGAGATGCTCCAGACCCTTCAGCAGCTTCCCAGCCTCCACTGCACTCTCTCCAGTCATTCCCTGTCTCTCTTGACCTGGGGAGCCCAGAACCAGACCCAGAACTCCAGCTGTGGCCTCATTAGGACAGAGTACAGCTGACTTACTACATCTTTCACTCCAGTATCTCTTGAGCCAGGAATATTGCTCAGAGCTATGGACGCAAGTTGCATTTGTTAACTGGATCCCTCTGCAGAAGCATCTTGGGTTCAAATGAAGGTCTCCATTTGCTAGGTGCTACAAAAAGCAGCGTGAAAACCACGAAGCTCTTGCTTCAGAGAGCTCAGAACTCAGCAGCAAGGCACGAGACAGCAGATGGAGACAATCTGTTGGGTAGAAGGACACAAAGCAGCAGTGAGACAATACTGGCTGGCATGGTAGACAGCAGGGTTTAGCACATCATCAGCCAAACTCCCTGGGGTTTTCCATGAGTGTTGGAAAAGAGATTTTGGGAGGGATTGGGAGAAGGTGAGGAGGTTTCTTCTGCAGCTTTAGAGCTCCAGCTTCTGTGTGGTGACTCAGGCCAGAGACAGAGGTGTGGAGTCAAGAAAGGAATCTCTGAAGTGAGGTCTGTATCGTCAGGCTGCTGAGGTTACGTTGTGTGTGAGATGGGCAGAAGTAGGAGAGGGCAGGAATTATGGAATCCTCTAGGTTGGAAAAGACCTTGAAGATTATGGAGTCCAAGCATTAATCCAGCACTGCCAGTGCCCAGCACTAAACCGTGGCCCTCAGCACCCTTCGAAACCACTCCAGGGATGGATGAATTTTAAAATGAGCTGTGGGGGAGCTCCACAAGCAAGTGCTGGCAGCATGAAAATGAAGAAATCAAAGAGCAGGAAGAAAATCAGAATGGGGCAAAATGAGGAAGAGTCAGAAGTGTGAAGGATGAGGAGATGTTGGTGGTTGGGAAGGGCAGAGGATCTGGCAGAGCCAAACACCTGCATCTGGGAGAGGAGAAGGATGCATCTTCCCTGCCTGCTCTGATCCCGTTTTGCTGGCAGCCATCCTCAGGCTCTCAGCAGCTGCTCACTGAGACAGCTTCACTGCTGGATCCCTGATGGTTTCAGGGAATTTCCCAGGGATTTTTCAGTCTCTGCTGGAAAAGGACTGGAAAGCCCTCGTGGAGAGCCAGCAGGTATTGTGCTTTGAAATGCTAAAGTGAATTTAAAAGGTGACCTGAAATCCTTTTTTTTTTTTTGTGGTTGGTTGGTTGGTTGGTTGGTTGGTTTGGTTTGGTTTGGTTTGTTCATGAAAGCAACAAAAGATTCTTCACAGCCACCAGCAAGCAGCAGCCAAGCCCTGGGTAAAGGTAGCAAAGGATTCTCGGGTTCCACATCAGTGTCTGAAGTGGGGCTAATGAGACACCAGAAAGAAATGGCAGGAGGGAGTGCAGAGTCATCCCTGCTGAAGGTTTCTGAGAACAGTTTGGACAAACATCTGTCAGGAAGGCTTAAGCCGAGCTGCTCTTGCCCGGCGGCAGGTGCTGCTCTATCCACACGACCTCTCCAGGTCCCTCCAGCCCAATGCTCAGTGATCTCCTGATGCTGCTGCTGTTTTCTCCTCAGAAATGTCAGGTCTGCTCTTCCACTCCTCTGCCAGAGTCGTTCTCACTGCAGAACAGGTTTATGAGCTTTGTCTTCTCTTCACAGGGGGCTGAGGGAATGGCAAGTCTGA
The DNA here is from genome assembly GCA_013399055.1 of Ramphastos sulfuratus. Lineage (NCBI taxonomy): Eukaryota > Metazoa > Chordata > Aves > Piciformes > Ramphastidae > Ramphastos > Ramphastos sulfuratus. The sequence goes on from WBNM01024976.1 coordinate 44,780, forward strand.
ATCATTTTCTCCCCCGTTCCTAACACACACAGGGGGATATGGAGTGCTGGGTCCTGCCCTTGGGCCACACCAACCCCATGGAGGCTCCAGGTTGGGGGCAGAGGGGCTGGAAACTGCCTGGTGGAAAAGGACCTGCAGGGGTTGGTGACAGTGGCTGGAGATGAACCAGTGTGTGCCCAGGTGGCCAAGAAGCATCCTGGTTTGGGTGTAGCCAGCAGGAGCAGGGCAGGGATCATCCCTCTGAACTGAGCACTGGTGAGGCCACACCTCCAATCCTGGGGTCAGTTCTGGGTCCCTTACTCCAGCAGAGCCATTGAGAGGTTGCAGGAGGCCCAAAGAAGGACAGTGAGGCTGGAAAAGGGTCTGGTGAGGAGCAGCTGAGGGACCTGTGCTTGTTGAGCCTGGAGAAAAGGAGGCTGAGGGGAGACCTTCTGGCTCTTTGCAGCTCCCTGAAAGGAGGTTGGGGCCAGGTGGGAGTTGGCCTCTTCTTCTGAGGAACAAGTGACAGGACCAGAGGAAATGACCTCCAGTTGCCCCAGGGGAGGTTTGGGTTGGACATTAGGAAGAAACTTCTCAACTGAAAGGGTTCTCAAGCACTGGCACAGGCTGCCCAGGGAGGTGGCTGAATCCCCATCCCTGGAGGTGTTAGAAAGAGGCAGGAACGTGGTGCTGAGTGCCATGGTTTAGCACCAGACGTGGCTGAGGTAGAGAATGATTGGGCTGGATGATCTTAGAGGTCTTTCCCAACCAAAGCAAGTGGAGGACTCTCTGCTATGTGTATTTGTACAGCAGCAGGCAGTAAGTATGATTTGAAGAGAGGCAGGGTAAAAGCTATTGCCCTGTCCACCGATTTTCTCAATTCACCTCGGTGTTTTTTCTGTCCTAGTCCTATCAGTCCCTCATAAAATCTCTGAGGACAACAAATAAGTGAGACTAACCCCACCTTGAGGTGTGCATCTGGCTTCCAGGCTTCATGCAGCTAGCCTCAGGAGAAGGTAAAGCAAGGAGCTGTACACACTGATGCTGGTTTGCATTTGTAGGAGTCTTTGACAGGCAGCTCAGGTGTCCCAGCCGCTTTACCGTGTCCTCAGGCATCTAAATTCATATTTATTTTCCTCATTCTGCTCCCTGGAGCTTTGTCCCCAAAGCCCAACCCAAACTATTCTCTGATTCTGTGATCCACAGCCTCAGGGAACCATAAAGCAGAGGCTTTGTAAATGCCTGCAGGATTCTGTTTCAGCAGCAGTGATTTTCCCAAGCACTGCTGAGCTAAAGGAGACAGGAAGGTGAAGCCAACACCCTGAGCTCCCCTGGTACCACTTGGCCATTTTACTCTCAGTGTTTCCAAGCCAGTCCTCACAGAAGATGGGTGAGGTCTTGTGCTGGCCAGTGTCATACCTCGTTTCCAGCTGCCAAAAGCAGGAAGACTGGAGCTAATCATCTAAATATGAGGAGGAACTTCTTTGATTTAAGGGCAATGGAGCCCTGGAGCAGGCTGCCCAGAGGGGTGGTGGAGTCTCCATCTCTGGAGACATCCCAAACCCACCTACATATGTTCCTGTGTGACCTTCTCTAGGTGACCCTGCCTTGGCAGGGGGAGTGGACTCAATGATCTCCAGAGGTCCCTTCCAACCCCTACCATTCTATGACTGTGTGATTCTGTGGATCCAAACACAACCATGGGCAATGATGCTTGAAACCAGAAGCTAACCAGAATCAGCTCTGCTGCTTGCTGCTCATATTTGTAGATAAGCTAGGGGGAGAAAAAAAAAAAAAAAAAGTAATTTATCTGTCTGCCTTGCTAGCACAGCCAAAACACTCCTGATTTCCTGGAGTTTTCCTGGAGAAAAGGCTGTTGTTAACAGCAGAGGGCTGAGGACTGAGGTTATAGCAGGGTGAGGCGCCCGAACTGCAGTGACAAAGGCAGCAGCCACCCCTCAGCCTGTGGCTGTCGCAGGGAGGGACCCAGTGGCTCAGAAACTCTTTTCAAGGTCTGCCTTTTGCATTTCGATGGAGAAATTCAGCACCTGGCTCAGCTCATCCATTATCCCCTCCAGCTGCTCTCCGGCAGCATTGAGCGGGAGGAATTTCTCCCGGACACAAGCTGAGCGAAAGCAACCAACTTGCCCCTTCCTTTTCTTAGCCAGCCTTTGACTCAGCCCAACATCTGCTCCCTGATTAACCTCCTCTGGCCCCACAGCACTAATGATCTTTTATCACTCCAAGAATTACTAAAAGCCTTTAGCATCCTCCCAGTAACAGCAGGCGAGGAAACCCTCCCACTTGAGTCTTCTTCTTTTGCTGTGGGGGAATTTGGTTTGTGCATCGAAGGTTGGACCAGATGAGCCTTGGGGTCCCTTCCAACCTGGCATTCTGTGATTCTGTTCACTCAAATCATCAATTCAGAAAGTGGTTTGGGTTGGATCATCATTAAAGATCATCCAGTTCCAACTCCCCTGCCATGGGCAGGGACACATTCCACTAGACCTGGTTGCTCAAGGTCTCCTCCAACCTGCCCTTGGACAGTTACAGGGAGGGGTCATCCACAACCTCCCTGGGGAACCTGTTCCAGCATCTCTCCAAAAAATATCCAAAATCCAAAAGGAGGGGGGAAAATCTGGCTGAGGGAAAATCCAAAGGGAGGGGGAGATTCCAGCAAGAAGTAACACTGGTGTCTCACCTACCACAGACAATCAAAGGAGGCAAACCAAAGTGTCTTCTCCCCAGAAATCATTTTCCACACACTCACATCAAGAAGGAGGTTGGGGTGAGGTGGGGGTTGGTCTTTTCTCCTTAGTACCAGGTGACAGAAGAAGAGGAAATTGTCTGAAATTCAAGGACAGGGAGTTGCTGGAGAGGATACAGCAAAGGGCTGCAAAGATGCTGAGGGAACTGGAACCTCTCTGGGATGAGGAAAGGCTGAGAGAATTGGGGATGTTGAGCCTGGAGGAGAGCAGCCTGAGGGGGGAGCTCATCAATGCTGATCAATACTTCAAGGGTGGGTGTCAGGAGCATGGCACCAGGCTTTGTTCAGTGGTGCCCAGGGACAGGCACAAACTTGGACATGAGAAGTTCCATCTAAACATGAGGAGGAACTTCTTTAATTTAAGGGTGATGGAGCCCTGGAGCAGGCTGCCCAGAGAGGTGGTGGAATGTCCATCTCTGGAGATATTCCAAACCTACCTGGATGTGTTCCTGTGTGACCATCTCTAGCTGACCTGCCTTGGCAGAGGGGTTGGAGTTGATGATCTCCAAGGGTCCCTTCCAACCCCTACCATTCTGTGATTCTGTGAAATTGTGCCAGGAGAAGTCCAGGCTGGATATAAGTAAAACTTTCTTCACTGAAAGAGTGGTCAGGTGTTGGAAGAGGCTGCCCAGGGAGGTGGTGGAGTCACCATGCCTGATGGTTTCAAGAAACATGTGGGACATGGCACCTTGGGACATGATTTGGTGGCCATGGTGGTGTTAGGCTACCAGCTGGATTTGGTGACCTTAGAGATCTTTTCCAACCCAAACAACTGTATAAGAAGTGTCTTCTCCTTAAACATAATTTCCCACATGCTCACATCAAGCAGCCCAATGCTTTTAGTTACCCTCCCCTGCCACAGAATCACAGAATCACAGAATGTCAGGTGCTAGAAGGNTCCAAAAAATATCCAAAATCCAAAAGGAGGGGGGAAAATCTGGCTGAGGGAAAATCCAAAGGGAGGGGGAGATTCCAGCAAGAAGTAACACTGGTGTCTCACCTACCACAGACAATCAAAGGAGGCAAACCAAAGTGTCTTCTCCCCAGAAATCATTTTCCACACACTCACATCAAGAAGGAGGTTGGGGTGAGGTGGGGGTTGGTCTTTTCTCCTTAGTACCAGGTGACAGAAGAAGAGGAAATTGTCTGAAATTCAAGGACAGGGAGTTGCTGGAGAGGATACAGCAAAGGGCTGCAAAGATGCTGAGGGAACTGGAACCTCTCTGGGATGAGGAAAGGCTGAGAGAATTGGGGATGTTGAGCCTGGAGGAGAGCAGCCTGAGGGGGGAGCTCATCAATGCTGATCAATACTTCAAGGGTGGGTGTCAGGAGCATGGCACCAGGCTTTGTTCAGTGGTGCCCAGGGACAGGCACAAACTTGGACATGAGAAGTTCCATCTAAACATGAGGAGGAACTTCTTTAATTTAAGGGTGATGGAGCCCTGGAGCAGGCTGCCCAGAGAGGTGGTGGAATGTCCATCTCTGGAGATATTCCAAACCTACCTGGATGTGTTCCTGTGTGACCATCTCTAGCTGACCTGCCTTGGCAGAGGGGTTGGAGTTGATGATCTCCAAGGGTCCCTTCCAACCCCTACCATTCTGTGATTCTGTGAAATTGTGCCAGGAGAAGTCCAGGCTGGATATAAGTAAAACTTTCTTCACTGAAAGAGTGGTCAGGTGTTGGAAGAGGCTGCCCAGGGAGGTGGTGGAGTCACCATGCCTGATGGTTTCAAGAAACATGTGGGACATGGCACCTTGGGACATGATTTGGTGGCCATGGTGGTGTTAGGCTACCAGCTGGATTTGGTGACCTTAGAGATCTTTTCCAACCCAAACAACTGTATAAGAAGTGTCTTCTCCTTAAACATAATTTCCCACATGCTCACATCAAGCAGCCCAATGCTTTTAGTTACCCTCCCCTGCCACAGAATCACAGAATCACAGAATGTCAGGTGCTAGAAGGGACCTCCAAAGCTCATCCAGTCCAACCCCTCTGCCACAGCAGGATCACCTAGACCAGATCACACAGGAACACATCCAGGCAGGTCTTGAATATCTCCACAGAGGGAGACTCCACAATCCCCCTGGGCAGCCTGTGCCAGTGCTCTGTCACCCTCACAGGGAAAAATTCCTCCTCTTGTTTAAATGGAACTTTCTATGGCTCAACTTCCACCCATTGCCCCTTGTCCTGCCACTGGGCATCACCCAGCAGAGCCTGGCTCCAGCCTCCTGGCACTCACCCTTTACATGTTGATAAACATTCATGAGGTCACCTCTCAGTCTCCTCCTCTCCAAGCAGCACAGCCCCAGCTCCCTCAGGTTTTCTTTGTAAAAGAGATGTTCCATTCCCTTCATCATCTTTGTGACCCTGCACTGGACTCTCTCAAGCAGTTCCCTGAGGTCTTCCTTGAACCAAGTGGCTCAGAACTGGACACAGTACTCAAAATGTGGCCTCACCAGGGCAGAGTAGAGGGGCAGGAGAACCTCTCTTGACCTACTAACCACAGCCCTTCTAATCCACCACAGAAAGGCATTGGCCCTCCTGGCCACATTCCCACACTTGGGAATGACCTCAGACACCACGAGACTGCTGGATTTGTTCACTTGGGGCTTTTTTTTTTTTGTTCACAAATTGCTTTTTTACCCACTGGCCTGGCAGAGCAGAGGAGCTTCACCGTAAGCAGTGTCCTTACCTACGGCTCCTGCACGCAGCCCTGAGGAGGTTTGCTGCATTGTCAAGGCTGCAGAGGAAGCAGAGAGCAGATGGGAGGGACAGGGGCAGCAGTTTTTTAACAGCAAAATTCTCACTGCCTTCGCGCAGTAGCGAGTCAGGAGATGTGAGAAGGAATATATTAAGGAGGACAAGAGGTGTTTTGAGAGATGCAGCTGTACTTTGCATGCGGTTTTGGTCCCCTTCCCACTGCAAAGAGGGTGGGGGGGGAGGGAAAAAAAAAAAAAAAAGAGAGAGAGGATTTTACATTTAATTTACAGGGCTCTGCAGCTCCTGATGGAGCTGGGAGGGGAAAAAAAGTGCTGGAGAGAGAGCAATGTGACAGTGCAGACAAAAGGTGGTCTCAAAATGGCATATTTGCCAGCATACAAATGCAGCTCTACAGAGAGCTCCCAGGTAGGAACATCTCCAGGCTCTTTTCCCTCTCCGAACTCTTTGCTGTCATCTGTGCTGCAGAACAGGGCTCTGCAGACAAACCCTGTGGACCAGGAGGCCAGGAGCCAGACTCTTTCAAAGGGTGGCGAAGGAATTAAAGCTCTGGCTGCACCAACACAGAGCAGAGACTTAGCCGGTTACTGGACTCCCTGAGACCAGACCCAGGTTCCCAGCTCTGTGAAAGGGGAGGGAAACAAAAGCAAAGAGATTTGGACTTTTAAAGCAGCTTTCAGCTCAAGCTTTTACAGAAATGAAGCCATCAAAGGCTAAGAGAGGAAGTCCTTTCACGGCCAAACTGGTTGAAGTGCAGGAAGCAAAGGGCTGACACCAACCATCAATTTCTGCAACCAAGAGAGATTTTCAGGAGGGGATATCTCGGGGCCTGGGCTGGGGGCTGGTTTTATCCTTCTGGAGAAGGGATGGTAAATGGGATGCTGAATGTTACAGATAATACACAAACGTGGAAAGTAAAGAGAGAAACAGCTGCCACAGCTCAGCCAAACACCCGCACAGCTTTGCTACCACAGCCACAAGGTGAGGGAAGAGCCGTGCCAAGGCAAGCATTTCTCCTGCTCCCACAGCCCTTCTCCCAGCAATCTCCACCTCAGGGACTTCTCCAGACAGTGGTGGCCCTCAGGACATTTCTCTTCCACGGACTTGTCCCTTTCTGCCATCAATTTCACTCTCTCGAACCTTCGATAGTGATAATTTGTGGTTCTGAAGAACTAAGCCACGGGGACACCTCCTCTCTCCAGCTTGGTGCTTGCCATTTATTAGCATCTTTTGATGCCCCCTAATGCTCACAGCAGAGGAGACAGTACAAGGTTGGTGCCTCTTCTCTCCAGGTCCCTGGGTACACCCAGGCCACCAACACACCTGCCCTCAGCTGGGCAATTCTTGTCTACGTGAGGAAAATCAAAGCTTAGAAGAGCTTAGCTGAGGGAGCCAGAGGTGAATTCACTGCCCCCCCAAAATGCAAATTCAGGTACAAGGGCAGAACTCACACTAATTAAGGGTTTTTTTTTGTGGATACAGGCTGGAAATTTGCTGGTTTTACTTGCCTGCTGGTGACAAATTAATGCTCAGCACCCAAGTGTGCTAGTGACAGGAGAGGAAATATTATCGGACCCCTCTCAGGTATCCTACTGTCCCAAGCCATGTTCTACCTGCCACACAGACCCATAGTATAGAGAGCCATCTCTGGGTCACAGATCAGGATGGTGACCAATGCCACCAAGTCCAGCTCGTGGCTGGTACTGGGATCCAGTCCCAATCAGCACCTGCATTAATGATCGGGAGAGGAGGCCACGGGCTGGAGAAATTGACTAACAGGATCCTCATGAAGCTGAGCCACAAGGAAAGGCTAAATCCTGCAAGAGGATGAACCCAAAGCACCAGCAGGGCTTGGAGGCTGTCCAGATGAAGCTGGCTGGAACCCAGGGTGAAGGTGATCACTGGGTAACCCTCACAAGGCTGAGGGTGATCAGGGTCAATGTGATGCTGATCACACTCTGGGATGTCTGAGGGGGAGTGTGGCTAGCTGGGCTCAGTAACGGCAGCATAGGTTGCCCTAAAAGATGGAAGAAGTGACCCCACAAAGGTCCAGAACCTGTCCCAGGGCACTGGCAGGGACATGATAAACCCAGGCAGCCCTCAAGACTCAGGCATACCCTCAAGGGGTGCAGGAAAGGACAAGTTTAGGTGACCTCAGTCTGCAGAAGGTTATGGAGCAGATCATCTTGAATGTCATCATGTCCAGAGAAGGGCAACACAGCTGGTGAAGGGTCTGGAGAACAGGGCTGGTGAGGAGCATCTGAGGGACCTGGGGTTGTTAAACTGGGAGAAAAGGAGGCTGAGGGGAGACCTTGTGGCTCTCTGTGACTCCCTGAAAGAAGGTTGGAGTCAAGCTGGTCTCTTCTCCCAAGGAACAACTGATAGGACAAGAGGAAAGGTCCTCAGGTTGCCCCAGGGGAGGTGCTGGTTGGACCTACACAAAGAAACTTCTTCAGTGAGTGTTCTTAACCACTGGAAGTCCCCATCCCTGGAGGGATTTTAAAGCCATGGTGATGTGGTGCTGAGTGCCATGGTTCAGTGGTGACCTGGCAGTGCTGGACTCGACAGTTTTGAAGGTCTCTTCCACCCCAATCCACTCCACGCCTCCATAGTTCTGCGATCCCCCCACGCCCGCGGCTCCCCGCCCCTCCAGCAGGCGGCGCCCTCCCGCCCCGCTAAGCGCATGGGCGGGGCTGCACCGCCGCCATATTGCCCTCAGCCA
>WBNM01024979.1:0-44511 GCA_013399055.1 Ramphastos sulfuratus
GTATCACAGTATCACCAAGATTGTAAGAATGGAATTATGTCTATTACTCATATATATTACCCATTTATAGAGAGCAGCATTTGTTTGGTGCAATTTTGGGAAAAGAAGGCACTTATCTGCCGTGTTTAACGCAGCAGAACACAATGTAAGGCATGATCCGTGATCTCGCCATACAGGGAGGTCCTCAGCAAAAAGAATTGTGATTCCCCAGGAGGCTTTCTCCAGTGGTGTTTACTCAGGTAAGATTGTTTCTTTTCCTCCAGAACATGGTTCCACAGGCACTGTAATATCAGCTATATCATCTGGAGTCAGCGAGTGCTAGAGCAAACTGAGGATGTCTGACTTCTCATCCTGCAGATGCCTCCAGATTAGAGAAAGATCTCCCCTAAAACAGTATTATGTATAAGGAAAGCAATAAACCACTATTTTCTGTGGAAAATGGAAAATGCCTGCTAATAGAAGTGAAGTTAATAGTAACAGATCATGGCAAGAGAGCACCTACTGAGTAAGTATCAACTTGATAATACAACAGAATTCCTTAGAAAAAAAACAGAAACAAACAACCAAAACAAAAGAAAAACCCTAACAAAAAAACAAACAGTGAGTCCTTTCAACATTATCCATTGATTGTCATTTAAGATGTAGAGAAGGAACATCATCTTGCCTGTCAATGTAAAACATCCTCTGTTAATGAGGGTCCAGAAATGAATGCTATGTGCTTTAGCTACACAATGAAAAAGACCTAAACATCTTTTCAGATAACAATGGCAATTTTATTTTGTTTGTCTAAAATTACACTTCATCACAATTTAAAGCCTAAGAATTACCCTTTGAAACTATCTAGTAAATATTGTGGAAAATATATACATCAGAGGAAAATGTTGTTCGTGATCAACTGAAAACTGAAAGGGAAGAACATTGAAAAATTAATTATTGCTTGAAATTATTATTTCAGATATAGTTTTGATGTATATTAGCTATTGACTGTTTAACTATATACAAATCTCTTCACTGCTCCTTTAGTTGAAGCTGTATGTTCAAATTTGTTTAAGAACTTTTTCTTTTTCTAGAAAACCTGTGAAAACCTCTTCAGCAATATGAAAATCGAAGGTGTTTGGTTAAAATGCAAAACATGGACATATAATTTCATAAAATCTCCTTCCTAAACCTTAGCTGGATATTTGCAGAGTATTGTGGCATAACTGCAACAATCTAGAAAAAACTTTGAAAGACTGAAGCTCAAGGAAACTTTTTTTATTTTCTGCTGGGCAGCTAAATAACAACATAGAGAGAAAACACTGCTTTGGTTAGGTATTCAGCTGAATATGTCTCTATTGACTACTTTTTTTGCCTTCAAAAGATGTTGCATTGCAGAAAAAAATACCAGAAATGCCAGAAAAACCAGACCCAAGAGGCTGATCTGAAAAGACCACTTTATGTTTTGAAACCAGAGCTCTAATAAGCAATGTTAGTGGGCTGCTAAAAAAAAAAAACCTTCAAACGTTCAAGAACTCAGTTTAAGAAAAAAAAATAAATAAATAAAAAATCCAGTGTTCTTGTACATTCCAGAAAACCACAACATAGCTCAGGAAAATCAATTAAAAGGTTTCCATTTACTTTTCTGTGCTCAGATAAAGTCCTTCATCCTGATTAGATACCGATATGAAATTAAAAAAAAAGAAAAAAAAAAAAAAAAGGAGCAGAGGAGTAAGTATTTCTGACTTCATATTAATTATAAACTCTCAGGTAAGCTGTCTCCATTGGAAGGGGCGTGCAATAAAGCTGTTAGCAGCTGTCTGCTGAGTTCCTGTGCTTCAGGCTCAAGAAAAATCAGTCATGAGGATGAGTCTTTCCCCTGTGATAGACTCATCATACTGTTCTCTCTTCTTGACTCTGGACCCAGATGAAAGTATTACTTTTTAAAGAGACAAACTGTCAAAAAGCACAGGAGATCTGTGTGTGAGTAAGAGAGCAGATAACCACTTTAACCTCCATGGTTTCTCAGGAGTTAAGACACAGAGGATTGTAATCCCTGCTCATTTTGCTCAACAGGCAAAGCACAACCCCCAGGCAACGGTACTATAAAGAATACAGGCATGTCTTCTACAAGGCAGTTTTTCCACTTTTGGGGAAGCTGGCCCCTTGGGTTAAGTAAATAATGAATTATAAAGAGAAGAATTGTGTCTGTGGGTATTTCCACAAATAACTAGAAAGAGTATAAAATCTTATTTAACTAGAAAGAGTATAAAATCTTATTAAGTGCCAATGGAAAAGGCAGATGATTAAATGATACTGTTGCAGCATTAACTCAAGGAGATGCTGTCTGTTTCCAGCATGTACCTGAACCTATTCCAAGTACTTTTATGCTGACTGCATCCAGTTCAAACATACAGAAGCAAGGACTGGTCTCAGTTTGTAATAATATGACATGGTGTCCTAGAGAGGATTTTTCTTTAAAAACAAAACAAAACAAAAGCAAACAAACAAACAACCCCCCCCCCAAAAAAAAACCAACTAATAGCTACTGCTTCACACCTATTAATGACTCAGGCTGCGGTTTTGGAATCTGTGTTTGTATTTAAACTATAGCTTCATTCCCTGTGTGAATGGACTGGAGGACTCACAGGAACATGACAGAGGTTTTTCCCTGATCACACTCCTAAATCTCAAAAGAAAGCCAGGGCACACAGAGTGATGTAAGATACTCATATCTCAACCCTGAATGACACTGTGACCTCATGGGAGTTTGTACTCCATCCTGGACATCTGGAAGAGCTGCACAACTGGTTTGTGTTTAGGAGGGGTCAATCTTGTAGCTGTGGATGTTTGGGGATTTGACATTTGCTTTTCATGACAGCCTGTACTGGAAAGGGAAGTGCTACTATTCCACGGAACCTGAGGCAAGGAATAATCCCACTGGTCCGGGGCTTGAGAGAACATCTGCTAGATTTACCTGGAAAAAGTACTCATTCAGAATCTGTATAACTCCATGCAATACTGAGTTATGACATGAGTAAGTCAAAAGTTCTCACTGAATTTTGCCCTAATTTGGGCCTCCAGTGAGGCCCAGTCTTTGCCTGATGGGTGAAAAACCACAAGAATGTTTGGTTGCGTATTTCAACTTGTGTTAGCTAGTTGCAGCCTATTAGAGGGATGTTGAAGGTTGCTAACTTGTTGGAACAGGTGAGATCCACCCTGCATATAAGGGATATGAAAGCAGCCATAGGGAAGAGGAAGTTGGCATCTGGAACAAATACTGTGGGAAAAAGCCTGTTGAGTAAATTTTCAGTATAGTTACTGTGTTCTGAATTATGCTTCATAGTAAAACTACATTCCAAACATGGTGACTTATTACCTCACTACAATGAGTGTCAGGGTGGATATTCCTCTGGCTCACTCTATTCTGTTAGCATTACCATATTCAGTTGGGAATGGAGGAGGAAACATAACCCTCCTCCAGAGGGTTTTTTTTCCAGAGGAAAAAAAAACAAACAAAAAAAAAATGCAAAATCAAGAAGAAAATAAAGACTATCTGTAATATTTCCAGCATAGACTTAAGCCAGATTCATAGGAAATATTGTTTGCATGAGGCCTCTAGCATTTTCATGAAATGGGATAAGTTCATTTGAATCCAAATCATGTCTACAAACCTTTGTCAAATGCTTCTGTGATTATAAATCTGATTAGAATGCTACATCTATTCCTTATATATTCATTCTAGCATTCAATAGTCATGTGCTACATGAAAGAAAAAATGAACAGTGGCCAAAATGATGAGTGGTTGGATCCCCATCCAGTAATCATCAACAGCTTAGTAAGACACCAGCATAGAACTGAAATCTGTTCCAAAAATAGAGTTCTGAAAATATTTCTCTTCAAATCAAAACTATTTTCTTCTTCCTTAGAAACTTTGTCCCTCACCTTGCAATTGTTTCACCACTAAAACTCTCTATGAGGAAATGGATTGATATGATCTCTTATGACACTGAAGCATTGCTTTAGAGCAATAACATGAAGTCTTAATAAACTAGCACTGCTATTCATGCCTTTGCCTGAAGTTGATCACAAGTCATTGGAAGAGGAGTTCAACTTATTGGCTTGTGAAATAGCTTAGTGAAAGGAATGTGTACATTCAGAGCCTGGATTAAAAATAAATAAATAAATAGATAGATAGATAGATAAACACTCTTAAACATTTCCTAAGGTAAGGAATAAAGTCAAATGAATTTCATAGAATCATAGAATGGTAAGGTTGGAAGGGACCTCAAGGATCATCTAGTTCCAACCCCCTGCCATAGGCAGGGACACCTCCCACTAGTACAGGTCACTCAAGGCCTTGTCCAACCTAGCCTTGAATGCCTCCAGGTGTTCAAATCTCCCCTCTGCCAGTTTAAACCCATTGCCCCTTGTCCTGTCATTACAAGACCTTGTNATCTTTGGGGCCCTCCTCTGGACCCGCTTCAACAGTTGCATGTCCTTCCTGTGCTGGGGGCTCTAGAACTGTACACAGTACTCCAGATGAGGTCTGACAAGAGCAAAGGGGCATAATCACCTCCCTTGCTCTGATTTCCCTTAATCTGTTGCAGTGCTGGAGATAGCATCATCCCAAATCCTAAACCACTTCTGGCAAGCTATCAGCATAATCCTTCTGTAAGGAAACTGTTAGATAGTCTGGAGACTTCCAAATGGTATTTGGCTCCAAATTTCATCTATTATACATCTTTTGTAACAGGAGCAGTGCATTACAGATAGCCCAACCCAAAAGATACAGAAAGTCACGCAACATTTTCACTGTTCTTTTAAGTGAGTTTTCAGATAGAACCCGGAACCTTACATTAGGACACAGAGGTTGTTGTTCTTGTATAAATACACCATACACTACCTTAGGAGTGTTCTATTCTTAAACCCATTATGGTTATTTTACTCCAATGTAAATAGCAACAGATACGAGTGTTTACAAATGAGACTTTGCTCCCACATCCCTGACAATGCCTTGCCAGCTTCCTGGAGGGAAACTCAGTGACGCAGGCCTTTATTCACTAGAAGGCCTATGTGTTTATTTGCAAACAAAACATTTGCATGTGATCCAAAGCCTATCATTTGCCTACGCTATGTTGTCATCCCAACCGTGTTTGTTTACACCAGACTGCACAAATCAGGAGGAGTGCAAATGCCAAAAGTTCAATGGCACATTGAAAGCCTGGGTGTGTCTGAAGCATTCGGTATTGTTTATCAACAAAGTCACGTATAACAGCACGACATCCTTTGTGCCTATGCTGCCAATGAAGATGGAAACTAAGCAATAATTGCTACTTATACACGGTGTGTTTGTTAAGACTCTAAGGTAAATCTTTGCTTTCTTTTCCCAATAAGAATAGCTTTTGAAGTAGATTTTCTGATTTATTCGAATGCCTGTGTTCTACTATTTATTATTTGTATTGTTGAGTCACTTTCTTTTTTACAATTTAAGATTTTATTCTCCTTCATGCTATGAAGAGCTGACAGCATCACATTGCCTAAAGGATCTTATAGATAACAGCATCAGTTGTTTAAGCCACTTTACCTGCTTGCTTCTTTCATTTAATTATCTTCTCTCACAGTCCATATATAATCCAGACCATGCATTTTACACCCTTTTTTATGCAATCAGTGCTCTTGCCATTCTATACTAGCATGAATCATAGAATCATAGAATGGTAAGGTTGGAGGGGACCTCAAGGATCATCTAGTTCCAACCCCCTGCCATAGGCAGGGACACCTCCCACTAGTACAGCTCACTCAAGGCCTCATCCAACCTGGCCTCGAACACCTCGAGGGAGGGAGCAGCCACAACCTCCCTGGGCAACCTGTGCCAGTGTCTCACCACCCTCACTGGAAAGAATTTCCTCCTAAAGAACTCTCCTACTGAACTTTCCTACTGAACATTTGAGAAGATCCACTCACAAATAAACAATGAAAAAGGACTGTCAGAAAAACAGCTCACAGTTTCATGGAAACGGCCATGCAAATGATTCTAATTCTGCTCTGGCATGGAACTCTTGTGGCATTGCTCATATCAGAATCAATCCTAATGCTGGTATGAGAAAATTACTGGTGATAAAGGGCACACACCTTAATCTTCACAGTACCTTCATGTTCTTGAGTACTGTAAAACAACCGTCTGGAGCCCTGAAGACCACAGTCAGTTAAGTTGTTCTAATTCTGGGTCAGTAGACTGGATCAAGGCACTAATGATGTTCCAGCAGGGATCACATATGAACACCCAACTATGGTTAACGCTTAAGTAGGGCTTCTAGTTTTTTGGGTGAAAGACCTCAACAGCATAGCAACAGAAGATACAGTTGGATTTCAGGCAGGATTTGTGAAGTGCCACACTTGGAATGACTTTAACCTGCAGCTATAAATAATATATCTGTATCAAGAAAATACTCAGTGTGAGATAATTTTTACTTATTACTTAGCCATTGTAAGAAATTAATGTATCACATTACTATACTATATTGCTCCTGGGACACTCTGCAGAGAGCAATACCATGGAACTTACTTGAAAGTAGCTCAAGAATTCTCTCTTCTGAGGTACATGGATTTTCAAACAGCAGACGTGGTGAATGATCCATGCCACAGTGGGATTTCTGGAAATAAGGATATAAAGTCAGTTAAAATTCTATACTGAGAGAAAATTCTTTCAAACCTCCTTTTAAGTATGAAATGTCTAGGCAGCTTTGGCTTAGTCACACGCAGAGGTATTGTGATTTTGGAAACATTGTTTCTGCTCCTGCATTTAGGTCAAAGTGATAAACAGCTACAGCCAAGACTCCACATATTCTACAAAAGTTCAATTTTGAATTTTCTTGCCTTACCAATCTTTTCTGAAGCATCACAATGCAGTACAGAAACTTGTATCTAACAAGTGAAAGTCATTCTAGCAGAGAAAATAGGGAGGGAGGAGCATGTCTTCCCAAACCTCCTGTTCTGTACTATTCCTTATATCAGACCTGACCTAACCTAACTAAAGGAATGGAAAAGATGGGTTCTGCAGGAAGTGAAGTTTTTCTAACTATGATATTGCATTACTTAATCTTACATTTAGCCTTTAATCTTCTTAAGGGTCCAACAGAGATTGGAGGACATTGACTTTCTGCTATGTTTATACACAGCAAGTTAAAAGATTTTACTGTGTCTTTAGACACAGTTGTACAACAAGGAAGAATTTCAGAATTCTGCAGAAAAAATGAATTATAAAGATAAATACAAAAAAGAAACAAATCCTAGAGAAACAGGAACTTTTAATCACCTGTATTTTAGGCACAGATTTTGATCACACAGTAGTCTGAAGACCCCTTCCAGTTTTCTCCTGAGATGATCCAAATGCTACAGTTGCATGTTCAGTGTTACTCTGACTGTTGAGCTATTACTGTTCTAGTGATAGACATGTCTATTCTGGCCCTATTTAGTTTGAACTCTTTCACAGAGAAATAGTGTTGGATTTCAGTGAAAAGCAGGAACTAAATTTTTTTTTTCCTTGCCAATAGCATCATCATAATAAAGAAGAGGTAGCTATGGATCTTAGGTACCTGTAGTGAGCTAGCAAATTAATAATTAATTAAAGGACTGCCAATTTGAATTTGAGAGCCTATTTCACCATTCTGACCTGAAAACCTTTAGTTCATTGTCCTTATATTGCACATGGACATACACGTTCAGGTTTCTCTTCAACTTGTTTCTGCTAATATGTTTTTATATAATTCTTGGGGTTTTTTTGCTGTTTCCTGATCACCATTTCTCACACACCTCTTTTATTAAGTTTTCTACCAACAGAAGAATTTTCATAGCGTCCTGGAAGAAGTTTTTGAGGACTTGAAAAGATTCATCTTCAATTTTACTAGGCAGTGAAACTATAAAGACACATGTGGAGAAGTGGTAGATCTTCTTTTATTCTCTTTACCAGGAAGTCCATTTGTATAAGTTGGTCAGATTCTTTACTAAATTATTGCTATGGTATGTGTCCTCATAGATGTAACTTTCATCCTCTATATTCTGATAGGTTCTTCTATCAGAATCTCCTTTTAAATTTAAATTATCAATTTAAAGATAACAATAATTGCCTGGAAATTAATGTACTTTTCTTATGAAGTTTTTATTCTTAACATTTCCAGAATGAAAAACATATCTACTCTAAATTCCGCTTTGGTTCTTGCCTGCATTTTAGATTCAGATGAAATCAAAGGCAAGTCTAAGAATGAATCAAAAAACTTCTACATGTGTTTTTTATTGGATAAAACAAGAAATAAATGTCTACTTCAGCTTCTGCTGCTAGAACCATTGAACAAAAAAACATGAAAGGAGAGAAACAAGTACATAGTTTTGACTTTTCAGTTTATGTATTTGCTTCCATTAAAACTTGATATGTAATTAATCATAAATTACATAAACCTTTAGAAAGCTTGGTAAAGCTGTAGTCTGAGTAAAAAACATAATGTGTTCATAGAGATCTAGCAAAGCAAGCAAGCTACTAATATCTTGTAAGCACTGGCTAGTGCAGATGTCCAACACTAGTTCTGTGACAATCTCTAGAGCATACAGAAATTTTATCTAGAGGACACCAGCTGGTGTCACTGTCATATCTTTCCTACTTGAAACAGAGCCAACATGAAAGGAAAGAGAAATGAAGAGATGTTGTAGGTGAATATTGAGCTGAAGCTAGTAAACTGGGAATGTCTCCATGTTCCTGTGGGTAGGTTGTTTGTCAGACCATGTTTTCAATTCCATACAAAGAAAGGTATGGGTATGTGCCATACTTATTTTCTTATTCCTATGCAAGATGGCTTCATGCAGCAGACCCTGAAAATGACAGCCTAGACTAATATTTCCTTCTTTGAAATTATAAGGGGAAGGCACTGTGATGCATGTAATATTTGCCTTTATGGTTATTTGCTTAATGTCTTATAACTGATACTGCAAAAGGAGGGACAATCTAAAAGTGTTTCTTTTTATTTTCCATGATACCATAAAGTTACCCAGCAGCTGACTCACAAAGTATACCTACATCACTCACTGATGTAGTGTAAACAGTTAAGAAGTGAGGTTTGGTTCACTGCAATCTATTGCAGTTCCAGGACCATATGATAATTTTGAGCATGGTAGTGGCGTCCTCAGAGACATATTTAAAGACTTGATGTAACAAATGTGCACCAAAAAGTGGAACTCTTCCTGTACACATAGCAGCTTCTGTAGATGCAATGTACTGATTGCCTGCAACAGACATTCTTTGTCCTACACATATAGAGAGACTACAGTCTAATGTTGAATGGAGATACTGTCAGAAAGTATATTCCCTGTACTGCAAGCATGGTCTAAAGATGTGAACATAACCTCCAATATGATCAAAAACAGTTATTGCAGTGAGAATTTTACTGATCTTGGTAGTGAACTCAGATAATGAAAAAGTAAATAAAGTATAAAATACTGTTGAAGTATGAACTGTAATATTGCTAACATGTTACAAACTTTTTTTTTTTTAATTGAAAAAATCTACACTTCAGGTGACTACAAAAATGCTTTGCTAAAACAATTTTTCACTTATCTGGAACTTAATCTTTCCTCTAATTTTCTTTAATCTAGCACACACCATCATGGAAAATCTCTCTTGCTTACTATTCCCATTGTTCCTTTAAGAAAAGCATCTACCACTGGAAATCTTGCATCTGTAGCAGTAGGTAGAACATAGAATAATTACAGGAGGAGAAAATGATATTTTGCATACTAATAAACACAGAGACATGACTATAAGACAACCTTGCAACAATACAGAGGATAATGCATTTTGAAAAAAGACACTCAAGTTCCTCTCACATTTTGACCCAGTTTGATTACCCTGTGAGTGAACACAGAATAAAGAATTTTGATACTCATTTGTGAGAGGCATTCATGAAAATCTATATTCTCCTTTCTGTTTCCTGCCAGATGAACCATGAAGTGGTAACAGCTTGGGGTAACATTTTTGATATGAGAGCTCTTCTAGAAACAAGGCTTTGAAAAAGGGTGAGAACCAGAAAGATCAAAATAGAGGAATATACAATGACAACTGCTATAATAAAAAGGACATATTTTATTAGAAGATTAAAAAAAATATTTAAAAGGAGTTAATATGTTACACAAAGAAAGCTGATTGATTGCATTTCATAGCATAGTTAAGCAATTTGAAGAGTGCTAGATCAGTATTCTCATTCTATAATGGCCATGATAACTCATATTTGCTTTCCTACTTGCAATCATATTTTATTTTCTTTTCCAGAACTCTAACAGTAATTGCTGGTGGCATATAGACTGAGTCACAGATGTTAGAACAAAAGATAAAACAAATACACTGAATGTACATTTCACATTTACACCCAACAAAGGTTGTCAGCTCTTTTCAGCTGCATAAGGGTCTTACTGTCCTCTTCACTGGACAAGTACCTGGTGAGAGACTGAAGTGCAACAATGCTCTTGATAATTATTTCATTCTGTTTAATTGTAGTTAACATCAAGTGTAACAATCAGAAATATATGATATTAACTGTATGGAGTGTATTTCCAAGTGCAGGTCTCATGAGACTGGCAAAAGACTTCTACATTAAAAACTAGTCTGGCAAATTTTTATTTGTCACATCAAACAACCAGAATCTACAGGAAGATGACTTTAGTTTATCCAAGTGGTGGCTAGGGCTGAGGATGACTTTGGTTTATCCAAGTGGTGGCTAGGGCTAAGTGGAGCATTTCCTCCTCACTTGTACCAAAAAAGGATTAAAGAAATGATTTCTAATGCTGTTTTTGTATTTTGAAATTTCACTAAACAGACATATTTAAATTACTAGATTGGTAGTCAGGAAACAATCCAGAATAGATGTTCTCAGGACATTCTCTGACAGTCATAAATTATTGAAACTATATTTCACTGAATGAGTATGAAGTTCAATAGGAACACTTCAGTGCATCTCCCTGTCACTTCCTACCATAGTTGCCTCTGCCAGCACTGACTGCACCTGAGTAAGGATTTCTTTCCTAGTGGATCAGCTATGGAGAGGGCTCAGTGCAGACATGGTAAAGCACTATGACAGATTAGTCTCCATACTCATGTCAGGTCCGTATCCTTCATATTCCAACCTGGCTCAATAATCCTGGAAATATCAGAGCAGGAAATTGTCCAAAGCAAACACAATATTGATGTGATGTGTGGTGATGAGAGTGTTGGTAAACATCATACAGTATGTCTATATACATTGATTCAAGCAGATGAGTTCACATTTCCTCAATTCAGCGTTATCTCTGGAGTCTCCAGCAGTGCTTCATCATGTCAGTGTCGTGGTAGGCCTAAGCAGGCCAAAATAGGCTTATCCATGTCCTGGCTTACCCAGACATGTTTTTCTGCTCTCCCTCCTTCTGCTATGGGAAGACGCAACTGTGGGAAAGAGGACAAAGAACCTGGAGCCGCTGAGTCTAAGGACCCTGGCCTGCCCAGACTTGTTTTGCATCCTATGGTAAACAAGGTACACACAGTTGCCTTGTGCAAGGCCTGTGCTCTGCCCAAATTTGGGTAAAGCAGGCCTATGGCTTCACCTAATATGGCCAAGCTTGGCTAACTGCCATTCTGATTGGCTGTTCTGTGTCCAAAGGCCCATTAGTCTCGGGCTGTATGGATAAAAGGAGATGAGCAGGGAGCACAGCGTGCTCTGCCATTGAATCTGCTCTCTGCCATTGCATCTGTGCTTGCTTATTGCCGTATTGTATCCTGAACTGCCTGGAAACTGCCTTCCAAGAGCTTACNCTACAGTTAGGGACATCTCCTTGCCTTGTCTAGTAATCATTTTCCTCTGGGATTAGTAATTTGTAAAGAACCTTCTAGAAAAGGAAGTTCATTCACTGGTGAACCTAATCTCACTTTGTATTTGAGGATTAAGTAGCAACCAGAATTGTATCTTCAGTCATGACACCACAGACTTCCATTTAAATTAGGTCAATAGGAGATTTAACTATGACAGCATCTCAGGGCTGGATCCATAAAGTATATGAGAAACAATTTAGACATCCATCTTAATTTACCCCTGAAAAATGTCACTTTAAAATCAGTGGTCGTGAATGGGAGATGTTTTTTTAATCCAAAGTTTATATTAAACTTTCATAATAAAACATTAGACAGAACATTGATTTACAGTTTAATGACAGCATCATAATCAGAATACTGAACCAAACTCCCTTATACAATAGTCAATAACTTAACTGAAAATAGACTGGTGGTAGAAAAGATCTGACCTGATTATGTGAGATCCCAGATTGCTTGTATGTGACAGAAAGCCTGTAAGTAAGTTGGCAGAGCCCTAAACTAGGAAATGTAAGGTTTCCCTGATCCTTGATATGAGCTTTAATAGTGATAAATACCCAAGATTTCTCTTGGTCACTCAGTGCCTTCTGCTGTAATATGAAGGGAATACTGATAGATGAGGTTTCCAGTGAAATCTTACAGTGTCGAGAGAGGGGGAAAGTACATCTACACTAGCATGGAACACTGCATGACTGATTTTTAAGTGGATACTGATGGTGTGACACAAATTACACAGATTTTTTGGCATTCATGGACAGGTGGTGAAGAGGACAAAAGAACTTCACACACTCAGTCCATCTTGAGATAATATTGCACAATTAATTATTTTAATTTTTTGAGTTATTGTTTCCTCTAGGGATTTTCTTTGCTTTTCAGACTTTGAATTTAAGTGACTTCCAGACTAGACATTTATATTAATTTTTATGATGCAAATTCTTCTTATACAATATTTGTCAGAATCATAGAATGGTAAGGTTGGAAGGGACCTCAAAGATCATCTAANAGTCTCTAGAGTGATTTTATCTTTCACCAGGCACATTTCACCCATAATTTCATTGGCATGTTCTTCAGGCACAGACATAGAAATGTAATGTGTTGTTGCTGGTGGTGTTGTTTTTCATTTTTTGGGACAAATATGTTGTTTGAACACGTTTCAACATTTTAGTATGCAGGAGTTGTTTGTCTGCTATTGTGTGTGCAACATATTAGACCCATTAATGAGGCATACTTGATATGAATTACAAACACTGTTTTAAGACACGTAAGTATATGCTTAATAGCCAGGTAAATTTCAGTTAATATAGTATATCTGGCTATAAATACTTGGCACACAGGCTGTGGCCTAACTACATTGAACTGACAAAAATATCTAACATGTTCAAAATATTTTATTCCTAAATATATGAGATATGTTAACCTTGCCCTACTGTCCAGCCACTCCTCCATGGGCTGCAGGGAAATGATGGTCTCTTCACAGGCTGCAGGGGAATCTCTTTTGCAGCACCTGGAGCACCTCTACCACATTGTTAATCTTATAAAGGCTGACAGTTACACATCATAAGAAGCAAGAAAGAGAGAATGGAAAGAAAACATAAGTAACCAAAAGCCTTATATCTTTAGACAATTTGTCCAAAAGGAGAGCAATAACTTGTCTCTACCACCTCATCTGAAACATACATACATACAGAGGAGAGTGGGTTTTGGGTTGATTCATAGTTTTGCTGAGTTTATTTGCTTTTCTGACTACAGAATTTCTCCTAAAGTGTATTTTTTATTAGACTACTTGAATTATAGGAAGTTTCATTTTCTCTCACAGGTTAGACTGAAAGACTTTGTTATGTAGGCTGCATAAAAGACCACAAGCTATGTAAGTGAACACTAGCTGAATGCCTCATTTCTCTATGTGGCCAGTCCTGAGCTGGGAGTGGAGTGGCAATCCCACTTTCCAGGCAGCTTGATTAATATCCTTTTGGGTGCTTGGGAAAGTATTTAGAGATAATTAAACCACTTGTAAAGTTTACACAGGGCTAATGTGGCAGATGATAGGCAAATGAAGGCAAGTTATGTTCCATATGTTGTCTATCTCTCTCTTGTCTACAAATCCAGTACTGGGGTTTGAACTGACTGACTAAGAAGACCAAACGTTTTCCCCTTGAGATTAGATTTATATCCAGACAGCTGAGCTTAAAATGAATGACAAGTGCAGCCAGGAAACTATTTAGAGACTGGTTTGGATGCTCTAGGAAATGGCACAGACTGCAGAGATGTCTCCCACAAGCCATATTGCTTGCAGTTTGGATGTATCACAGTATCACANGATTCTTGATAAGCACAAACAAGAACTCACTTTAGAGGATGAAAACTGTGAGAATGATGCTTTAGATGCTTCTTTTTAAACTTTTACACCATCTGATCAGATAAGTGTAACTGCAATGAAGAAGCGGTTCTCATTAAAATTAAGAAAGAGATAGGACCACTGCACAACATTGTGAAGGATTCAGCCATCTGAAAATGCTAGGAGAGTTTTAACTTATTTCTTTCCAAGCCAGCTGAGGCAGATATTCCTGGGGCAACACTACCAAAGGGAAAAAGATAGTGTAATAATCTCAGCTACACTACGTACCTGGTCTCTAGAATGAGAATTTGAGGAATGTATCACAACAATACAGGTACACCAAAGAGTCAGAAGGCAGCTTCAGCTAAGCTAGTGAGTTCCCCAGTGATTCCTGCAGTCATGAGGATAAGCTCACTTGTGGAGATTGGACAAGCCTGTCCAGATGCTAAATAGAGCAACTGGGGCTTATAGTTATGAAAGTATTCCCACTAAAGCAGCACGTCTCCAATTGACTGCTTTATCTTTTGGTAGGATGTTACATCTATATGACAGGGTGTTACATTTTATCCCATGAGTGCTTTCTTCCATCAAAGAAGATAGTACTGGTGAGCAGCTCACAACATCTCCAAGCATGTGACAGTACCTTTTCTGATGATGATATGTTAATCAGATAATTTAGTATGACATAACAGGGATATAATATCTGACTGATAAAAGACTGATTATATCTGTGTTGTTAACTGTTCCTACTGAAAAAAAAAATGGAAAATGAGATTATAGATAAACCTATATATAAAAAAATCATTTATTTCTCTGTTCTAACAGAAAGTGAGCATTATTCTGTGTAATACAGAAATATGTTAGCCTTTGAAGAATCTGCATTGACCTCTTGCTTCCCCTCGTTCTAATTAATTAGTAGTTCGATTTCTTAAGATTTATTTATACAACTATAAAGTCATGCTTTTTTTCAATAACACCTCAATATTTAAAATGTCAAAACAGAATAAAGATTAGAAAATGGTTTAACAGGTGAATCTTTTCTTTCCCTTTCAATGTTTATTACTGAAAACAAGCAGATTATTCTTGCACAGTACACAAAACATGAGTAAGTAGTGCTTTCATTGAAATACCATGACTCACTTCCTTAAATTCAAGAGAAAAATTGAAACTATTTGGTCCTCAGTTTTCTTGCTTTCCTCATCCTCACAAGATTTGTCTTGGGCCTCCACTTAGGAGAGCATTTAAACACTTCTCTTGCATTTAATTTTTTTGATTATTTTTATCCCATAAAAGACAACAAATACAAAGAAAATGTTACAAGGTGAGAGAATACCTATGTATTCTCTGAAATACCTGAGCAGCAACATTCATAAAAGAAAAGGGGAAAAGTAAAGAGAACCTGGACTTCCTGCTCATTAAGTGGAGACATCACCACTTTCAGATACCTCCCTCTGACCATCCCTGACATACCTATGTCAATCTTGATTTTACAAACAGCAAGGCTATGTAACTCAATGGCCACAGCTGAAGACTGTTTTGGGAGTTTTCTGTTCTCCAGCACCTAGGAATGTTTCCTTAGTTTTAACCACTAAAAAGGACAGGAGGAGAAAGAACTTAGTAATTATTCAATATGGCTAGTAAATATATAAAGAAGATAAAGAAGTGTAAGGCCTTCATCTGGGTAGGCACAATCCCAAGCACAAATACAGGCTGGGTGGGGAATGGCTGGAGAGCAGCCCTGAGGAAAAGGACCTGGGGGTCTGGGTTGATGAAAAGCTCAACATGAGCCTGCAGNTGGCAGGGGGTTCGGAACTAGATGATGGTTGAGGTCCCTTCCAACTTTACCATTCTATGATTCTATGATTCTATCTACTCTCAAGATGACAGATGAACTACAATACCGAGCCTATTGGATACATATATTTGAAAGACAATTTTGTTGCCAGCTTCTTTCTCCTCTGACCATAATTTTCTGTCTCATTTATTTAAATTATCCTATAAATGCCAGAGTCTTGAGAAATGTTTAGAAATCTTAGAAACAAAAATTTACTCACTCGTTCTCAAATGAAAGATTATTCCCTTTATCCCTTCTTGTGTCATATCACTCCTTCCCACTCCCTGGGAAGATACCTGTTTTTTTCCACTCAACCAAAGTTAAGAGGGTAACTTGCCTATAAGAAGGAAAGAATAATCTTCTCAGCAATTTTTTTTTTCACAGAGTTCATGACTGAGTATTTTGTAAAGTTATGAAAACATCAGTAGCAAAAAATGGTAGGGGAAAAAAAGAGCAATGGCTGGAAAAAACACAATTACAGAGTTCAAAATCAGTGAACAAATACATATCACAACACGTACCACAAAAATATGTATTCTGAAATAATAGTTGAAAAATGTTTGGGTATGGGAAGTTCTTTGTACTTATTCTAGACAACTCTAACCCTTTCTGGCTTCTTCACAAATGATAACTAAAGGAAAAGCAAATTTGCCCCAAATTCAGAGCATTTACATAGACCTCAATATCTTGGCCAACTCAGTCTCTGAACCAGGTGTACGTGCTGAGAGCTGTGGCCTGTCCCCTTAGGCTTACTGAATTAGATTCTGCAGACCAGCAGTCTCCAAGGGTGCGACTGATGGCATATTAACAGCTCCCTGTATCCTACCAGTCTGGCTGTTAGGGTGGCCCCGGGGTCACAGTCAGCAATTCCTACATTCCCTAGGCAAGCTATGAAACCTTTTTTGAGGAACCAGACAAAAGACCATTGAAATACCATTGACTGCTATGAGTAGTAATTAATAAGAGTATAGGAACCTTTGTAAACCTTCCATTTCAGACAATTTGTGAGCAGCTGTTCCTCCAACATTAACTGTTCAGGAGGCAGCTGTAGCCAAATACATAGTTCATCACTAAGGAAAGGAGGCCTTACTTCCATTTCTACCTGTTTGAAAGTTTCTGCTGCTTACACTAAGCTCATCTGATCCCACAATAAGCTAGTTCAACCACAGTTGAGTACAAGGCAGGGTAAGGACATGAACTGGCTCAAGTGCACACCCACATGTGAGTCTGAGCTGGCATGAAGGAAGGAATTATGTGGCTAAAAGCAGAGGCAGTAGAAAGGAAGTAACACTAGGGATGAAGGAGGGGAAATATGGGTGGAGAGTGCCCACTAATTGTTCAGATTATTCAGCTGTCTCATGAAAACTTGCCTATAAGATGATATCTATAGTATGTTTCACTGCATCTTGAGTAATGTGCAATCCCAGTAACTTCAGACCTGTGGTAGTTTCAGACAACAGGTACGTTTTAGAGCCCAGACATTTATTATTTGCCAACACATACTTTATTCTTTTGTTTTGGAAATGAAACCTAAAAGGTGAACAGAATTATTTTTCATATGGTTATACAATTATCTCTAACGACTTTTTCTTCCATGCCTGCTGGATTTTGTTGCAATACCAAAAAGCAAAGAGACATATGCCATATAAATGTACTCTTGGTGTTTGCTTGCATGATTGAACCTTGTTACTTCCTCCCTGAGCTACCAGGCAATTTGACTTGAGATACCAGCAGAGGACAGGGAGAGCTTTCTACCCTTTTGAACACAGTGTCTTCAAATCTACCTTATTCTTATGAGTCTGATGTCTGCAAAGAATCCGGAGAAGGAAACATTTGGGGCTGGAGAAAAGACGAATGCAAACTGAACATTCTCCATTTTCTTTCTTCTTAACTTAAATGTGCATTGCTTGTTTTTCTTCACCTTCCTCCTGATTTCCCACCTTCCTTGCATTTATTTGCATTCAATATATGGAAACATCTTCATGGAAGAAAACTTGCTTCATTTTCATAATTCTCTTCAAGCTATATTCGACCTACATTAATATAGATGTAAACCTCATTTTTCCCTGTTGGACCATTAGGGATCTGAATGGTTGATTTTGTTGTTTGTAGGAGATGTGAAATCCCTTCTCTATACAGAAAAGTTAATGAAAACATAAAATATTCATACTGCATCTCTAATTGTATAATAAAGTGAAACATGCAGTTATAGATGAAAACCTCTGGTCTAATCAGTAGTAGCCTAATAAATGCTTAAGTGAAGCATGGAATGTTTGGTTTTACCCAGCTAAATCTCTATTTCCCCATCCAGTTTTATTAACAATTATATTGATAAGATGATGCTAAAAAAATATAAAATGTGCAAATATATGTACTTATTTAAAAAAATTCTAAATATCAAGCAAGGAATACCTTTGGGTTTGGGTAAACAAGGATAGGCTGATTCTAATTTCTATTACATATTTATTTTCTTGGTGATGATTATTTGTGGCTTTTTTTTTTTTTAATTGTCAGTAATCAGAAAGTATTATTTTCTTTATTATGGAAATATTACAAAGAATATGGTTAGAAAAATCTCTCTCAGCTTTTAATTCACTTTGTAGCCCCAGATAAATAGTCCTAAGTGTATCCTGTGATCTAATTAAACAAGTAGTCCTTGAACAAAGAAATCACTTTCTATGATGGTATGATGACACCAGTGGACAAGGGAAGACTGACAGATGTCATCTATCTGGAGTTTTGTAAAGCCTTTGACACAGTTCATAGAATCATGGAATGGCTTAGGGTGGGTGAAAGGGACTTTACAAATCATCTATTCCAACATCCCCGCCATTTGCAGGGGGGCCTCTCAGCTAGACTCAGCTGCTAAGGACCTCATCCAACCTGACCTTGAGCACCCCCAGGCAGGAGGCATCCACAGCCTTCTTGGTCAATCTATTACAGAGTCCCACCACCCTCATACTGAAGAACTTCTTCCTAAGATCCAGTCTAAACCTACTCTCCCTCATCTTCAAACCATTCCTGCTTGTCCTATTGCTAGACACCCTTATAAGTCCCTTTCCAGCCTTCCTGGAGGACCCCTTCAGGTATTGGAAGGAGCTGAAAGGTTCCCCCCCAGAGCCTTGTCTTCACTAGGCTGAACAGCCTCAGCTCCATCAGCCTATCCTAATAGCAGAGGTATTCCAGCCCTTGAATCATCTTTGTGGCCATCTTCCTGACTTGCTCCAACAGCTCTGTGTCTTTCTTATAATGAGGACACCTAAAATTAGATGCAGTATTCTTAGTGGCATCTCACAAGAGCTAAGCAAAGGGGAAGAATCACCTCTCTTGACCTGCTGGCCACATTCCTCTTGACACAACCCAGGATATGATTTGCCTTCTGAGCTGCATGAGCACACTACCAGCTCATGTTGAGCTTCTCATTCATCAATACACCCAAGTCTCTTTCTTCAAAGGTATTCTCAATCCACTCTGAACCCAGCCTGCATTTGTGCCTGGGATTGATCCTACCCAGATGCAGGACCTTGTACTTTGACATGTTGAGCCCACATGATCCTTCTCTCTAAGCTGGGGAGATATGGATTTGATGGGTGGACTGTTCAGTTGATAAGGAACTGGTTGGATGACCACATACAAAGTGTAGTAGTCAACTGCAGAGTGGTTGGGCTAGATGACTTCCAATCTAAATCACTCTATGATTCTATGATCACAAAGTCTTTCCTTTGTCAAAAATCTCTGATGAAATATCAGTGTCTGGATTCTAGAAAATATTTCTTCTGTGAGAAACAGGAAGGTAAGGAGCAAAGTGACTTTCTGTTAGCAACAGCTTCCATGGAAGATCCAGCAGTGTAAAACTTGAAACACGCTTTTCCGTTTTCTGAGATGTCATGCATGGTTTCAGATTAAGAAAAAATCTTAGAGCAACAATATTAAGAGAATTCTTTTTAAATATCACAGATAGAAGGATAAAAGAATAGATCTAAACAAATAAAACACCTCCAAACTGAATAAACTGAACAGATATGTCTTTTTTCTCTTCCCCCCCCTCCACTGACTGATTTTACCACTGTTGAAGCAAAGACTGGATGAAAACTTGCCCTTTGATGGGGGTTTTCTGCAAATGGTTGGAGCATTTTTTCCTCTTTCTCAAAAGTTGCTGGTTTCAATCCCTGATCACAAAAGTGATTTGATGTAATAAACTGCAATATTTCTTTAATTGTAAAGTTTCAGTGTATGTGCTTCATAAATATACAAGATAATTGGCTTAACTTCTTATCATTGAAAACCAATAATAACACTGCTACTATGTTGTCATAAAGGCAATAGTCTCTGTCAGTGTGGGGCACATTTTTGGTTGATCTTGAAGGTTTTGTGTGTAATTTTAATAAGTCTGTGATGGTTTGGGAGTTNGTCAAATGTTGGGACACTTTGGCATGGTTGACATTTCCCTTCCCTTTCCCCTCTTCTACAAGGATCGAGTTTAAATTATGCAGAGTAAATCGACTGAAATTTAATATTGCCAATTTATTGACATTCCTCCTCTATTTGTTTCCCTTTTTCATGTGCTGTGGACAAGTCTTTCTCAGTGTTGAATTATTTATTCATAATCAGCAGTTGTTTGACATAGAAACGATGTACCACTTTCTCTAAGTGAACAAACAGCAGATTGATGAGGAAGCACATTTACGTAACGAGCATTTAATCTATACCTTTGAGAAATGCTTTAGGATTACTTTATCTAAAAATCACAGTGAGCATGACATTCAGACTTTCTTTCTTTTTTTTTTTTTTTTTATTTGCTTAAAAGTCTGGGTTAAATTCTGCGTCACTTGAATGCTAAACTGAAAACAAAGTATTGATTTTTGTCTCTGGAACTTCCACAGGTACTTTCTCTCATTCTTCTTCATCACACAGAACATACATGCATAGTAGAGTTGAAGCTTTGCACACCATGGATAAACACTGAGTTCCACTACAGGATAAATACAGAAATCAATGCATGCTAAATCCTGTCGTGGTAGGCCTAAAAAGGCCAAGTGGGCTTGTACATGTCCTGGCTTGCCCAGGCGTGCTCCCCTGCTCCCCCTCCTTCTGTGCTGGGGGTGGTGGCCACAGGAAAGGGGACAGAGGCCCCAGCTTCACCTAATATGGGCAAACTGGGCAAACTGCCATCCTGATAGGCTAATCTATGTCCAAAGGCCCATCAGTCTCGGGCTGAAATGGATATAAAGGATGAGCAGGTAGCACAAGCTCTCTTGCTCTGCTATTGTGCTCTCTGCTATTGTATCCTGAGCCGAGGCTCTGATGCCTTCACACGTTCTGCCTGCACAGCCAGTGTGGCACCGTGCCGAGACTGCACACCGCAAGACATCCTGCCTGCACATGAGAGCCTGCTGCCAAGAGAGCCAGGACCAGGTCAGAGATGTCTGCCTCCTTTCTGAAGTGTCCTGGAGCTTGAGGAAGCTCCAAAGCCTCTAGCAGCTTTCGGCCCGGCAGCAACCCCACCACGTGCTTTGGGCATTGTCCCATGATATTTTTGTGAGTAAATACTTCAAGCCTCTTGTAATCATTGATTGCCTTCTGCCATAAGCAGAAAGGAGCTTCCTGCATCCATCCAGTGGCTAAGCAGGATAACTAACTGCAAGCGGTGTAAGTGACCACACAAACCTTCTCTACCAGTAAAAATGTTTGCTTATGCTGGTTGTCTTTAAAGTGTTCCAGTTTTGCCTGTTCCTGTACGTATACATTTCCAAACCACGCGTTTTTGAACCGTGTATATAAGTTTTGTGGCGAGATTTAATGTTAATAAACAGTTTTCATAGTTATTAACAATCTCTGCCTGGATATCAAAATTGATATCATTATCGATTGTGAATCATTTCATTACAATCCTCTGCATGACAACTGTTTTACGTAGGTTGTTAACAAAGGCAGTATTTAATTGGAGAACCTTTTCAGTTAGTTTAAGGAAGAGTGACAATGTTTGGGGATTGTTACTTCATTTAGTCTGTCTTTGGGGTTTTTTTCACTTTTTTTGATTTTCTGTTTGTTTTGGTTTGCTTTTTTTCACATTTATGCAATGCTGACATCCCATAAGAAAAAGATTAGTTTAAGGTAGAGTAACAGTGTTTGGGGATTGTTACTTCATTTAGTCTGTCTTTGCTGTTTTCTTGTTTTGGGTTGAGGATTTTTTGGGGGTTTTTTTGTTTGCTTTTTTTCACATTTATGCAATTATGACATCCCATAACAAAAAGATTAGTTTAAAGAAGAGTGACAGTGTTTGGGAATTGCTACATAATTTAGTCTGTCTTTATTGGTTTTTTGCTGGTTTTTATTTTTTTTTTTTTTTTGGTAGGTTGGTTGGTTGGTTTGGTTTGTTTTTTTCAGATTTATGCAATTATGACATCCTGTAACAAAAAGATTATGAAAGGAATCCACCACGCAAGATTCAACTTGGAGAAACTAGGAGAGTTCTACTGAAAACCAAAGATAATATTCTGCTACAATTCAAATTCATAACAACTTCGGTGGCAGTTTTACCTCTGAGATTTGATTAGATTAGGTCATGAATGAGCCATATGACAAGGGGCATTTAGGTGTTTAATTGTTTAAAGGGTATTTACTTCATCTGAAGCTAATATTCATTGTAGAAGAGTAAGAAGAAAAAGTTTATGCGACAGACATTATAAAGATCATAGAAANATCTGTTGATGCCATACCAAGCTTAAATAAGTCTGAACATCAATGTTTAGGAATCACAGCTGCACAGTTTTATCATTTATCTAATAAAAAGTGGGGCTACTTCACCACAAAAAGGCTGTTCAAGATTCTTTATCAAAGTTTTGGGTTTCACATTAAAAGAATAAATAATGCATACCTTAAATAGTTTATTTCCTCTCTTCAGTGACTGGTATCACCTGTCTTGAGGAGCTTACTATCCTGCAGACTCAGTTTATGGTGCTTTACTGTACAGGCCCAGTTGCTGCTCTACACCTCATCCTTTTTAGAAATGAGATACCTTCCTGCTTTGTATTAAATCAAGGTTTAGAAACTTCCCACTTTCTAACAAAGGCCAATTCAGAGCTCATTTTTCTTTGTGTTCCTGTGTACTCAAATTATAGTTTTTTTCTCAGTTTCTCCCTACACACAATCCTATACCAAGGAAGAATAATACTATTCACCCAGAATCACCCTCAAGTCTTTTACCATGGTGATGGAAACCAGCTGTTCAACTCCTTGGAGGACTCTTTGGAGGCAAGAATACTTATTTATTTAAAAGGTATCGTGATTGCAGAAGAGGCAGAAAGGCTGTTATAGCTGATCAAATAAAGCAAAAATGATTTGTTGAATAATTTATTTGACAAATGGGGGAAATCTGGCAAATGTATTGTTCATCAAATAGTGCTTGCACGATTGAATTGAGAAAAAAAACCCTTAAGAGTCATATGGCAACATATATAAAAATCTATTTCTGTGTCAGAATGAGGAGTTGTTAAAGGAATTTGCTTGAAGGGGCCAAGGCACAAATTCACACACTTTAGATATTTCAATTTACCAGTGCTGTCTTCAAATTCTCACTCAAAATCTCTGGGTAGTAAACTCCTTAAATATCTTAGCCTTCATCAGTATGTTCTCTAAATATACTCCTTCTTCTGTGTTGGTATGGAATTAATTCTCTCTTGCTAAATCTAAACATCTTCCTATATATTTTGCATCCAAGATCCACAGGCAAAGGTTACCATTCTTAATCATTTTGAGGAGCTTTGTCTCAGGCCATATTTATGAATTCCTGTAGATACAGAGTCCAAATAATTTGAAGGACTCCACTTTTATTCAAAGCTCAAGGGAGGGAAAGGTGACCTCTTTTACACAGCAACCTCACAGTTTAAGAATACAGAGCACAGAGAACTTGAGCTCTTCCTTTGTGATGAGTTAAACTGCTCATATCATACATCCCTGGAAAGGGTCTTTAACTACTCATGACTTTGACAGGTTGTCAATGACAGTAAATCATCTCCTTAGCCTTAGTGTTCCTAATCATGAATAGGCTGAAAATCTGCCCTATAAATGTTCAGACAGAGCCAGATGCTGCTGAGATCTGAGAAAGGGGCAGAAAGGAGTAAGATGAGACTGTGTTGCAGAAATGCAAGCAGTACCCAGTTGTTTACATTTCCCTCCCCTCATTTCCTTCATCACTTTTCTCCTCCCTCTCAAGTAAACCTGTGACTGGTTAAGGTGGTTTCTTTGCCAGAACAGGTAAAACCAGTCTAGTTTCTCACTGTGGTGAAACTGCATACTCTCTGTTGACAGTTCATACTGAAAATTGAAAGATACAGCTGAAAAACCTGTGTGCTTGTTAACACAATGTTTATTAATGCTGGACTGGATGTCTTGGGTATCTAGTAGAGGTAACATTAAAAACTATAATTTTTTTTCATCCAAAGGTCAATAAACGATAAGCCTATTTTTACAGCTCATGGCTTCAGATAGGGAAAGCCACTGCTTCCTGGCTTGGCTAAGAGGAGCACTTTCAATATTAAAGGAAAAGAGGAATGAAGTTTCCTTTTGTGGTTTATGTGGCTTTTTCTGGGGATCATTTTATGGCACAAAATCTTGCTTCAGGTTACTTGGTGATACATACAGGAGTGTCAGGAAACACTGCACCTTTCTGTGTTCACTGGCTCCTTGATCTTAGAGAATTAAAAGGTTTTTTCATAGCTGTGGTACATAGCCATGTAATTAAAACCAGGGAGACAAGATGCATCCATAAACTAGTCTGCCTGATGCTTCAGTCTTGTTTTGAAAGGGAGATTAACCTTTGTTTCAAGCAGCATGCTGGCAGTTAAAGTTCTTCCCATTTGCCATTGGCTGAGATACTGGTGTTGGAACTCTACAGACATGAGTTTCAAGACCTGTATAGTGTAAATTTCTGTATGCCATTACATAATTCTTCTGTTATCTGCCTCTGGACTTGAGATTAATATCTCAAATTATTAAAAAAATATAAACTACACAATGGGTTACATTCAACACAGGACTCTTTTACCATAAACAATGTAAGAAAGGGAGAAAGGAGACTTGGAGCTACCTACCTTTGAGCAAACATCAGTACAGTCATCAGGAGGGAGAACTTGCCATGCTTTCAGACATATCTGGTAGCAGATTTTCTTATAAAGGAATATATAACAGGCAATGATAGATCACTTGCTGAAAGTAACCTCCTGAGCAATGTTTGTCTTCTCAACATCTGTGTTTAGTTGAGGACTCCATCTGAAGATAGTTACATTTGCAGTCACTAGAGTCTGAAAACTGAGATTAAATGATTAATAGTGTTCTTTTATTACTCAGCTAGATGATTCATATTAATAGCACTAATGTAGATTTGCATACAGTCTAGGTTTACACACTGATTTGATAAAGGTATAGTGAATATTTACTTTAGGGGAGGATTCCAGCAAATGTAACTGCATATTTTCTCCTTTCTTTCCTTCTTCACACCATATTTTTCTCTCCATCTTTCCACACACATGCTATATTTTTCATTTCTACTTTCTAAGCTTGCATGAATGGTTAAAAAAGATGCAATTCTAAACAGGATCAGAGAAGCTCCTGCATCTGTTGCATTTCTGTTAGCCAGTTATTTCAGTATCTAATGTGACATGGACCGAGGGCAGGACACAGAAATGAGTGAATATTATTGACAGAGGTGGTCAATTATTCATTGTGAATAATTAATACAATGAATTTGTTCCAATAAATTATTTGCATTTTTTCATTGTGCCACAAACTCCTAGCACCATGCATGAAATATTAAAACAAAGTCATGAAAGCTACCATGTAAAGCTATAAAAAGTGAAATCGTACATAAAGTCTTAAAGAGACCACTATAGTCAAGTTAAACATGAAAAACAAACAAAAAACCCAAAACAAACAAACAAACAAAAAAAACCCAACCCAAAACCACACACAAAAAAAACCCCCAAATCTTCACATTACTCTTCCTTTAGCCATACAGAGCTTTCTGCCTTGGCAAAAGATAGAAGATAACTGTATTCTTTTGAGCACTGGTAAAAACAGTAATTTCTGCTGGGTTCAGTGACAAGATTCATATGCATAATTGCTATTCATATTTTGAGTTATTTTTATTCAGAATCAGGAGTTTTGCCTACAAAAATGACAACTGCATTTCAAATATTTGATTACACCAGTTAAATGGCATGTGTCTGTTCATCTATCAGTCTTCCTGTATGCCTTTCAATGTGGACACCATTACTGTGATGGACCAAAACTGAGGCTAAGATTCTTTGATTTTTGCCCTGTCCAACTTGGCCATTACCCTAGAAAAAAAAAATGTGTCCAGATAGCCTTTATCTTTCTGCATGGTAGATGGCAAGTGGTTGAAAAACAGCCATCACAACATCAGTGCACTGATGATCCTGAAATAATATATCATGAGAGGATCCAGAGACCACAGAATAGAATCATAGAATGGTAAGGTTGGAAGGGACCTCAAGGATCATCTAGTCCCAACCCCCTGCCATAGACAGGGACACCTCCCACTAGTACAGGTCACTCAGGCCTTGTCCAATATCGCCTTGAACCCCTCGAGGGAGGGAGCAGCCGCAACCTCCCTGGGCAACCTGTTCCAGTGCCTCACCACCCTCACTGGAAACAATTTCCTCCTAACATCCAGGCTAAATCTCCCCTCTGCCAGTTTAAACCCATTGTCCCTTGTCCTGTCATTGCAAGACCTTGTAAATAGTTCCTCCCCAGCCTTCCTGTAGGCCCTCTTCAGTCACTGGAAGGCTACTAGAAGGTGTCCTCGAAGCCTTCTCTTCTCCAGGCTGAAAAGTCCCAACTCTTGTAGCCTGTCCTCACAGGAGAGTGTTGTTGCAGTAAAGTGGCTAAACGATTTTTGGATTGATGTCACAGTCTCCATGTCCTGCTGGCTCAGAGTCTGCATGAAATGATATCCTGTCTGCCTGCAATGTCCCATGCAGACGTGCCCTTTGACTGACTTTTTCTCTGGTTTAAGTTCAATGCAATTTCCTCTATGACAGACTTCAGCAGGCTGTAGTTTGCAGAGTATTTGTTACCCTTTGTTCCTTGCATCTCTAAAATCTGACTGTGCTGTCAGCTCTTCTATAACATCAGAAACTTTTTTCTCCTGTTTTGCCACTTTTAATTCCAGAATAAGTATTATTGAAGAAATGCTCAAGTAAATTTTAGTCATGGCAGTGCTTATGTGGCATATGTAGCCTCCATATATAACCTAAAAATGATTTGTTTTGACTAAACTATGTGTGTTCCTATAATTATCACATGCCATTTTTGCCTCCAAAACATTGCTCTTTTACCATGTCATACATCTTTTCATCTTTCCTCAGCTGTCAGAGCAAACTGTGGAGTCAAGTCAGGACACAGGATCGAAAACTTAATTCATGTAGCCCTGCTCATTCCTAGCAAGAGAGGTTACAAAGGAGTTCACTCTTTGTTGTTGTTGGTTGGTTTTTTTTGGTTGTTGTTTGTTTTGTTTGGGGGGGATTGTTGGGGTTTTTTTGTTGTTGTTGTTATTTTGGGGTTTTGGGTTTTTTTGGTTTTTTTTTTGTTTGTAACTGAAGCACTACAGCATTATTAACTTCCTTGGGTCATAGGTTCTGTTTTCAAATTTCAAAAGTTCTCTTCTTCCCAAATCATTACCATCTCTCTTTACCTTCAGCATGCAGGGTGTTAAATAAAATGAAAGTTCTAAGTGAGGATAATTTGTATGTCTGTTTCAGTCTGTTTCATTTCGTGGTCAGACAGCAGAAAGGAAAAACAAACAAATAACCCTCACCACAAAAACAAATCAACAAACAGCTGTTACTGAATAGCTTAACTATAACTTAATAACAAATTTTTTTAAATTCTGCTAAGTGCTCTCTGTATGCTCATGCAATGTGATCTAATTTCTAATGGTATCATTACTGTTCTAGTCAGATTTAGTCTTGGGTAATGTATGAAAACTATACCAGAAAAACAAAAATGGCATCAAGGGATTTCAATATGCTTGAAATAGCAATATCAACCCAAAGGGCAAAATCTAATCTGTAATAGGGTTGAGATTTTACTTGTCTTAATATATTCAGTTCTTTATTTTAAGCTATTTGTTGGACATACAAGTTACCCAATTCAATAATATCTCAAGGAAACAGGAGATAAATGTAAAGTCACTAATTTTATAATGCATTTATGAATATATCATGAGCAGCTATCTGGCAAATCAAGCTGCCTGATAAAACAAAGTAACCTGTGTTTACTCAGGACATTAATTTTTCAGATCCTGCCAGAGAAGAAAGTTCAAAAAGTCATGTTCTCATCAAGTACTTCAATGGCTTTATACAACAGCCATAGAGAAGAAAGTGATGACCTATTGGGTACCAGATTCTGCTATTCCTGTGTATATAATTCTGAGTTTCCCTGGCAAAATTTACCTGTCAGGCTGTACTGTTTGCCTTGTGGTTCCTTTCTATGGAAACTAAGACAATGGTATGGGAATTGCTTAATTTCTGTGTCTTTACCCTGCCATGGAATTAGCATGTTATTTCCTGTTTTCAGCATAAGTATTAAGTATTATCCATGTTTTCATTTCCTTCCTACTGCTTCATCTATTAATTTGGAATTCATCTTCATTATGCATTTCTTACCACAGACAGTGATTTATAGAACTTTTTTAGTGTTTGTACAGAGATATTTGGAATGGATTTTTTTTTTTTTTTTTGCTAGAAATTAAAGTATTAAGCGATTTCATTGCTGGAGTTATGTCTGTGAACTGGAGTCTTTGTTTCTAAAAAATTCTTAAAGCATTGATAGAATCATAGAATCATAGAATGGTAAGGTTGGAAGGGACCTCAAAGATCATCTAGTTCCAACCCCTTGCCATAGGCAGGGACACCTCCCACTAGTACAGCTCACTCAAGGTCTCATCCAACCTGGCCTTGAACACCTCCAGGGAGGGAGCAGCCACAACCTCCCTGGGCAACCTGTGCCACTGCCTTATCACCCTCACCATAAAGAACTTCTTCCTAACATCTAGTCTAAATCTTCCCTCTGCCAGTTTAAACCCATTGCCCCTTGTCCTGTCATTGCAAGATCTTATAAATAGTCCCTCCCCAGCCTTCCTGTAGGCCCCCTTCAGATACTGGAAGGCTACTATAAGGTCTCCTCGAAGCCTTCTCTTCTCCAGGCTGAAGAGCCCCAACTCTCTCAGCCTGTCCTCATAGCAGAGCTGCTCCAGCCCTCTGATCATCTTTGTGGCCCTCCTCTGGACCCGCTCCAACACTTCCATGTCCTTCCTGTGCTGGGGGCTCCAGAACTGCACACAGTACTCCAGATGGGGTCTGACGAGAGCAGAGTAAAGGGGCAGAATCCCCTCCCTTGCCCTGCTGGCCACACTGCTCTTGATGCAGCCCAGGACTCGATTGCTGTCTGGGCTGCATGCGCACACTGCAGGCTCATGTTGAGCTTTTCATCAACCCAGATCCCCAGGTCCTTTTCCTCAGGGCTGCTCTCCAGCCATTCCCCACCCAGCCTGGATTTGTGCTTGGGATTGTGTCTACCCAGGTGCAGGACCTTACACTTGGCCTTGTTGAATTTCATGAGGTTGGCCTGGGCCCACCTCTCCAGCCTGTACAGGTCCTTCTGGAGGCATCCCTGCCCTCTAGCAAGTCGACTGTGCCACACAGCTTGGTGTCATCTGCAAACTTGCTGAGGGTGCACTCAATTCCTCTGTCCATGTCACTGATAAAGATGTTAAACAGCACTGGTGCCAGCACTGGCCCCTGAGGGACGCCACTTGTCACTGGTCTCCAGGTGGACATTGTGCCCTTGATCACCACTCTCTGCGTTCGACCATTCAGCCAATTCCTTATCCAGCGAGTGGATAGATCAACCCTATTGTTGTGGCTAAAGACTATTATTTTATGAGGTACTCTTAGTAATATATTAGATTGATACAGCTGAAGGCAACATTACAGATGAGTATCTGTCCTTGAAAATTGTACTAAAAATATTTTCAAATCTCACACTTTTTAAATTTTTTTTTTTAAACTCTCCACTGCTATGCAAGTACCTTATTATTAATTTTTGTCCAAAAAGTACAATTAATCCTTTTACAACTCATTTACTAGCTGTATTACACACCAAAAGAACCTGAAAGCATACTTGGACATAATACAGTGTGACAGTGGAGATTTGACCCTCTTAAGCTTGCACTTTTGGTTTATATCTGTTGACGACAAAAACACACACCATTGTAGCTTTTCACAGGCTTTGTAAACCTTTTAATCAGAAGAACAAAATGTATGAGCTAGCTGTTTAGGCCAAAATCAGTAAAAATGAGTTGCATCCCTGAGTTCTTTGTACTCTTCTTTTCCTAGTTGGGAAACATTAAGAGGATTGTAATTTTAGATGAGAGATGCTTAGTTAAGAAGATCAAACTCTCCTCATGAACGCCATAAACATGCCCTACAGGTGAAGGTTTTTTATCAAACGGTTAACAAAGAGCACAGTATGCACAGGACTCTGCTTAATGACAGTGGCTGTCCTGGTGGGAGAGTAGAGGAAAGATCAGAGGGATTATTCTCTAAAATACAATTGATGACTAAGAAAAAGTATCATAAATTACATGGTAGGATGGTGGAATTTCTTGTTTGTATAGGAAAGGACACTAGTTTTAGAGGAGAGATGAGTCTAAGAGACAAAACAAGCATAAATATTTTTTTTCTGCAGGCTGATCAGTATCATGAGGCTTTCCTGGGTCATTCTCTGTGGTACAGAAATAGTTGATCAGCACAGTCTGTTTATGTGAGTTCATAAAGGAGTGGCATCCCCAAAGATCTTTCCATAATATTCCTTTTTGCCAGAAGGGAATACTATTAACGTGATAGAATGCTGCAAAAATAATATACAAAGGAGCACCACCAAAACAAAGGAGTCTTCTTGCAAGGATTTAGCACACCACAGGAAATGGGAATGCTTATTGAGCTGTTCATTCTGGACAATTTGCCAGTGTTTAGTTCTTCAAATGTACCCAGTGACATACTTAGTCAATAAATATTTTTCACTAGTAAAGCCCTTTCTTGCTCTCCCTGACGCCAGGACAGTCTTATGCAGAACTGCAAACTATTTGACATAGTTTGACACAGAACAACTTGTGTTGCTATGGGTGTTTATAGGCCAAAATCATTAACTTACTGTTGACTTTAAAACCTATCTCAAAAACCCCCAATAAATCCCAGGTAAATAAAGCAGCCCATGTTGTCCAGATCACTACAGGTCTGTATAGTATTGCCACTGGTATACTAAAATGATCTCTTAAAATATCCTTGCCAGGAAAGGAAATCTTTTCTGTAAAGAATTTCTAAGAATAAAGTTATACAAGACAGCTAAGTCAATCACTAACAAAAGTAAAGGTCCCAGAATCATAAAACTGCAGAATTGTCGAGGGTGGAAGAAACCTTTGAGATCATCAGGGCCAACCCTTGCCTAGAGCTTACAATCCCACCACTGCTGCTACTCCACTACCACTAAACCATGTCCCTAAACACCACATCCATGAGTCTTTTAAACACCTCCAAGGATGGTGACTCCACCACCTCCCTGGACATCTTATTCCAATGCCTGATAATCCTTTATATGAAGAAACTTTTCCTAATATCCAACATGAACCTCACCTGGCACAACCTGAGGCAGTTTCTTCTTGTTCTGTCACTTGTGGCGTGTGAGAAGATACCTACTTTGACCTTGCTCCGACATCCTTTAAAGTAGTAGGGGAGGTCGATGAAGTCTCCCCTCAGCCTCCTCTTCTGAAGAGTAAACAATCCCAGTTTCCTCAGCAGTTCCTTGTAAGACTTGTATTCAAGACCCTTCACCAGCCTAGTTGCTCTTTGTACACTCTCCAGCATCTCAGTGTCCTTCTTGTAATGAAGGGCCCAAAACTAAACACAGTAAGCTGATACAGCAGCTACATGCTTTTTAAAAAGGAGCCTAAGAAGAGTAATTTTTTTATTTTGTTTTTACTGTTTTAATGACAAATCCATTCATCATTAAGCTCCACAGACCATATAAGCTAAAGGAATAGCAGATTGGTGAAAGAAGAGATGAAGATATCTGCCCTACATTTCATATAACTGCACCCTAATTACATTTGAGAATATCACAGGCATCTCTTTGCAGAGCTGCATGGACCTGACACCTTGTAACTGACCTTCTCTGAACAACAATTTATAAACATCTCTACTCCTCATCCCATCGTGCTTCCCCTAGAACATCTCAGTGTCAGCCATCTGTATTCTCCCTTTTAGTGGGAATAAAAATGTCTGATCCCCTTATTATGCCATTGGCTTTGATCAAAGAGATTAAAATGCATCCTTCATTATGTGATCTCAGCCTATATGAATTGCAGGCATATTTCTGACTCCTTCTTAAGGATAGACCACTTAAATAATTACTCATGCTAAGGAAGACAAAAAGATGGTGCTTTGGTTGAAGATTACTAATATGCCAGACAAGTGCAGTTCTCATTTAAGAAAATGGTAAAGGTAGAGGGAATAAAGAGCTTTGTAATTTATTTTCAACAAATCTTAACACCTTTTCTTTGCAATTACAGTAAATATGCTTTTGAAATTAATTTGAGCAAACCTATGGTTTTTTCCCATAGGTTGATAGAACCACTTAGAATTTGATTTGACTCTAATGTAAAACCATGATTAACTTTAACTGGTGATGGAGAGTGAATATAGGTTTTGTCTTAATGTTGACATATTCAATTACTTTTAGAAGAGACAGGATTTATAGACTCCTGAATTTTAATCTTTGTTACTGAGAAACAGGAGTATGAGAGAGTCTAATTCTTACAAAGGTCTGAAAAGTTAAAACTGGTGGCCACATGGAGGAGAGGAAAGAAAGTGTACTCCTAGGGCGTAGCTTCATCATTGGATTAAGTAGCTATAAAACTGGGCTGCTGCCACAAATAGTGTTCCTCCTCCCTTCTTGAGCTCTTGTACTTGTACAACTACAAGTCAGATCAACTCTCTGACTCAGCTGAAAAACAAGAGATTTATTTATCTGCAGTCAGCTTTCTATCACTTTGACTCACTGAGAAGCCATACAATCCCAGTGCTGATGCAAGTGGTGATTGTGAAAACTGCCCTGAGGGAATAAGATGGAATTTCAGAAGGTCAGAAACTATATTATCATCCAACTCAAATATATAGTGTGGTTCCTCCTCTCAGGAAAGTACTAGCTTGTTTCTCTAAGGAGGTGTAAGTGTTGTCTGACTCTGTGTAGTTATTTTAATTTCTCTGCAACATTTTGACAAATCTATAGAGTGGTTTATTTTAATAATAAATCCATAGATCATATTTATGATCTTTAGGGATTTTGTTGTGTTTTCCCACCTGCTGTGCATATAACCATTCTGGGTAATCCAGAAACCACTCAATGAACAATTTGAGATATTTATTTAGATTCATACCTTTCTTTATTGTGCCCTAGATTCCATAATGTACAGCATCACATTGGTCTTGATACCTGTCACTCACTGCAGCAGGCCATGGAATAAACTGGATTTAAACTGGCAGAGGGAAGATTTAGACTGGATGTTAGGAGGAAGTTCTTTCCAGTGAGGGTGGTGAGGCACTGGAACAGGTTGCCCAGGGAGGTTGTGGCTGCTCCCTCCCTGGAAGTGTTCAAGGCCAGGTTGGATGAGGCCTTGAGTAACCTGTGCTAGTGGGAGGTGTCCCTGCCTATGTCAGGGGGTTGGAACTA
Organism: Ramphastos sulfuratus; assembly: GCA_013399055.1. NCBI lineage: Eukaryota > Metazoa > Chordata > Aves > Piciformes > Ramphastidae > Ramphastos > Ramphastos sulfuratus. Next base: position 33,838 of record WBNM01024979.1, read on the forward strand.
GATGATCCTTGAGGCCTCCTTCCAACCTTACCATTCTATGATTCTATGATTCTATAATTTTCCCAGCCTAGAGGAATGATATGCAAGAGAAAGATGACATACATATTGCTATGCTACTGATCTTCACAGAGTCAGGACAATCAATATGAGGCAACTTTTGAAAAATCTTGAGACTTCATGATGTATCAATGCCTGTGAACTTGAACAACAAGGAAATTCCTTTATGGCAAGTTTAAATAATTTTTTTTAAAAAATAGCCTTGAATCACGTTAATTAGCAATTCCCCCTGGACTTCTGGACCTTTAATTAATTATGAATGTCAAAATCTTAGTGAATTATTATGGTTGCCAATGACTAACTCAGTTAAAGAATACTTTACATGTTTACCTGTATTTTTTCTTTTTTAGTTGAGCCACCCTCTTCATTCTGTCCTGCACAAAGCATTTGTGGTGAAAAGGTTTGGATAAATCATATACCACTGGCTAAATTCACCTGTTTGCATACTAGCTTACCTATACAGGGAAAAACTCAGTCCTAATTTCACAGAGTAATGAAGGGGAGACTTCAGTTAAACAGGAATCATAGAGGATGATGCCTCAAACACAGAAAAAGTGCAAGCTTAGACAACTCAGAGGATGTCAAGCTACTATATCAAAGGCTCTTTATTGATTAAGATAGCCTTAATATTATTAACTTTGCAAATCCAGCTATTGCCTCCTATGCAATATCCTGCTAGCCTTGTAAATTTGTTTCTTTAAAAAAATTACTTTTGTCTTGCATATATTTGTTCAAGAAATTCTTCAGCTTCTTTGTTTCTCTAAAGCCATATATGAAGAGATTGAACCTCTGCCTAGATATTTTGGGTTAACATAAGTCAACAGTTCTATTTCACTGCTCTTGTGACTTGGAAAACCAAGATGATCAAATTCCAAAGTTTCACTGAAAATTCAGTTGTACTGATAATTCATTTATCTGAAGTTTTCTCATCTTTGAACTATTTTGATCTGATAGTGTCTTCAGTCCTGAGGCACTCAGATGAATATGGATACTCCAAGTCTCACTGTGCCTATACAGACTGTAATGGTTTAAAGCAAAACCAACAGGTTAACCTGCCTGCTCCCCCAATAGAGAAGTGAGGAAAAAGTAACATACAAAAACTCAGGGCTGAGATAAAGATATAGGAGTTTGATACAACATAAGATAATCATAATTATTTTAGCTTAGCCTACTTGTAGAAAAGCAGAGTGAAATGTGGGGGGAAAAAAAAAAACAAAACCAAAACCAGCATGAGATAGAAAACCAAAAAAACCTCAGCTGTCATCCATCTTTCCACCATGCATGTGGAAAGAAGCCAACACCCAAAAAATCCAGAACCCAGAAGCAGCAACAAGAAGCCTCTCATGTTACAAGCTGAACTTCAAGCCGCGTAATACTTTGCTTCAGCCAGCATTTAATTTTGAAGCTGGCCTCTAGTATAGCATAGAAGATCACACCTGTGCTGGTTTGAGGCTNAGCAGCTTCTGGCCTTTCTCCTCTCTGCCAAGTAACCTCACTAACCACTTTTCTTCTAACCCCTCTGGCTGATCCTCCAAACTCACCTTGCGCATAAGGCAAACCTTGGGGTAAGGTATAGGGGTGGGGAGAAGGTGGAAGGGTGGTTGGGAGCCCCTCCTGGGGTCTCTGATTCCTGGGAGGGGTGTTGTGTTTCTGTATTACCTTTACCTTGTATATTTCTGTAAATATTCCTGTATATAGTGTATATATCTGCTTGTGTATTGTGCTAAGCTGTAAATAGAGCTTCAGTCCTTAACTTCCAGCTGGCTGGGTCTAGTCTGGGTGATTTTACAAAGTGTGGGGGGTGGGGAACTCCCAAACCATCACATCATTTATTTTTGGCGCTCAACGATTTAGAGATTTCAAGGCAATTCCTCAGTCACTATGCCCCTAGATCATCTATTTTTTTCCCCTCCAAGTGTGCCTCAGTGTATTTTTTTCCAGTTGCAATTAATTAGCAATCTGGAAAGAATATGGGGATTTTATTTTTTAATACAAGAGTGAGTTTACAAAGTAGATTTTTGTTTGTCACTGTAGAAACAAGCATTTCTTTTACAGAGGCTGTGAAACAGTTATTTCATAGTTGATTAGTTGTGAAGCATTTGAAACAGAGGAACAAGAAGCTCCAGTACAGCTTAAGAATATACTGTCTCATTTCATTCATTAGCAGAGAGCAGTGCCAAAAAACTGGCATCTCAAGGCAATATCATTCTTCCAAGTGCATAGCTGCAGAACAGTAGTGCACAAAAAATAATGGAAAAACAAGCTGGTTTTAATTAGGACAACATAGGCTGCAAATATCATTAATGAACTATGTTTAATTTGCTAATTCAAACTTCCAGCAGACAAGAACTTGTTTCAAACTCTTAACTGAATTCCCAAGTACCTACTCACAGGCCAGAGAGAAAAAAGGAAAGTTTATCTCTGTTTCTAGTGCAGCCATTTCAGGGTGAGATCAGTGTGCAATCAGTGCTTTGTCCTCTCAAGTCACCCCTATGGGTAGAACTGAGAACTGAGAACTGGCTATACTGAGAGACTGCTGTGCTTCAACACGTAACTATTCTACTGTAAGGCTTCAAAGGAAAATATGTTGATGTGAGGCAACAGAGAGTGATAAACCCTGAATGACCACATAATATAGTATAGTGTAGAGGTATTTGCGGTAGTTTGATATGACTCAGCATGATTATTTATGACAGGGTAGTACCAAGAAAAGGTACTTATCACTGTAATGCTGCAACTGAACCACAGAGCATGGACCAATATTTCTCTCAGCCTAGAAGTCTTCTTCCAACCATAAGACCTTCAAAAGAGAAGAAAAAGAAATGAGATTTGTCCATCTGGAGAAGTGAAAGCTGTAAGAGGAATAAACAATTTCGAGTACATTTGATGTAGGTTTGGGAGTTANATGAATAAAGCCTAGTTTCCTACTGCTTTTTGTCTCGTGGTTGGCAGTGGTCTGACTGGAGACACTTTCCTGTGGATGGATAAAAACTGAGTCTCTCCCACACCTTCATATTCAGTTATATATAACAAATGGAGAGCTTGCCCGCCCTTTCTGTGAGAAGAAATTTGCAGATTGCTTTTTTCTTGTACTCAGCTATTTTCTCAGTATTTGGAAGCATGCAGTTGTCTTCAGGATTCCTACAACTCTGCCAGATTTATTTAAGTCAGTTATCATTTAAAGAGGGTTATTTTATTGGGATTTTTTGTTTGCTTGGATTTTTTGATAAGGAGGGGAAGAGAGACAGACCTTTTTTTTTACAGTGGATATTTGCACAAGGTGCATCTTCTCAGGACTTAATAGTTCTTAACTTAAGACATAAAAAAATTGTGCCTTCTACTCTGAATGTTCATAATAGGTTTAAATTAGTGAGCCAACAGTACAACTGAGTAGTCAGAAAGCCACATTAAGCATTGAGGCAATTTTAATGCCTAGTTATTATGATAAGTTCAGATAGATCAGTACAGGTAAGTAAATATAGTCACACACCATAGCATGAGCTCAAGCTGAGCCAGTCAACCAAAGGTAAGATGTTACAGACTGGCATTCACACCAGAATCAAGGGAAATGAGAATATTGATGCCAGTCAGGCTAAAACTTGATAAAATTTGACTTAACTTCAGGTCTAATTTAATGTAATGGACCCACTTAATTCAATACTGCAACACCAACGCAGTACTTTGCTATTCCACAGAAGTTTTATTTATTGGTATGAAATGTATAAGAAATGATAAATGTCTGTGATATTCAGTCATCTTAATGAAGTGGATAGTTCAGCTCCACCTATTTTTTTTTTTTAATATTTTTTTTTTTAATCTGCTTGTGCCCTGAGATAAAAAAATACTGCAGAAAATCTTCAGTCAGTAATCAGTGCTTAGTCTACTCTGACAGTATCTTTAAAGGTCCCTGAGACTTTTTAAGTAAACCAAGAACTGCCAAGCAATTCTCAAAGGCTGTATCTTACTTTCCTAAGCATTTTAGATGTATGAATGTGATCAAGAACTCTCCAGAGCCTTGTGGATTCTCAGTCACTAGATATTGCTGAGCTGTGACAGACAACACTTAAATACCTTTGTGTGTCTTGTAGGTCTTTTATGACTTTAATTTACAATACTGAACGTAATAGGAAATTCAGCAATTTTATTGACTACTTATATTTATTAATGCACACTGGTGAATTTTGTTAATGAGACAGTAGAAGTTCTCCGGATACTTATAACATTACTAAATACTGCAGGTGAGGCAGACTTCATGGGATAAATTAGTTTTCTTTTAGAATAAATTTGTGACTGGAGGAATAAATAATCCATGTGGAACTAATGCAGACAATGAAGTCCCATTTGTATATTCCATTAATTAAGTTAATTTATCTTAGCTACAGAAGAAACAAGAATCCCTCTGAATATTTGCTATAAACACATTATAAATTTTCAAAATTAAGTGCTTAGTTTAAAAATTTGAAGATTATATTACTAGTCTTATATGGAAACATAGGCCCTCACTTTCTGAAAGTAACTGGTTGGGAGTCTTCCACAAAGAGTAAACTAGATTAAAAAGATGAAGCTGATTGAGAATTCTGTAACCTGTAAGCCAGAGAAAAAGGGATATTTCCTGGACTTTCCTAGCAAAGCATTCTACAGAGCTTTTGCACAGAGACCCAAGCCACTCATAAATCATAAAGATATGAGGAAGTTCTGCAGAACTAGGCACCATCTACCAAAGATCCTTTCTACCAGTCACTTCAATCTGTGCTAAAATCTGCTACCAGCTATTGCAGATTTTTTACCTTTTAACCACACTCAATGGTATGTTTGCGAGTGATAAGGTAGGGAGGCAAGGAAGTGAGGGAGAGAGATAAATCCATTATTCTGTATTGTACATAGAACTTTGCTTTCCACAAAAAGCTGATGCAAAGTATAAGCTCTGTCAAGATAAATAAATAAACACAGAAGGGTTCTGAAGGCAGAGTGGCAAAGGTCAAAGATCTGCTTCCTTATCTGAACTCTCTGTAGCCTTGGGCATGTTGATGAGCACTAAATAAAATTAATATTTAAATTGTATTGTTAACAAACTATTTGTTTAAAAAGATCCCTGAAAAATAGTCGAATGAAAGTCAAATTAAATCTATAACAAGACTGTAACAAAAAAGAAACCTGTGTTATGTTGATTAATATAAAACCCAGGACATGACAACCTGATATAGGCAGGGCCTCTAACTGCAAAACAAATAACAACTGCCATAATTATCAAGTCACTTATCTGGGATTCCTAAAACAATTAGTGGATTCCATACCCACAAAAGGAAATTTAGTACTTACATCAAAGATCAATTTATATGACTGGTTACATCATGATGCTTTCAATTCACTCTGAAATTAAACTGCTCACAAACATTCTTATGTTTCCACTCTACACCCTGAATGGAACTATGACAACATTACAATTATTACTAATGATAAATAATAAGCTATAGCTTTCTTCCCCAGGTGATTTACCTCTTTTATGTGGTGATGAAGAACTGTAATTTTGTCACTGACATCACCAAGATTTCAACAACACCAACAAAAACACAGTAAGAAACTTGCCTGTATAATCAATCTGATCTTTTAATATACCAAAGCTATATTACATAGTTTTCAAATACCCCAGTCTGACAAAGGCCAAAGGTCTGAGATTTTTTTTTAATATTTCTGAGAGTCTATATATATCCTAAAATTAGATATTACATTTTTTTTCTTTTTTTTTTTTTTTTAATTTAAGGCCATACTTAGAGGAAAAGTAAGCAAAACTGCAAAGCCATTTAGATAGGTAGCCCTGGTGTAAGCATTTAAGACTGGTCCATGGGATCTGATGTGATTCATCCCAGGGCACTGTTATTGAGAGTTCTCTCTTAGGTATTCATCAAAAGTATGGGGAATCAGGAGAGGTTCCAGTCAAGTGGAAGTTAGCAAACATTATTCCAGATTTCGAGAAGGGAAAGAAAAAAGACCCTAGTATTTAAAGGCCTGACAGTCTTATTTGATGCCAGGTAAAATTATAGAGAAAATATTCTGTGAGTTATTGAAAAATACATGAAAGACAATGCAGTCATTGGTAAAAGCCAACACGAGTTCATGAAGGCAATTCTGTGCCTTATTAAGTGAGCTTCCTTCCATGACAAGGTTGGCTGCCTTGTAGATAGACCAAAGGCAGTGGATGTGGGTTATGCGGATTCTAGCAAAGCTTTTGATACTGTCTTTCATGGTATCCTTGTGGTGCTTGGCCCTGGCTGGGGGCCAGATGCCCACTAAAGCTGCTCTATTGCTCCTTTTATTAGATGGATAGGGGAGAGGGAAAATATAACGAGATAAGAGCAGTTTAATAAAACAAAAGCAAAAGGAAAGACCATATGTGGAAGCAAAAGCAAACAAAAATATTATTCTCTACTTCCCACCAGAAGGTGATGTTCAACCGCTCCCTAGGAAGCCAAGCTTCATCACAGGTAGTGGTTGCTCCAAAGGACAATCACCATTAATGAATGTCCCCCCACCTTCCTTCTTTCCCTTAGCTTTTATATCTGAGCTGATGTCATACGGTGTGGAATATTCTTTAGATCAGTTTAGATCAGCTGGTCTGGCTGTGTACCCCCCCAAGATCTTGCCCATCACTCAACCTACTGTTGTGGGAGGGCGTGTTGGAAAAGCGCGGCCCTCGTGCTGTGCAAGCACTGCTCAGCAGTAGCCAAAACATCACTGTGTTATCAATGCCCTTCCAGCTACCACTACAAAACACATTATGAAAGATGCTATAGGGAGAACTAACTCCATCTCAGCCAAATCCGATACATGGCATACACCTAGACATGTAGACATTACAATGAGTGAAAAAGCACAAGACTTATCTTGAGAGGCAGTTTCACACTCAGATAGGTAACAGGGACTTGGACTACAGATTCTAAAGCAGAGGAGTTCTGACATGCAATCAACTCACTACTATAGCTTTCCATATTTTAGTTTTAACTCAGTTAAGACTCATTTTTCATTAGTATAAAGCCATCTTTATGTTAAATACTCTATATTCTGTCATGATGTTTACGTCCTTAAATATTAGAAAATTCTTTCCATATTCTGTGTTGATTACAATGTAAACAAGCTAAATATATTATTTTCCTAGATTAGTCTTTCCCTATGTATCATTCCCTCTGGATTTTTTTATCACTTTGACCTGGTTTTGCTGGGACAGAATCAAATGCTAGCCGTGATCTGCAGACTATTACAGTTTCAAGTCTGCCATGACAGCTGACCCCAGTTGACTAACAGGTATGTCTCACACCATAAATGTCATACTCATTATAAAATTTGCTGAAGTTTGCTGAAGGCAGAGATCTTTGTCTCTGGCTCCTCCTCTTCCTTCTCTTTCTGTTTCTCATCCTTATCCCTGCAGGGGTTCACTTACTGTTCTCCTGAAAACTGTTTCCCTACCTAGTGTGACTGCCTACTACTGCATTCTCTAGGCTGAGTGTAACTTTGTGTACTTGACATTAGTTTGGCTGTTTCATTTAATCTGTTTTCATTTCAGCTTACAGTCTCCTTTTTTTCCTGATACCTCTTCTTGCCTGGGGAGGTGTCACCAGCTAGTAGAGAAACTGCTGTAGTTTAGCCTTGGATACTGGCTAAGCATACAGGTGTTCATGCAACTTCTTTTCAATTTCTTTTCAGTTTTTCAGTATCTCTCAGCAGTGGAGAACCAGAACCAATTGTACTGGTTTAGGTCTGTGTTCTAGACAGTTAGATATCAAAGCATTATTAACTCATCGAACTAGGTGCAGTGATGTTACTCAGAAAAAGATGGCACAGGCCTCAAAACATTTGGGCTTCATTCTGTGAGAAACCAAAGATATCCTCTACAGTTACAGGCAAATTCTTTAGGGCTAAGTGCAAACAAGGTCCTTAAGGCAGACCTGCACTTTGCATTGCCAGGCAGAGCAGTGTTCACTAAGCAGCCCATGGGGCTACATATGCCTCTCCACAGCAGCATGCAGAGTTCCATGTTTTGGTCCTGGCTTGGGATAAGTATTGTATTCAGGCTACTTAACTATGTTTCTGTGTTTCTATTTCACTCGTGTCGGGTGAATTATTATAGTCACTGCATTGTTGTAAAGTGGCTATTTTCTTGGCTAGTTCCTCTTCAGAAGGTTCAGGACCACACTCAGAATATTACTGACACATTCTGAAACTATTGCAGTCTCACTACATCTATGTGAATGTAATGGCTCAATGTTCATATGGTTTAGTAATTGTATTGGGAATATGCTCTCCAATTAGATGCAAAAGTATTGGTCTATTTATGGCATCAGCCCTGGGATCTCTAACACACAGTGCTGTGAGGGCTGGAACACCTCCCCTATAAGGACAGGCTGAGAGTTGGGGCTATTCAACCTGGAGAAAAGAAGGCTCCTGGGAAACCTTATAGCAGTCTTCCGATACCTGAAGGGGATCTACAAGAAATCTGGGACAGGACTTTTTACAAGGGCTTGTAGTGATAGGAAGAGAGGGAATGGATTTAAGCTCGAGGAGGGTAGTTTTAGGCTGGATGTTAGGAAGACATTCTCTTAATAATGAAGCATAATTTTCTTAATTACTTTTTGTCTTTCTAGCTCACATTTCTATTATCCCATTATTTTATATATATATATCTGAAACAGCTCGACAGATAGATACTCATTTGTGAGCTTCATTAACATGCTATTAATCCCCTTCCCAGATCATTAACAAAGATGTTAACTACTACAGAATTTAACATTGATTCCCTTCCGTACTATTATTTTCTTCCACTTACTCAATACAATGTAATTTACCATTGATATTCATTAATAGACCTTGAAACTACTTCTTTAATTAACTTTTTTTACATGAGTTGTTTAGAATTAAATGTAGAATAAGGATATTTTGCTTATTTGCCTCTTTCTTATGCAAGATTGAACCCTTTCCTAACATCAATGTCTATTTCACATTGCATTTGGTCTATCTCACAGTATTTATGCTCTTTTAATAGGGTCAAATGTATAGCAGATCACAGGTCGGGAAGCAGCATTTAGGGTCACTGTGACCAACCCTGCTGCCAGACTAGGGCCACCTAGACCAAACTTCCCAGGACCATGTCCAGATAGATTTTTGAGTATCTCCAAGGATGGAGATTCCACCACATCTCTGGGCAACCTGTGCCAGTGGTCAATCACCCTCACAATAAAAATTACTTCATTATATTCAGACAGAATCTTCCCTGTTTCAATTTGTACTAGTTGACTCTTGCCCTGTCACTGGACACCGCTGAAAAAAAAAAGCCTGACTCCATTGTCTTTACCTCACCTCAGGTATTTATACACATTGATAAGACCCCTCCTGAGCCTTCTCTTCAGTAGGCTGAACAGTCTCCAGATCTCTCAGCTTTACTTCATATGAAAGATGCTCCAGTCTTTTCATTATCTTAATGGAGCAGCTTGTTCATCTATGCTGGTCTCCTGACATATTTGCCTGACAGATAAAAAGGAGCTATAAAATAATAATTTTTTTAAAATCTATTTGATATAAGTGGGCTCCTTTCTTTTCACACCTTTGCCTTTTGAAGCTTTTAAAGGCTTGTGTAATTTTTCTGTAAGATAAACTAACCATTATACTGAATTTCCAGTATATGTTGATCCATATCCTGATTTCGAATGTAGGCTTGTCATTGTTTTGTAAGACATGTTTCTTAACTATACAATAAAGAGTGAAACAGTGAAATGTTTTAGCCCATGTTCTACCCCAGATTGGTACACAGAAACTCTCAAGCCCAGATGGAGAATTGTTCTTGAACAAGCATCTGTTTAGGTTTAATATTTAAATTCTGAGAGGAAATGTAGGCTTACTGTGTGTTAAGAAAAATATCAATAACAGTAAGACTATTTCACTGTTTTGTTAATATTTTTCATATTTTGGGGGTTGGAACTAGATGATCTTTGAGTTCACTTCCAACCTAAACCATTCTATGATTCTCTGAACATTTTTTAGCATAATACAGTGACACTGTCTGATTTATGCAGTCCTCATAGTTGAGTGAGATGCTAACTACTGCTTCTGGCAGAGCATTACTTTTATTGCGTATAGATTTGATAATGTGTACTAAACCATCACAGGATTTTGTTAACCTCTAAGATAACTCCATGTGCTTCTAGTAATACCTAATTTAGTTTACACTAAAGAAAAATGAAAAAGAAGAGGAATATTATTTGTGTTTTGGTTTCTGTGTATGTGTGAGAGTAAAGCATAATAAGTGAAAATCGAAGTGGACTCATTTTAAAATATCTATAAACAGCAAAATGAAATTACTTGTATTGAGGTACAAGTCTAACAGATTATGTTAAGGTGGTTAAAGCATAGTAGTTAGAAATTATTGATAATAACAAATCTTAAATTTGGCTCTTTAAAATTTTTTGTATTTTTAAACTGTTATGCAAAAGAGTACAAATCATAGAATCATACAATGGTAAGATTGGAAGGGACCTCAAGGATCATCTAGTTCCAACCCCCTGCCATAGGCAGGGACACCTCCCACTAGTACAGATCACTCAAGGCCTCACCAACCTGGCCTTGAACACC
>WBNM01024980.1:0-43120 GCA_013399055.1 Ramphastos sulfuratus
GTCCATTCCAACCAAAATGATTCCATCGTTCCACAGTTCTATCCCCAGTGTGGGGATGTTCCTCCTGCTGCACACTCCCCAGGAGTCCATGCAGGCAGGATTTCTGCCCAAAAGTCCTGACCACCACCTCTGCCATCACCCTGCCAGGCAAGCTCTCTCCTGCCTCAGTTTCCCCCACCTACAGCAGAGGAGTCTGCAGGCAGGAGTAGGACAGGGCAGACAGATCCAGGCTGAGCTGAGAATCCTGTCCTGGAGCTGGGGCCTTGCTCCGGGACCCTCTGAGCCCTGACCTCGGTGCCCGTCAGGGCTGGATGCAGCCCTGGCACTGCCATCCGCGGGGCACCGCCGCCCTCTCGTGGTTCTCCCCGCGGCAGCAGCGGGCACCCCAGCGGGTCCCGGCGGTGCTGTGGTCATAGCACCCAAAGAGACTTCCTAGGAGGTGCTCATGCCCCCCCCCACCCCGCAAACCCCACTGCCCTCTCCGCTCTGAATCAGTGCTGAGCACCTTTGGGTGCACAGTGCAAACTGGTGCAAAACTGGCGTCATAGAATCACACACTGGGTTGGGAGGGACCTTTCAAGGCCATCTAGTCCAACATCCCCCTGCAGTCAGCAGGGACATCTGCAACTGCAGCAGGTTGCTCAGAGTCCCAAACAACCGGAGCTGGAATGATTCCAGGGATGGGGCATCTCCCACCTCTCTGAGCAACCTGGGCCCATGTCTCACCACCCTCAGTAGAAAACGTTTCTTCTGCTGATGAAGAACCCCAGTCTCAGCCTGTCCTCATACAGAAGGCTTCCAGTTCTTGTACCATTGCTGTGGTGTCCTCTGGACCTGCTCCAACAGGTCCATGTTTCTCCTCTGCTGAGGATTCCAGAGCTGGACCCATCACTGTATTTCAGTATTGCTTCTCCTCTCTCTACATCACACCAGGAGCAGACCCTCTGTGTCCTAACCTCATCTTCACAGCTCCTGTTCCTCCAGGGGGTCCTCCAGCCCCTGCCTACTCAGACACTCACCTCCAGCACTGGTTTGGCAGTGTTGTGGACAGAGAGGATGTGAGTCACCCCGTTCTTGAGCAGATTATCTCGGTCCTCAGAGTCTGGAAGCAGAAGCAGCATGTAGAGTCACCTGCTCTCCTGGAAGATCTGCTCAAGCAACCACCTATCAGCCACCCACATTCACTGCCCCCAGCCCCTGGACCCCACTTGTCAACCCCTTCCCACTGCTTGTCACCCTGCACGAAGCAGGAAGGGGGACTGTGCTTGGCAATATCAGTCTCTTCTCCCAAGGGACAAGTGACATGACAAGAGGAAACAGCCTCAAGTTGCACCAGGGGAGGTTTAGGTTGCACATGAGGAAAAATTTCTTCCCCTTGAGGGTTGCCAAGGCCTGGACCAGGCTGCCCATGGCAGCAGTGGAGTCCCCATCCCTGGAGGGATTGGAAAGCTGTGTAGATGTGGTGCTGAGGGACATGGTTTAATGGTAACCTGGCAGTGCTGAGTTAGTGGTTGGACTTGATCTCAAAGACCTTTTCCAACTCAAACAATTCCAGGATTCTGTGGTGCATCTGCCTCAAAGCCAAATCCTCCTTAAAACCACCCCCAAATCAGAAATGAAACTGCTAACTTGGAAAAGGTTGTTGTGCCCTTGCTGTTGGGTGAAACCCAAGCTTCACCCTGCTCCTCAAGGGCTCAGAGGCCCCAGTGTGGAAGCCAGGCATTGCCCTACTCTAAATATTGTCTCAGCAAACACAGGGTGTTTTCCAGCCATGCCAGGGGTTGGAACTTCATCAAGGCTGCTGATTGTCCCCAGGGATGTCCTTTTCCTGGACTAGAGCAGCACTGGGTAACTCAGGGATGCGGCTTTTTGGAGAGGTTTGGATCTCCAGAAGATGCTAAGGTGTACTGCTAGGAGCAGGCACAAGGTCCTCTTCAAGGAAAAAGGCTGCCCAGAGATCCCACAACAACATGGAGGTGAAGCAGGGAAAGAACTCACCACGGATATTCCCAAGGTAGAGGCCTTTGACAACCTGGGAGGTGACAGAAAGGAGAGAGATTTCAGGCAGCACCAGGCACAACATGCAGCCAGCATGGCAGGAGCATCAAGTTGTGTGGTGGTACCAGCAGGTACCACCAAAGTCCCCAAGCAGTGATAAACCAGGCACCTCATTAACAAATCATCTTCATTAAGGCTGAGCCCACGCAAACCACCAGCCCAAACCCCTTCAGGAAGGCAGAGCTCATGAAAACTCAACCCATAAATGAAAGGGAGCTGTGTTTCTTCTCATTGCTCTATGAAAGGCACTGCTGGGAGGTGGATTCCCCAAACAGCTCAGCCCACCCCAGCATCTTCCTTGAAGGGAGAGTTCCAGCAGGGACCTCCCCTGCTTCCTGGAAGCAGATCAACTCTGCTGCAGCTTGGGTTTGTTTTGCTGTTCTATAGCAACCACCTCCAGCAAATAGTTTCAAAGGTTGCCTCTGCCAGCAGCAGAGCAACGGGCAGAGGCACAGGCTATTTATAAGCCTTTTCTGGCCAGGATATTGCAGTAAGTACCATCAGATATGCAAATTCAGCCTCCAACTCACTGCTGCAGGATTATGAAGGAGAAAAAAAAGAGGCAGCTCATAGGATTTATGGGCTGTAAGAGACCAACAGAGCTCTTTCCAGGGGCACATAAAGGAAGAGCTGATTACCAGCTGGACTTGCTTGCACCCATCTGGCAGAAGGCACCTGGTTTGAGAGGCCCTAAAAGGAGTTTCAACGGCACTGAGTCACATCCAGCCCACCTTTATCACTCAGCTGAACCCCAGACTGCTCCCGGGATGCAAACACCTGAATTCAACAAACACCTGTGCCCAGCACAAGCTGTTACCACCAAAAGAGGAATGTCAGAGCCTGTGTCGCATCAAGTCAAAGCTGGATCCTGCACCACAAATGCAACCCAAGTCCCTACCAAAGGGCTCCCCAAGAGCATTTGGTGACTCTTGAGGTGGCTGTAAAAACCACTTTGAAGATCAGGGTGTTATCTGCAGGGGGTTAAAGCTCGGTGTTAAATGACACCAGAGGCATGCAGAGAAAGTTTGCCCTGCTCCGGTCTCTCTGTTGTTGTCCCAGAGTCTAATTTTAAGCTGGAGAACACAAATACCGAGTGGTTATTTAAGGACAGAGCAGAAATCAATCCCCTCTGCCAGCCCTGGAGTTCAGCTGAGCACTAAGCAGCAGCAAAACCTCACACACACACCACCACCACCCCCCTCACATGGCACAGACACATCCCAGGGATGGCAAGAGGAGGACATTTCCCTGCAGGGACCCTTGACAGCCCTCAGGACAGTAATGCCACAGACTTAACCACCCAATGGGTGAGTGTCTAAAGCCAGCAGTCACCTTTCTGACATCAGCAGGCACTCAGCTCATTGCCTCAGATATAAATCCAGGGATCACTGTTCTCTTAATTCCTTTCTTTGAAGTTTCAAAGAGGAATGAGAAAAGGTAGATGCAAATGGTCGTATTTAGGACATTGTGGTGGTCTGGGAATGAGGATCCCACAGTGCTGCAGGAAAAAGGTCCAGCCAAGGGAGGACATACTGACCAGCATCCTCCAGTACCTTGCTCATTCCAGTCCCCATGATTTTTTTCTCCTCCCCAGGATGAGGACTGAGGTGGCTTATCAGTATCCAAGGTTATCTGCAAATAAACACCCAAAAATCCCAGACAGGATGGTGAGATCTGGTGCCCCTTCCAACACACATCCCTCTGCCAAGAGCAGGACAAAGAGGGAAAATGTGCCAGAAGTGGAGCATAGAGCCCCAGCAAACTCAGCTCACTTACCAGCTTTGTGTTGCTCTGGCCAGGCTCTGTCAAGGAGATCGAGGAGAGTGGCTGGTGCTGGGCAGAGGAGAATGAAATAAGCTTCAGGGCCATGGTGAGGCTCAGGTTTCTCTCCCAGACTCCCCGGGACTTTCACAGCCTTTTGGGGAGGGTGATGAGGAGGAAATTTCTGGGAGGAATGACTCCCTTGTCCCAGTGATGCTCGCCAAGCTTCATCCCAGGCTGCCGCAGGCTAGTCCAAGCCCTGCACTCCACAGGGTTTGTCTCTTGATCATGTTAATTCCTCCCAGTCCCAGGAAGGAGAGCAGAATTCAGAGCAAGGACACCAGAGTGTGCCAGGAGCAATGTGCAGCTAATGGAGTGTAGAGAATAAGCCCATCTCCTTCTCCTTCCAGGAAGGGAGGTAAGAGGAGCTACAAAGCAGCTCTGCGATTCCAGCACATGCTTCCAAACACCAATTTGCAAAGCAGATACACCCAGCAGCTCACCACTCCCCTCCCAGCTCAACCCCATCAGCCAGCAAGAGGCAGGAGCTGTACAAAGAGCAGAGAAAAGCAACCACGAGCATAGTGAAACTCCCTCAGCATCTGATCCCATTACCCTTCTAAGAACCCTCAGCAACCCAGAGGCGAATGTTTCACCTAAAGAATCTTGCAGGAAGGGGAGTTCATTGCTTAACTCCCATTAGATCGTCTCACCTTAAAAACATTCCCTGGATTTCTCTGACTGAAAGGGAATGGCAATGGCTGGCCCAGCCCCCAGCACAGCAGCTGTCACAAATGGCTGAGGCCCTTCCATAGCTGCTAAACACAAGTGTGGATTTTAAACCATGACAGTTCTGTAAGGAGGGAAACAGCAAACTGAAGCTGAAGCTCGTTCTAGCCTGCTGGGGTTTTAAAACCAAAGGCAAAAGTCTGCCTGCAGAAAGCCACAGTGACACGAATCAGATTAGTTGTAGGGAGAAATTTAGCAGTAACACAGCCAAGGCACCAGCTTTTGTAGCTCAGGCTCCGAAAATGTTAAGCCATAACCAGAACTTACAGAATCACAGACTCTTGAGTTGGAAGAGACCTTTAAGATCACCAGGTCCAACTGGTAAGCCAGCACTGCCAGATCACTGCTAAACCATGTCCCTCAGCACAGCTCCATGGCTTTTCAATTCCTCCAGGGATGAGGACTCCAGCATTGCCCTGTGCAGCCTGGGCCAGATCTTGACACCCTTCAAAGGAAACTGTTCCTTATGTCCAACCTAAACCTCCCTTATGCAGCTTAAGGCTGTTTTCCCTTGTTCTTTTTTTTTTTTTTTTTTCCCATGGAAGAGACCAACCCCCACCTGGCTCCAACCTCCTTTCAGGGAGTTACAGAGAACCAAAACGTCTCCCCTCAGCCTCCTTTTCTCCAGTCTGATCAAATCTCATTCCCTCAGCTGCTCCTCACAAGACCTGTTCTCCAGATCCCTGCACTTAATGCAGCTCTAAATGCAGCATTTTTTCCATACCCCATCTGCAGTGATCTCCTCCAAACACCATCACACGAGGCACAAAAGATGCCTCAGGGTTTCATCTAAACCTGTTCTTGAATTGGATCTACCAATTCCCTTTCCTCCTCATTTAGGTCTGCACGGGACACTGGAATGAGGTCTGCAACCTACCTGTGCTGCTGAGGACACATTTCCTTCGTGAGGACAGACAGATCTCTGCCATGACCTGTGTAGTTTGCCTCACTGCTGTCGGGAGCACTGACTTGTTATTTTTGGAGTGGTTGTGGAACACTGAGCCCCAGCAGGAGCTGGGATCTGGTTAGCTTACACATAGCTCAAACCTCTGCAGAGCAGCACTGC
The DNA here is from genome assembly GCA_013399055.1 of Ramphastos sulfuratus. Classification (NCBI taxonomy): domain Eukaryota; kingdom Metazoa; phylum Chordata; class Aves; order Piciformes; family Ramphastidae; genus Ramphastos; species Ramphastos sulfuratus. The sequence continues at coordinate 5,675 of WBNM01024980.1, forward strand.
TGGCTGTGCCCCAAACATTCCCTTTAACAAATGACACACCAACCACACCACCAATAAAAGGAACCCTTCAAGTCAACCAGACATTTATTAGCATCTATGTAGATGGGAGAGGTTGTTCCAGTACACAAGCAACGAGGTCACACACAGGTGATGGAATCATTTCATTTTCAAGCAGAGCAGGTTCCACTGAGTTGCTTCATTTCTTCCATTCGTTCTTCTCATAATCCCACTGGGAAGAGATGCCTTCCACAGGATTCATCCTCATGTCCAGCATCCTCTTTGTCTGCGCTGCCACCCACTCATCGGAGAAGGTGTGCGGGACTGGGCCGTACACTGCAATGAACAGAGATGGAATCACCTCAAGGTACAGAGCCAGCCAGCTGGGAGTTTCTTCTCCTTCCCCAAGGCTATCAGTGCTGATCACACACCACCATCTACTCAAACCCACTCTCCTACAGCTAGTTTCAGAAACATCCAGCTCAGACCCAAGTGACTCTCCAGCTGTTTCATCCACCACTAAAGGCTCATACCAAGACTTCTAACAGCCTTCTCCTGCATTCACCACAAATAGGACGAAGGCTCAAGACACAGCACAGCTCGTGGAACTGCCTGCTCTGCCTCATGGCAGCTGGAGGGCTCCCTTGAGGTAGGATCATTAGCTGGGAAGGCAGCCAAACATGGCAGAAACCCAAACGTACTGCCAAGGTGGCAATAAGCTTTTGTGACAGCAAGCTTCACACTCTTTCCCCTCCTTCTCCTCCTCTCTGCATTTCCAAAGCTCACTCCACCACCTTCACCCTTCTACAAGCCAGATCCCCAAATATTCGTGCCATGCACCTGCCAATCTCTCTGCAAAGTTCCAACTCCAGAACTGAGTTTTCAGAGCCTAACAAAGAGCAACTGCCCTGAAGTCCCCAGAACAGCTATTTGAAGCACTATTCTACTCCACCCCGAGGCTATTTATGGACAATTCTATGATTTTCCATCAAGCATCAACTAATCTGGTTCTTGATTTAAGAGCTGACTTACTGAAATGTTTCTGCCAGATGAGGACGAGGCCAGTTAACCCAAGGAAGAAGAGCACCCCTCCGAGGACGGTCTTCCACTCGTTTGTTCCTTTGTTCATTTCTGCGTAGGTCTCATTAAATTTGATGCGATACACTGAAAAAAAAAACAAACCAAAAACACATCAACGAATCCATCAAATCCTTCCTTTTACTTCTCCTGTCACCTGCAGGCAACACACTGCTCTCCAGAGCCCACACCAAAGAAGTCTGGCACAAGTTGGAACAGCACTCTTTCCTTCCCTCCAGATCCCAGTCTGCTTACTGAGCATAAAGATTCCAAGCACAAATAATTTCCAAGGGACCACAGAATCTCAAAAGACTTCTCCCAGTTTTGCCACTAAGGTCCATAAAATCTTGAAGTTTGGAGCAGCACTAGGTTGGGAGAGTGACTATGAATGTTTGAGAAGCTGCTCAAAGAGTCTGACACCTCCTCAGTGTACCACAGCACTGGTCACCAGTGGGGTTAATCACTTGCAGACCATGATGGCAAGTGGTGTGGTTTTATTTACAGCTCAGGCACTTGCTTAGCACTTTAATTACCTAAAGTTTGCTAACACTAAGGGTAGTGGTCATCAGCATTCAGGTACACAGGGCTCCTTTCACTCAGATGGACTAATAATTGCTGAGTACAGAGGTACAATCACTGCTCTGCTTCTGCTGGCCACACTGCCGATGATACAAGGCGGCCAACAGCACCGTGCCTGTACCAGCATTGGTGTCACCAGGAGGATCAGGGCAGGGATTGTCCCTCTGTACTCACAACTGATGACACCATACCTTGAGTACTGGGTTCAGTTTCAGGTCCCTCGGTACAAGAAGGAGATTGAGGTGCTGGACCAGAGAAGGGCAGCAAAGCTGGTGAAGGCTCTAGAGCACAAGTTCTGTGAGAAGCAACTGAGGCAACTGGGGTTGTTCAGCCTGGAGAAAAGAAGGCTGAGGGGAGACCTTCTGGCTCTCTACAACTCCCTGAAAGGAGGTTGGATGGTCAATCTCTTCTCCCAAGTGACAAGAGTAAAGTGTCTCTAGTTGTACAAAGGTAGGTGTAGCCTGGAGGTGGGAAACAATTTCTTCCCCCAAAGGGGTTGTCAAGCCCTGGACCAGGCTGCCCAGGTAGTGGCCGAGTCCCCGTTCTTGGAGGCATTGAAAAACCATGAAGATGTGGTGCTGAGGGACATGGTTTTGTGGTGATCTGGCAGTAACATGTTAACAGTTGGACCTAATGACCTTAAAGGCCTTTGGTTCCAAACAAAACAATTCTATGATTCTACAAAACCAGTTCTATTTTATGATTGTTATAACAAGTTGGGGTTTTTTTTTCTGGCCTGTTGACAGCATATGGGCACCAATTAATAAACATAGTGACTTTTTTTCTGAAAGGAATTGCTGAACTTGACCTGAGGGACCTAGCGGACAGCACAGCAGGTGCTTTACACTTCTGGAAACAGCACTAAGGATTCCAGGAGCACAAACTGCTGATCTCCACGTCATACATACAAAGAGCTTCATCACAACTAACTGTTCCTTCAAGGCTCATGAGCCATTTGGAAGAACAGGGTTCAGCAGCTGTCCCAGTAGGCACTGTCTGTGGTGGATTTCCTATTCCAAGTTGTCACTAATGAAAATGCAACAGCTCTGATGGTAACGTTGCCAGCTGTGAGGCTGCCTAAAGTTCCCAATACCTACATTCAACTTTCTCATCGACGGATAGAGCAGTCCAAGATGCCTTTTCCTTCTCTTTCAGTGCCTTCTGCTGAGCAGAAAGGTCCTTCACAAAGGCCACTTCAGGCAGGGGAAGATCACGACGGTCAACATAAGCTGGGAGGCTGAAATCCTCTGCTTTGACAACACCAGCTGCGTGTTGGAACAGAACAGACACCCAGTCAAGCACACACATCACTTACTGGTCACAACACAAAAATCCAACACCTCAGTCAAAACAGCAGCGTCAGCTAAGGAATGCAGGAAGGAAAAAAAAGGATTTCCAGATGAACCACTTATCAGGGAGGGAAAAGAAACAAAGAGAGCTGTTCCAGGGGGTGCTAATTTAAACGCATGAGAACAAAGTAGAAGTAGGATCTACGTAAAAAGTAATATCCAAAATTACCTTATAAACATTTCAGTCATCTCTATTTCCGCTGTCAAATTTCTCACCTCCCCTACCAAACATCCAGATACCCTCTACACCTTTTCTATCCCAGGTTCTGCCTGGCCTTCAAATCCTTCCACTGTCAGCCTCTGCATCTCGGCAATGCCATCTGCTGGCACAGCCTGCTCAGATCCCCTGCCACCAGTCAAAGCTCCAGCCTTGCCAGCTTACCCAAACCCTCAGTAGCAGCTTTTTTTCATTCTTCCTCTGAAGTGTTTGTTTTACTGTCCTTACTATACGCAGTTGCCACCTACCATGTCCATGTGCTCTCAGGCAGATGGAGGTGGAAAGGGCTCTCTTCCCGACAAGGCTGAATGCTCTTGAAGCCAACATCCTGTGGGTCCAAAAGTACGTAAGTCAGTGTCAGGTGAATACATGGAATGTACACAGGTGAAGCAACACAATTTTCTACTTCTCTATAAAAAGACAAGCCGGCCTAGAGGCTTCCAGTTCCTTCTCCCAAGGGTGGCACATTGCATCAAACTGCTCCACGCTTTTCTATTACAGGAACTTGGATGAATCTCTCCCACTCTTTCTTTTTCACAGCCTCCTGTATATGGGTCCAAATGCATTCCCATTTCCCAGTCAGCTTTCTAGAACGCTTTCACTTGGCCACAAACCATTACTGGGTGCAAGCCAGGAGCCTCAGGCAAGTCTAAATGCTCCTCGCATCCACTGCGGAATGCTCCTGCTCCAAATAATGCTGACATGTTTGAGGATAGGGCAGAGGCCCAGCTAACGGTTTCTCCCACAGTCATGCTGTCACCTCCACTCCACGACAGCGGTTTCTCACAGATCACTAACCTCAGCTAAACCCCTCCCGGGAGCCCGCTGTGAGCTGAACGCCAAGCCCACGGCCCACGCCTGACCTTAGCGTGGACCACACGACACAGAGATACACCCCATCATGCAGTGTCACTGAACATCTCACGCCCACCCGGCATGACACGACAACGGCGATATGACGCCGCACCACAGTCCCTCTTCAAGGGGACGAGAAGGCCTCAGCGCTTCTCCTTATTTCCCCCGCACCCAAACCGGGCCGTGCTGGCCGCCCACCGTCCCGCAGAGCGGATAGCCGTGGTGAGTGGGACGCATTCAGCCACCACCGGTCATCGGACGACTCCTCCACCCGTCCCGCTATCCCACCACCCGCCGGGGCCCGACGACCTGGCGACCGTCCTCTACGCCGGGCTGCTACCGGAAGGAACCGCCAGCCGGAAGCGCAGTGCACGCCGGGAGACGGCGGGCAAGCGAGACAGCAAGCGGTTGCGAAGGAGTGGCCCCTTATCCGCAGGGGCCGACGGGATACGGGCAGACCGTCCGGCGGCTTTTACGACAGCGCCGGCGCCGCGCTTGACGGCTTTTGGCGACACTTGGCGGCCTGAGGCGAAGCGGCGAGGCTGAGGCCGGGTGTGCGGCCAGTGCGCGGTGGTCGCGGGGCTGTTTGCCGTGGCAGGATGAAGCTGACCACGCAGGCCTACTGCAAAATGGTGCTGCACGGCGCCAAGTACCCGCACTGCGCCGTGAACGGGCTGCTGGTGGCTGAGCGGCCGTCGGGAGCCCCGCGCCGTGACCAGGCTGGTCCCCCCTCTCTCTTCGTTGACTGCATTCCGCTCTTCCACGGTACCCTGGCCCTGGCGCCCATGCTGGAGGTGGCCCTCACCCTGGTAAGGTCGTAGGCCTAGGAGCGAGGTGATAACGTGCAGGGAGCTGGGGGAGTCGACTCCTGGTTCTGGCAGAGCCTAGGGAGGGCGGCTGGGGCGAGGAAAGGTTGGTGCTGAGGGAACTTGGACTGCTGGCTTGGCTTTACCAGCACTGTGCTACCGGAACCTAAATCTGTGGTGCATGGAGTGGAGTGTACTTGGAGCAGAATCAGGGTGATTTTGGTTGAAGGGGACCTTTAAAGTTCATGTGGTCCAACCCCAGCAGGGACATCTGCAACTAGAGCCTGTCGTTCAGAGCCCCATCCAATCTCACCTGGAATGATTGCAGGGATAGGGCATCTGCCATCTCTGGGCAACCTGGGCCAGTGTCTAATTACACCTCGCTGCCCCCTAAGTCCATCTGTTGTACCACTTTCTGCTGAGGAAGCAGCAGAAAACTACAGAGCCTGGTAGTTTTGTCTAATTTCTTTTTCAGTGCAGAGAAACTATTTATATCAGTGTCATTATCTCTGAATACTCCCAGAGGGAATGTCCTTATTCTGCAGCAGAAAACACTTTTCCCAGCTTACCTTTAAGACACTTCAAAGCCATATCAGCTAATTGGAAAAGGGCTTGTCTCCAAGTGAGAGTGTACAGATACATATAAGCATGTATTTCTTAATTCATTTTGATGCACCTTCCCCATTTGTGGAAGCCATTAGACTAAACAGGAGAAAAAAAAAATTATGTCTCTTCATATTGCAACTCTGGCTTGGGTTTGAAATCTCAATTGGTGTATTGTGAGCTCACACTGAGTTCATTAACCAGGGGATAGCCAGGGGCAGGCAAGCATTCCCTATTATGATATCTGCTACCTCATCCTGCTGCTGTAAGTCATTGTGGCATAGTCCATTTTCCCTCCTGTCATCACACAGAGTAGGAGACCAATGTCAGGATCATTGAGATGGTGTTTTCCAGTCTCAGCTCCCTGTTCTGCCTGGCGTTGCAGAAAGACCCTTTGTCAAAGCCAAGGATGGAGAGAGCAAAACATGGTTAGATTTTATTGTCACAGGAAGTCAAGGTGGGCTGCAGCAAATCTGGGGGCAGAGAAGTGTTTTGGGACCTTTGCTGTAGGTGTAGTCTCTACTAAAGGGAGATCTGGGTGTGATTTGAGCTCCAGATTTTCTACCCATTTAAAGACTTGTCATATTAGCAGAAGAAATTCCATCCCTTTTCCTTATCTGCAAGCATAACTAATTTCTGATTCTTCCAGACTTCTTGGCCTTCATTTTTCCTCAGAAAACGTTTATTTGTAAATATATCTCTTTTTTTTCCCCAGTTAATATGACACTATTGGAGTGTTGAGATCTCTCTGAAGTCCAGGTATGATGAAATGCAGCGAGAGGCATAGGAGCAGGGCCTGGGCCTGAGCCCTGCCTGTTTAGGTTTGCCATACCCCCATGAAGGACAGAAAAATCTGTCAGGCTGAAATATTTTTACACCAGTCTAAGAGCGTAGGAGGAACACAGGGATGTGTGCTGGTAGTCATTTTCTGCTTAGGGTTTTCCTCATGTCGCTGCTTGGGAAAATTTACTAATACAGTTTGGAATTGCTGTCTAATGTGGGCAGATCTTGATTTTTAACTTTTGTAAATGGCAGTAATTTGCTTTTCCTCTGGGAATGGGTAAGTGGATGTTGTAGTGAAGCATAGAATAACAATATATTGTCAAAGGTTGGAGCTGGGCTGGCCACTGAACAAGTGGCAGAGGCTCTCTGTGAACCCCTCTCCCTATCCAAAGGGAACAGAAAGAGAGTAAGGGAGAGAGGCTGATGGATTGGGAAAGAAACTAAACCAGCTTTAATAGAAATAAGAACAATGAAATGAAATAAGATACAGACCAATATTGAGCACAACTCCTGATGGCAATGACCTCACTGTCACCACTGATGCTGTGGCAGAAATTCCGGACTGGATTCAGCAGCAGATGGGAGCTGAATTCAGGAGCTGGGTTCTGAAACTGGATTCAGGAACACACAGATGAAGATCAAAGGCAGAGTGAATGGTCCCCTCCATGGGCATAAGCCGCTGAAGGTGAGGTTTGAATATGGTGATCCCTCAGCTTTACCCTGAAGATGCTGTGCATGGGATGGAATCTCTTGATGGTCAGTTCAGGCTCACCTGTCCAGTCTGCTCCTCCCTGCAGTTGCCAGCTCTGACTTAACTGCGCTCCAGTGTGGGGCATAGGATTCAGCAGTGACTTTGGTTTGCACAGGAGCAAGTCTAAGCCAGACCCTTTCTGCTGCCCAGCCCTTGGCAGTAACTACTCATTAGCATTCTCACTGAATCCTGTTTCCATCTACTGCTGAGTCCAGTCTGAAACCTCCTTAGTGCCTGCCCCCAGCAGCAGTGGTGACAGTGATGTCATTGCCACCAGGAGCTGGGTTTGATACTGGTTTGTGTCTATTTGTATCTGTTTCATTTCATTGTTCTTATTTCCATTCCAACTGGGATAGTTTCTTTCCCAACACATCAGTCTCTCTCCCTTATTTCTCTTGTGTTCCCATCAGGAAGGCAGAGGGGTTAATAGAGAGTCTGTCACTTTTATTGGCTGGTCCACCCCTGACCCTTGGCAGCCAGGTACAAGCAACCAGCAAAACCAGATTTTATTAATCACACAGGAGTGCCTGAAGGTTTGTAGCTGTGGAGAAAGCAGAAGCATGTGTTTGATTTACACTTTGGCCTGCATGTTTGAAATCCCTTTCAAAACCAGAGTCATTAAAAGAAAAGTAAATCAAGTTTCACGTGGAGCTTTTTGTACCTTTTTGCATTTCTCAGCTAATTCGAGGTGGTTTTGCAGCCACATCTCAGCTCAAAACCCCCAAGTATCACTTCCCTCTGATCTACATTGCCAGGTCCTGACTGCTTGGGACAGCAGGGTGGCAGCAGGTCACAGCCTGTCCCCTCCCAGGGCTCTGCCAACCCACTTCAGGGGCCGGAGTGGATCAAAGAACAGGCCACTCCTGATTTTTCAGGGTGACATGCACATGTGGGAAGGAGAGACAACTTACACCCTGTTGGCTTGTGCATGTCAGGGCTGAAAAGGACTCAAAATGCCAGGGGCTGATTGATCCTAAGGCTGCCTTTGGTGACAGCACTGGAGAGGTTTGGGAAGTACAGGCAGAAACAGCTTTATCCCCCCAAAATAAATTTTCCTCCCTTTTTTTTTTTTCTTGTGTTTTTTAATATGGAAGCAGTGTTTAGTTACCACTTGGGGAACAGAAAACTTAAAAATCATCTTCTCATTTTTTTTACAACCATTTTGAGTATGCAACAAAAATGGATTTAGAGCTAAGGTTTTTATGTTTAAATTGATGGAGGGTTTTGTTGTTTTAATTTTAGTGTCTGGCCTTCTGGCTTTAATGTCAAGCCTTCAAACCACCATCAATTAAAATCTGAGTCCTAAGACCTCCAAATGGGCTTTTAATTGAAGCAGCAGTTGGCCCTTAGCTAGAGCAGGGCTACACAGCTTTGGGTTTTATCAGGTAAATCCATGTCATCCCTTGTAAAGGAGGGATTATTCACATGACTTGCTTGGTTTGGTTGTTTATGCAGCCTAATTATTGCTAAAATTGAGATGAATTTGATGATCCTTGAGGTCTCCTTCCAACCTTACCATTCTATGATTCTATGTGCAGGATGTGATAGGTCAGCATCAGGTATATTTTTGGATTCCTATTTTGCTGTAGCTGTTCAGGTTTTTTGGTTTTTGTTTTTTTGTTGGGTTTTTTTGTTTGGTTTGGTTTTGTTTTGTTTTTTTAAATGCTTGCTCTCCAGGGACTGCAAAGGCAAATTCAAGCTGCTTCCTCCACGTCTGCCTTTCAGGGCTCTGTATTATGCTGACTTGATCTCCTCAGCTCTAAGGAGAAACATCATATTTATCTGTAATTTCAAAGCAAGGCAGACTCAGCAGGAGGAAATCAGCATAAAGCTGAGAAAGAACAGCTGTGTGTGTGTGTGTGTGTGTGTGTTCTGAAACTACACTTAAAACCCCAATGAAACAACAAAACTACATCAACTTTGGTACTTGTGTCACTTGAAAGCTGTGCAAATTGCATGCAAAAAAATGCAAATGCTTTCCACATGGGTGGTACATAATGAGGAGCTACCTGGACTGACCATGACCATAGCAAATGAGAGAATTTATGCAGACAGATCTTTGACCAAGGTCTGATCTTGCATCTGACACAAAGAAGTGTTTAGTTTTGATTGAAAGATTTTTCAAGAATGGAGAATCCACCCATGTGGTTTGAAAAGCTGCTTCAGTGGTTGCTTACCCTTGGAGGTGAACTCTCAAAGAAAAGACAGTTTTATCACAAAAGCCTGTTTCTAACAGACCAGGTTGTAAAAATGACCAATAAATGAGACAAGCTTCTTCAGCCTTATTTACCTTTCTATTTCAGTTTATTTACTAATTGAGGTTAAAAATGGTTATGCTTTAAGCTAGAAATCTTACATGAGAAATAAAACCAACTAGTTCCTCTTGAAATGACAGTACTGTCACACTCCATGTCAAGGATTAGGACTGAGCTGGTCACTAAACAAGTGACAGATGCTGTCTGTAAACCCCTCTCCCTTTGCAATGGGAAGAGGAAGGGAGACTGACTGATGTATTGGGAAAGAAACTAACCCAGTTGCAATGGAAATAAGAACGATGGAATGAAATAGATACAAACAGACACAAACCAGTATCAAACCCAACTCCTGATGACAGTGATGTCCCTGTCACCACTGATTCTGGGGGCAGACACTGGGGAGGTTTCAGACTGGACTCAACAGCAAATACAGGAGCTACATTCTGGAACTGGATTCAGGAACACACAGATCAGGATCAAAGGCAGAATGAACAGAGTCCTTCTTGGACACTTGCCATTGAAAAAGAGGCTTGACCCTGGTGATCCATCAGCTTTCTCCTGAATATATCATCCATGGTCAGTTTGGGTCACCCATCCTGTCCACTCCTCCCTGCAGTTACCATCTCTGACTTACTGCACAACAGTGTGGGACACAAGATGTCGCAGCAACCTCGGTCTGCACAGGAGCAAGTCTAAGCAAGAACCTTTCTGCTGCCCAGCCCTTGGCAGTAACTCTCCCTGTCAGCACTCTCACTACTAGAAGCAGTCACACTGTGCAAGCATGCCCCGAACTTCAGAAAGTGCTGTCACTCAGCAGAGCCTGAGCTAAGTCAAATCACTGACCAGAATTAGTTTTGTCCTAGCTTAAACCAGGAAAATCCATGTGGTGAATGTTTTCTAGCCTCTTAGTCAAATGAACACCAAAAGAAATAGCCACAAAGGGTTGTAGGTAGGATCTAGCTTCCTGCTAGGCAGCTTTGTTGACGCTCTTTGCTAGTCCTGTCCTCCTACTCCTGATGGAGCAAGTCCAGAGGAGGGCCACAAAAATGACCAGGGGGCTGGAGCACCTCTGCTACGAGGACAGGCTGAGGGTGCTGGGATTGTTCATCCTGGAGAAGAGAAGGCTCCAGAGTGACCTAATCACCACCTTCCAGTATGTGAAGGGATCTGCAGGCATGCTGTATGAAGGCCTCCAGTGATAGAACAAGGGCAGTGGTTTGAAATTAGAGAAGAGCACATTTAGATTGGGTGTTAGGAACAAGTTCTTTACAGTGAGGGTCGTTGAGCACTGGAACAAGTTTCACAGCCAGGTGGTTGGAGCCCCATCCCTGGGGATATTTAAGGTGAGGCTCAACAGGGCTCTGGGCAACCTGATCTAGTTGATGATGTCCCTGCTCACTGCAGGGGAGTTGGACAAGATGACCTTTAGAGATCACTTTCAACATGAGTATTCTATGATTTAAGCAAGGCTTTGACTGAGGGAACTTCGTGCTCTTCTGTTTGGAGAATAATGGAAAACATTAAGCCAGTGTTAAATTAACCAAGCTGTGTGTGCACATAAATATCTATAAATGCATTTATATCTGAAGAAGCAATTAGCAAAGATACCATCATGCTCCAACCACCCTTCTATTTGCAGGGCAGACATAAGATTTCCTTAATTCTGGGAGGTTTTTTTTTTCTTTGCTTTGTTGTTTTCTATTTTGTTTCGTGTTGTGGGGTTTTGTTTGTTTGTTTGTTTGTTTGTTTTTCCTCTGGATTTAATTGTCCCAATTCCTTTTTCAGATTGACTCTTGGTGCAAAGAGAATAGCTACGTGATAGCTGGATATTACCAGGCGAACGAACGCGTGAAAGACGCCAGGTGTGTTGGTGCAATAATTCCTTCTGTTTGCTCTTTTCCCTCGTCCTTTGGACCCTGCCAACAAAAATCAGCGCCGGAAATCGCGCGCCTTGATTAACTTTGACAACTGTCAGCTGCTTTCTCATTGTCTTAGTGGTGCTGGTGGATGTGGCCTTTGTTCAGCTGCAGAAACTGTCGTGCCCCACCGCCACCCTTCCATGAATCTCCTCTTCAGTGGGGGGGACTATAAAAGGACAGGTTTTGAACAGCTGCCAACCAGTTTAATTGCAGTTGTCAAGGGAAGTAGCCAAAACTCACCGGCACGTTTGCTTGCGTAGTTGCTTAGCATGTAAGCTCCAATGGGTCTGAGTGGATTTTGGAAAGTCTTCTGAAAGAAGGTTAGAATGGTAAGGTTGGAAGGGACCTCAAGGATCATCTAGTTCCAACCCCCTGCCATAGGCTGGGACACCTCCCACTAGTACAGCTCACTCAAGGACTCGTCCAACCTGGCCTTGAACACCTCCAGGGAGGAAGCGGCCACAACTTCCCTGGGCAACCTGTGCCAGTGTCTCACCACCCTCACTGGAAAGAACTTCCTCCTAACATCCAGTTTCAATCTCCCCTCTGCCAGTTTAAACCCATTGCCCCTTGTCTTGTCATTGCAAGACCTTGTCAATAGTCCCTCCCCAGCCTTCCTGTAGGCCCCCTTCAGATTTTGGAAGGCTACTCTAAGGTCTGCTTGAAGCCTTCTCCAGGCTGAAGAGCCCCAACACTCTCAGCCTGTCCTTATAGCAGAGCTGCTCCAGCCCTCTGATCATCTTCATGGCCCTCCTCTGGACCCACTCCAACAGTTCCATGTCCTTCCTGTGCTGGGGGCTCCAGAACTGCACACAGTACTCCAGGTGGTGGAGAGGTGGGTGTTGGTCTCTCTTCACAAGTCACAACCGACAGGACAAGAGGGAATGGCGTCAAGTGATGCCAGAGGAGGTTTATGTTAGACATTGGGAAAAGTTTCTATACCAAAAGAGTTATCAAAGCCCTGCACAGGCTGCCCAGAGAAGTGGCTGAATCACCATCCCTGGAGGTCTTTAAAAGCCATCTAGATGTGGTGCTTAGGGATATGGCATAGTCGAGGCTCTGATAGAGTTACATAATGATTGGACTTGATGATCAACTTGGAGAAGAGAAGACTCTAGGGAGACATAATAGCAGCCTTCCAGTACCTGAAGGAGGCCTACAAGAAGGCTGGAGAGGGACTGCTTATAAAGGCCTGTAGTGATAGGATGAGAGAAGAGCAAATTTAGGATGGACATTAGGAGGAAATTCTTTACCATGAGGGTAGTGGAACACTGGAACAGGTTGCCCAGGGAAATAGTTGAGGCCCTGTCTTTGGAGATACTCAAGGTCAGTCTTGACAGGACTCTGGGCAAGCTGATCTAATGGAGGATATCCCTGCTCACTGCAGGGGGGTTGGACTAGATGAGCTTCGGAGGTCACTTCCAACCTAAACTATTCTATGATTCTGTGATCTTAAAGGTCTTTTCCAAATGTAGTGATTCTGTGATTTCAGAAGTGACCTAATTCTTCCTAAAGTACTTAATTCTCTCTGAGCTGTATTGAAACATTTTCTTATGTGGCAAAGGGACACTCTCGAAATGGAAGATGATATCAGTCAAGCAGAGATATCACTTTTCATTTATTCTCCCCAGGATTAGTCTCTCTTTTTTTTTTCTCCCTGCTATCTGACTCAAATTACTTAATAAGCTATAAAAGGGCCTTCTAGTGAAGCCACAATACATTTTTTTAGATCATAGAATAATTAAGGTTGGAAAAGACCTCCAAGGGCATTGGGTCCCAACTGTTAATCTAATACTGCCAGTTCACTACTAAACCATTTCTGTCGGTGCTACATCTACATGTTTTTTGAACACTTCCAGAGATGGTGATTCCACCGCTTTCCTGGGTAGCCTGTTCCAGGGCTTGGCAACTTTCAAGGAGAAGAAATTGTTCCTCATGTCCAACCTAAACCCCTCCTGGTGCAACTTAACACCATTACCTCTTGTTCTGTTGCTCCTTCCTTGGGAAAGAGACCAACCTCCACCTGGCTCTGAGCTCCTTTCAGGAAGTTGTAAAGAGCCAAAAGCTTTCCCCTCAGCCTCTTATTCTCCAGGATGAACAACCTCAGATGCCTCAGCAGCTCCTTACAAGACTTGTTCTCCAGACCCTTTACCAGCTGTTTTGCTCTTCTCTGGAACCACTCCAGCACCTCAATGTCCTTTTTGGAGTGAGAGGCCAGCCCAAAACTGAACCAAATATTCAAGATGAAGCATCACCAGTGTCCAGTAGAGGGGAACAATCCCTGCCCTGCTCTTGCTGGCCACAGTATTGCTGGTCCAAGCCAGGATGCTGTTGGCCTTCTTGGCCTCCTGGGCACAGGCTGACTCATCTTCAGCCACTGTCATTTAACACCCTCAGATTCTTTTCTGCATGGCAGTTTCCAGCCACTCTTCCCCCATCCTGGAGCACTCATGAGATTGTTGTGACCCAAGTGCAAGATCCCACACTTGGCCCTGTTGAGCCTCATTCCACTGGCCTTGGCCCATGTATCCAACCTATCCAGATACCTCTGTAGAGCCAAGCAGATCAACACTTCCACCTGACTTAGTGTTATCAGAGGGCACCCTCTATCCCCTCATCCAGATCATTGATATTAAAGAGAACTGCCCCCAGTACTGAGCCTTGAGGAACACCACTTATGACTGGCCACTAACTGGGCTGAACTTTGTTCACCATAACTCTCTGAGCTTCCCTCACAATCTATTGGACAAATCCAGTATCAGGACTAATGGGAGTACATCATACTTGCATTTAAAGTAAAACAAAGAGGTTAAGGTGTTACTGTTTGAAGTGTTCCAGTTATTTTTGTTCCTGTACATCCTTCAGTCACAAGTATGTTAAGTAACCCTTTTGACTTTGGATGAACCCAAGAGGGATAGGGGATGTTACTTGTTGTTCTTCCCTTACAAGGGAGATTAACATTTTTAAGGAGAAGATAGAGTTTGTTCTGTTTGAGGTCTGAAAGGATATCACAGGCTTGTTTGGGTTGTTTCTAAGCCCCAGTTTAATTTCTGAAGATAACTGTCACTGGATAGAGTTTGTCGTCTTTGCGATGTGGTAAAAAATTATCTGATGTTGGTGGAGAAGCTGGGCAGTGAATGGGTTCAAATGTAAACTGGAAAGCAAACTCAGTTTCTCTTTCAAATGCCTGCCTGGGTGGATGTTGCTGCAGTCTGGTCTGTTGGAAGAGAATAGGAGTCCACAAAACTTTGATCCCATAAAGTCTTCAGCAAGCCTTTTGCTGCTCAAAAACCCACTGCCTGAGCACAGCCAAGATCCAGATCATGTGCTAAGGAGAGGAGCTGGGGTTTTCTTGGCCACCTGACTTCAGTGAAGTGTCATTTTCATGTCTCTCTAGCATATTTCCTGCTACCTTCAGCTTAAGTTTCCTGGGTTGCTTTAACACTGTCACTTTTCCCTTCTGCTGCAGTCCAAACCAGGTGGCAGAGAAGGTGGCCTCCAGAATTGCAGAGGGCTTTAACGATACAGCACTTATAATGGTAAATCAATTAATTTTCACCCCATCCTTTTTCTGTGCTCCTAATGTTATGAGTGTGGTGTTGGACTGGCCATTCACTGCATCCTTTAATAGGGAAGTAACACATTTTCTCCTTCCAAATGCTCTGGGGAAGAGATAAAGTGACCTATAGCTAGTGAAGCTCTTAGTCTGCAGACTATGGTTAGCTCTGCCATCTCAAAGGACGTGGAGGTCTTCTCTGCTTGTGAGGCTTGAGTGAAGGCAGTGTGTTCACTTCAGACCCCCTTCTCTGACTTGAATTCTTGCCTTTTATGAAACAAAAGAGTGCTTTGCCTCCTTGCTGCAGTCACAAAGCATGGTGGCAGTTAAAGTGTGTGAAATTAGACTTATTTGGAGCTAGAGCAGTGGATGAGTTAGAGCAAGGTTCCCTGTCTGTTAAAACTGTCTGGTTTTTACTTCATCTTTTTACTTGGGATCTTGAGGAGGAGACTGAGATGGTGTTTTCCTCTTGCACACCAGGTTGATAACTCCAGGTTCACGATGGAGTGTGTAGAACCTGCCATTCACGTGTATGAGCTTCACGAAAACAAGTGGAGGTGCAAGGACCCACACATGTGAGTACATTTCAGAGGTTGTGTGTTTGGGTAGTAAAGAAAAACAGTTGGCTTGTTACAAGTGCAAGACTTCGACTGTAGCTGAATAACTGTAAGGGCGGTGGCTGTAGCTAACAGTGCTTCTAAAGCTGTTTGTTGCTATAGTAAGAAATAACAGCCAGTAACTGCAGCCAGGTGGTGGTAGGATCACCAAGACCATATTGCAGAGGGTGCAGCTTAAGTTTCAAAGTGGAGAAGGTGGTGGAGATTTTCTTTGTGGTCACTACTGCTATTTGAGGGCCATAAAAAAAGTACCTGAGAGCTGGAATGCCTCTACTCTGAGGACAGGCTAAGAGAGTTGAGGGTGTTCAGCCTAGAGAAGAGAAGGCTCCAGGGAAACTTCCTTGTGGCCTTTCAGCACTTAAAGGGGCCAATCAGAAAGATGGGGCCAGACTTTTTAGCAGGACCTATTGTGACAGGATGAGGGGGGATGGCTTAAAAGGGAGATTTAGACTGGATAGAAGGGAGAACTGTTTTACACTGAGGGTGGCGAGACCCTGGCCTAGGTTGCCCAGAGAAGTGGTAAATGCCTCATCCCTGGTACCATTGCAGGTCAGGTTGTTTGGAGCTCTGAGCAACTTGCTGTCATTGGAGATGTCCTTGTTAACTGCAGGGGGGTTTGGACTAGACCACCTTGAAAGGTCCCTTCCAACCTGAAGCAGCTGTGACTCTCTGACTCTCTTCATTGCTGGTTATTTTACATCCTAGTGATTTTTGTGAAGACTGGACCGAGGCGCAGAGAATCGCCGCATCTCTCTTGGACAGCAAGTCCTACGAGACTCTTGTAGATTTTGATAACCACCTGGATGATATCCGGAACGACTGGACAAACCCAGAGATCAACAAAGCTGTCCTCCACTTGTGTTAGAGGGCCTCCCAGTGACTGACTGACTGATTGATTGATTGATTGATTGATTGGCGGGCATCCCCACTCTGTACTGAAGAGAGAAAAATGCTATTTTTGAATGTAAATAGAATTACCATTCAGTACCTTGTGTGGAGACCTGACTGATTAAAAGGAGTGGCATGTCACACTAGGGAGTGATGTGTCCCTAAGCCATTAAAGCTTTTTTTTTTTGGTGACATTCCTTGGAAGAGCTGCAAACTGTCAGTCACAGCTGTCCTCATGGATGTCTGCCCAGTCATAGGGAACGTTGCTGTTCCTGCAAACCCAGAACTACTTCTGCTCATCCCTACTGTCTGTATTACAAGGTTTTAACCAAGCTTTTTCTAATCTTTAGAGAGGTTACTTTTTAACCATTGATGGAAGTACCATGCAAAAAAATATCTTGTCCTCAGCTGAGAAATCTTAAGGTCAAATACATAAAATAGAAGGTAAACAGTTTGTTTTGGCCTGGTTTGGAGATGTCATTCTGTCTGCACAGCACTGGACTGAGGATCATGTACCACGCCCATGTGTCACCTATCCTGCAGCAGTTTAATGTGACACAAAGGATGTGTTGGAGCCCTGTTCCCAAAGGCAATTCCTGCTCTCTGTGAGCACACAAGCCAGTTATTGCTTGAAAATGCTGAAGTCAAGGTAAAAACAAATACCTAATGATTTGGAAAAAGGAAGTTTGAATGACAGATCTAAATCAGTTTGAATCTACAAAAGAAAGAGTCGAATATCTTATTAATTTTATGCAGTCTTTTGGGGTTTATAAACCTATCTTTATTTTCAGCTGGTTCATGCACTCTCCATTTAAGTAGGTCTAAAATGTTTTCCTTCAAGTTGAAGGCAAACGATCTGAGTACATCAAATCAAGGAGCCTGGATATTGTCCAGTCCTGCTTCTGTCTGTCTTTGTAATTAATGTTTCCAAGAATAAGCATACTGGGCAGTGAAGCTCTGTATCAGACTGGCACAGCTCTTTGTGAGGCTTGCTGCCTTACTCCTCATGGTTGTTAGTCAAGCTCCAGTTGAACGGTGCTTCAACCTGCTTGCTTTTCTTCCTCTCTCAAAACGTTTTTGAGAGGAAGATCCAAATGATCTGCCTCTCTGACAAGTTCCTTCTTTTCCCTTAGTGATGAAATTGTCAAAACCTCTTAAGTCTACTTCTGCTTCTGTTTAAATAAGCACAAGTTTCACTTGTGGTTGTAGCAAGAGAAGAGGTGAGGCTAAAATCCCATTCCAGAACCAGGATGCTTTCAGTCGGGTCCTGCCGTGGAGTTTCCACAGAGCCAGGAGGTGAGAGGTCTGAGGTTCAGCTCCAGTGAGGAGATAAAGGTTTGAACCGAAGGGTTCGGTTTGTCTCTCTGTTGTCCGAGGGAGACAACCCTGTTATGTTGGCATTTAGTCAATAGCCTTTCTTAAGCATGAGTCAGGCTTGCAGGAAAGGAAAACATTTTCACTTGTTGAACGAAAACATGGATCTAGCTCACAAGCAGAGAGATAAACGTGTTCCAGAGGCTGTTCTACTGCATATCCATGTCTGCATGAAGAGATACCCTGGAAACAGCAGTGCTCTGGCAACGTGTGCTCAGAGGAGGCTCTGCAAATGGCACACACCGCAGGAAGAAAGGGCTGTTGTCTGACTTTGTACCAGCACCTCAGGAAATCTAACCCGTTGTTCCAGAGGCAGATGTTATCTTAGCAAGTTGTGCGAGGCTGTCAGCCAAGGCTGCTGTGTAAGCTGGTTTGTCTCCTCAGCCACAGGAAATGCGGTTTTTATTCTTTGTAACGAGGTGTCATAATCAAGCTTTGATCCTGTGCATGCTAATAACAGCCTAATCTTGCAGTGCTCCACTCTCACCCCTATAAGACAAAGCAAAATGTCTGTAACCTGATGGAAACTCTCCCTGTGACTAACCCTTGAGACCTGGAGCAGCTTTTAATGCTTTTGTCTTCTCCTCTTTTTACCTTCTGTTTGCTTTTAAATGAGGTCCTTTGAGTACTGTGAGAAGGCCAGACTGGCTTGAAGCAAAAAGACAAGCGCTTTGGTGCTCAGATCTTATCTCACCTGTCCTGTTTGTGTTGAAGGCTGGACAAAAAGGCAGCAATTTCCTAAAGCCAGCCAGCCCGCAGCCACGGTGGCTCTTGTGAAAGAATGAGGAAGCTGCTGGGCTCAGAAAGGGCTGTTTCTTTCCTGCTGATGTGCCAGACTTACCTGCAGGAGCAAATGCTGCTTTTCTGTCCAGTCGGTTGGATTCATTGGAGGAATTTGAGGTAACACCTTTTAAAGCTTCCAAGGGGAAGAAATCTTGGGGAATGTATATGTGTCTCTGTTTCTGGAGTCCTCAGTAATAACTGGGGAAATGGCACCAGGAACAGGTGTCCTACTCTTTTGTCTTGTTAGAAACTAATGATATACAGGAATCATTCTATTTTGTTTTCCCTGTTTACCAAGAGGTGGAGATTTGCCTGCCCAGACTCTTCACTCCTAGCTCTCCATCATCCATAGGACCTCAAGCACTTGGAAATGCAAAATTATTCCCGTGTGGGATTTTTTTTTCTTTCTCAGCTATCAATCCTAATATTTCAAAAGAGTGATAAACAGACCCCACAAGTATTTGAAAATATCAGTGCAACGTGCTTGGGTTCCTGAGCAGCAGGACGTGCACAACTCTTTGCTGGGTCCCTCAATCCTCTGGTCACAAGAGGGAGGAGGAAGAGCCTAGAGCATGTGTTGCTTCAAGCATCCATTCAGTTTGAAATTAAGGATCAGAATGACCTGAGAGCCAGAAAGCTACAGGTGTGTTCCCAGATATGCCACCAGCTGATGGCCCTGGGCAGTCCTTGGTCAAAAACTCATCCAGCTTGAGAAACAGAAGGGAGCAGAGAGTTTGGGGAGTGCATGGGTGTTGCTTTCACCAAGAAATGAGACTGCCTTAAAATTGCTCAGAGAATCAGTGGCTGGTTGGGGCTAGATTCATGCTGGGAATCATGCTCCCCCTGGCTTGTGTGACATTCTGAGTGGATGGTGGATGGATGGCAAGAGCCAGGGGGTGTCTTTGATCAGACACACAAGTGAGATACCTGTTCCTGGGGAACACACATGGCTGTATTCTTTCTCAGCTCGTTGCTCTGTGTGGTTTTGAGTGCTTTGGGGCTTTTTTAATCATTCAGCAGGCTGCTGCTGGAGTCTTCCCCCCCCCCTTTCCCCCTCCCATCTGCCGCCTGAGCTGCTTGCAGAATGTTCCTTAGCCCGTGTCAGCCTGCAAACGAGCAAAGATCCACGGTGTAACCTGCTTCAGCTCATTAGAGCTGACGTGGGCGTGGGAAGCAGCTGAGCAGTTCAGCTGGAAGGAAGAAGGAGATGCAGCCTCTTCACCTTGGCACAGCTGGAGCTGGGGGCAGACAGATGTGTAGAGAGATGTACCATGAGAGGTGCCCTCCTTGCCCCCAAGAATTCCTTACCTAAGCGGCAGAGCTGCACACCGCAGAGAGGTGACAGTGACAGATGCAGGAATCAAAGCCAGGTCTCTTTGCCTCCCTGGCTTGAGGCCTAATCGCTGCACTCTGCTGCTCTTTGGGAGCCGTCTGGAGATGCTGGGGTGGAGGGCATTACCCATACGGAAAGAGCAGGCCGACGCTAATGGAGGAGGCTGTTAGCAGGGGTGGACTTGCGGTTGACTGCAGCTTGGAAAATGGCCTCAAGGGGAAATGCGCTCAGCGTGCATTTGTGAGCTGGGCTTCAGCTGTGTTTTAAGCTGGAGCCAAGCTGGGTCGCCCATCCTATTAGGAGCAGTCGGGAGTTGGTCAGGATCAGGCAGCGTGGGCTGAGCAAGCCACTTCGTTCTCATCCAACCCAGGCTTCCTCACTTCAGTTAGCCATCCCAGCGTCCTCCTGCACCAAAAACTCCTTGTTAGCTTTACCCAGCTCCCTGCACCCAGCCCTCCTGCAGCAGGCAGCGATTTTGCTCTGCCCAAGTAGCTGCTGAGGACTTTATTGATTTATTTTGGGGTTTGGTTTTTTTTCCTGTCGCTTTCAGACCACAGTTTCATCCAACCTTCCCATCCACAGCTGTGTATCCTCCTTTTGGCTTTTCATCCCTGGCCCCATGAAAGGTGGCAGACGCGGACTCACAGAGGACGGAGGCAGGTTGCTGGTGGGGGCTTTGCTTTTTGTACCCCGTGAAAGGTGCCAGTGGTCAGCTTGGCGTTTTTGCAGCTTGTGATGAGGCAAACGGGGAACTCTGCTCTTAAAACCACCCGGTAGGTGGGCTGGGGGTGATGGGTAACTCCTTGAGTGCTTCCAGGCAGTGCTGCAGCACTTTAGCTGGATGCGGGCAGGATCGGTGCCAGGCATGTCCCGCTCTGCGCAGCATCAGCCCATGAGGGGCCAAGAGAAACGGCACAGCCCTTCCTAGAAATGCGCTCGGGAGCTTAAAAGAATGGACCTAATTGAAAAAAAAAACACACCGAGGTTGTACCGGGGGATAAAAGGGAAAGCTGGGCTGAGATTAACCTGGAGCTCAGCGAGCCGAGAAGCGTGGCAGCCGTGGTCAGGTCCCTAAGCCAGTTCCCAGCCCCGAGCTCCCAGTGAATCCATGCCCGGCAGGAAGGCGGTTTGCTCTGGATGCAGGTCTGGCAGGAGAGCCCAGCACGCTCTGGGTTTGTGCTTCAGGTACGTGCTCGCTTTCCCCTTCGCTTCCTGCCCCCCGCCACGGCAGCTCCTGAGGGCTGCTGCCACGGCCCGGTGGATTCTCCCCGGGGGTGTTGTCTGCCTGCAGGGTTCCTGTTGGTTGTTCTCTGTCCGCTGGTCCTGCCAAAAACTTGTGCTTGGGGAATGCTGGAGCTGCTCCAGTTTCCCTGGAGCCTGCATCTTCAGCTGCTTCCTTGTGACATCCTCCTCCCTTCCCACGCCTGGCAGACCCTCTGGGTACCACTAGCCTGCCCTGAATGTTTCTGGGGCTCCAGAAGGGCATTTCTTCTCCTCTCCTAGCAACCCCACCTTCAGCAAGTCCCATGCAGTGGCCCTGCAACCACCTTTGGGGGCAGTTTCTGAATGGGGCTGGGACCAGCCCATTCACCTGCACAGGACCGGGAGAGAGCAGGGCTGAAGTGGGAAGCAGGCAGCCTCATTGCTCTGTTCACGCTGAGCCGAGGTGACGTGTCACCTGCATCAGTAGACCCTGGGACTCTGTGACCCAGAAAGCTGCTCCCTCTCCCTCCCTTCCAAAAAAAAACAAGCCCAGCTGGTGTTTGCAGGAGCAGCTCCTTTGAAGGAAGCCGGCAGAGCAGCTCCACAGTGAGCTCTGCTCACCAGACACTCCAGCCAAAACTTTTCTTGTGGCTGGTGTTTGCAAAACACATCCCTCTCCCTGTGGTTCCTCCTGCGTCTGGGGAGCCATGAGCTCAATCTGCCCTTCCTCTTCCAGCTTAAGTTAGGAGGCTGCCCTCTGTCCTTACCTCTTTTTTGGTGCTTCAGACCCCCCCACCCTCCTCGCATCAGAGGCTGGAGGCAGTAGGTTGAGGAGCACTGAGCCTTGGGAGAGGAGCAGCCCAGCTGCCAAAGGGCCATGACCAGAACTGGGAACCAGTCACCATCAGAAGACCACCCAGGTTGGTTGCCTGCACTGGAGGGACAAGCTTTACCCCAGAGAGGTCAGCTAGCTCCATACTGACCCACCAAGGAAGCTTTGTGGACCCATCTTCTTCCCTCTGCTCTGCTGACTCTTGGTGGGATTTGGCCAGTTGCCCTGGTGTGGTGCTCTGGCCCTGTGACAGACAGCAGGAGCTCCTGGGAGGGACTTGGAGCAGAAGCAAGACTCTGTGGATTGAAAATGGATGTCTGGCCTGTGGGGCTGTTCCTCTGCCCAGGACTTGGATCTGCCTAATGCTGGTTGTCTGGTAATGAACAGGGCTCCATGCTAGAGGGTCTCCAGGCCATACCCAACCACCTCTGATGAACTTGCTCAAGGTTGTCAATGTTTGCCAGCACGTGGGGAGGAGAGGAAGGGCTGTGTGCTGCTGTGCTTGTGCCTCTCAGGTGTCCCCACACCAGCTGGAGCCATGCTGCAGCCCGCAGAGCTAACCACAGTTATTTTAGCAGGGCTGATGTTTGTGTTTACCTCCTGGCTGCAGCAAGCTCTTGCTTTCTGTTGCTCACCATTTTAGCAACAACTGCTGCTCCAGGGCCAGGCTAATTCCAGACCCTTGGGTTTGGGGCCATTTGTTCTCACACAACAGCAGCAAATGGGTAATTTTGGAGAGAAGGCATCAAAATAGCTGGTGTGGAGGAGGGATTTTGGCTGCTCAGGCTGGGTTTGTGCTGCAGGGACTGGGCTGCTGGTAGATGGTCCCTGGCTCCACGGGATGCTGTGTGCTCTGAGGTTGGAATGGGATCCTGACAAACCCAGGTTGCCAGGCTCCGGCTCAGACCTTGTCCTCAAGTTCTTTGACTTTGCAGCTGAACAGGCAAAAAACTCCCACATAAACCAGTTAATTTGTCTGGTTTTCCTGGGGCAAAACTGGAACCATGGGTTGCAAACAAACATCTCTGCCCTGGCCTCTGTGCCCGGGACCAGTGGCTGCAGTGGGGCTGCAGCCTTTCCCCTGTACCATCTGCCCAGCTTTTGAGCCTGAAGATTTGCAGTAACTCAGTGATTTGATTAAATCAGAGAAGCCAGATCGGGAAGGAAATCAGATCTGTCCATTTCTGTGATTGTCACCAAACATGGCAGGACCATGCCAGTAGAAATCGGAGCAAACCTACCCATTTCCCCTCCCTGCTCCCCTTTATGTCCGTCCCAAGGGAGCTTGGTCTCATCTGTGGGGCTCTGAGACCTCTTCCAGGCTCCTGGGATCAGTTCACTCTGATCTCCACGGAAAGTTCAAAGCTTTCCCTCCGTTCCTGCCTGCAGCCACAGGGTGTTTAACGTGCGGCCGGCGCTCCCTGCACGCCGGCGCCCTGGATGTGAACCGCTGCGTTCAGCTCAAAGGAGCCGTCTTGGGGCCTCGCCTCTTAATTGTGGAGGAGGTGAACATGAAAAAGCCTCTGGCTGCTTTTATCGCTAGCAAAGGCAGCTGATCTGGAGGCAGAGCCTTCATCCAGCCATCCTCACAGCGGGGTTGTACCAGACCTGGAGCTCTCATCCTGGAGATGGTGAGAAACCCTCTGCCTGTTGCTGTTCTCACTGCTGGGCTCCCAGACCCGAAAAGGGAGGGGGAAAAGACCCTTTTTGGAATTTGGAGAAGGTGAAGATGCTGCCAGAGGCAGGCTCTCTAGACATTAGGACCTCGGGTTTGCAGATGGGTCCTGCCAGAGCTGGGTGTTGGGTCCTTACACCAAACTGGTACTTGCCTTTCTAAGCACATATTAGCACCTCTGCCCGCTTGCAGGAATGCTCAGTGGTCCAGAGGCTTTGGCTGCAGGGCAGGGTCACTCCTCCTCTCTGTCTTAGTACTAGGGTGGATTGTGCAGCAGAGTGAGGGTAAAGCAGTGTTTTCCCCATCACCCAAGCACTTTGCTGGGCTTGGATGGGGCTTGAGGGAGGGATGGATGGGAAGAGCTGATGAACCAGGTTAGAAACCAACCTTGCAAAAATCTGATCCCTCTCACTGCAACCTCCTCCTGCTCTCCCAGGGCACAGCTTGTCAGGGTGGGAACCCCCCCACCCAGCCTCCTGTCCCAGCTCCCCTCCTGCAGCTGGGAGCATCCAGGGAGGTGGGATGGGATGGTGGGCACCATGCCTCCAGCTCCTGGGACCAGATAAGAGTCACTGCCATGGAACCCCACAGCCAGCTTCTGCCCTGCTCATCCTCTGTGCACCCCCAGCCCCATGTGCCAACTGAGCATGCCCCCAATTCCACTACAGGTCTAGTGATGCTTGCAATGAGTGTCTGGGGACTTTTGGAATGTGAACTCATCAGGAATGCAAATACTTCTTGGACTGGTGTCAGCACAGGAGCAAAGTTGAAGCCCCAGCACCATGCCTCTGTGGTGGCATGTGCTGAAACGCCAAGGAGTGGGGGGGAATTCTCTGCCAAAGCATCAATCCTGGTGCTGCAAGCAAGGGGTGCTGGTGGTTGAGCACAGTGAGGACGCAGGGCAAAGAACCAGTGGCCATGGGGAAGGGATTGCTGTGTCCTGCAAGGGCTTGACCATGGGCATCTGGTCCCAGAGGAGACCCCTCCTGCACCTATGAGTTGGGTGTCTCTGATATAAACTGGTTGGTGGTGTGGGCCACCAGCAGGTGTCGAAACCCAGAAAACTCAATTTTTTTTTATAATAGGAAGCTGCTGTGATAGCTGCAAAATGGATGGTCCTGGGGCTCTCTACATCCAGCCCTGGCACAGCTCCCTGGCCATAGGCGTGTCATGACTCAAGGTGTCTGTGAGGAGCTGATAAAAAATGCAGAATTAAAACCAGTGGTGACAAGTTCCTGCTTCCTCTTGTTGGCTGCTGCTGGCCCATGTCAGGGCCTCCTGGAAAGGTGAAGTAAAGCCATGGTGGAGGTTGGGCAGGGACAGTGGGGGGTTTGCTTGCCTCTCTGCAGCCCTGGGGGCTTGAAGGAGCCAAAATGACTCACTGACCCTCATCCCAACAAGCTTCTCCCAGCAGCTGTGTGCCGGAGGGATGTAATTTTCCCACCTAAGAGGATTTTTGCCCAGAAAAAAATTCAGCTGATTAAAAAAAGCCAGATCCCACAATGGGAATCATCCATCTTAAAGCTTTGAGGTGTCCAAACAGAGCAGGACCATGTGCTCACCAGCTGCTCTAGCTCAGCCCCAGGGAAGCAGCCCCAGTGCAACACTGCAGCAGAGCATCCCTCTATTTCCTGTGTGGGGGCTTGGGGTTTTCTCCACAAGCACCACTTTCCTTCACAAATAACAACCTAGTTCCTCCTGCTCCTCGCCTTCTCACCTGCAAACATTCAGAGCATCAGTCCTAGGAGTGGAGAAGCTGAGATGTGACCCTCCACTTGACCACAGGCTCCTTGCCCACCCTCCCAAAAAGTTCCTCCTGACACTTGAGTCACTAAAACACTGTGACATCATCAGCGGTTTTGGCTACCGAGCAGCTGTGCTTCCTGTTGTGCCCAGGCCCTTGGGTGCCTATAGATAGATGTATTTGCACTCATACGTGCATGCTTGTAGTTCTTCTTCCTCTCATCATTGCTTTTTACAGCCTTTGACTCTCTTTTTGCAGCACCAGTGGTGAAGACTGGCAGCAGGGCTGGAAAACTGGATCCTGCTAAGAGGATGAAAACATGGGACTCAAGTTATCCTGCCTGAAAGGTAGGTTTGGGATGGGTGAAGGTGCTCCGTGAAGGCATCTGGGAGATGGGTCTAGATGGAGGAGCTTGAGATATTTCTACCATGGGTAGGACTGGTGTGATTTGGCATCCTGGTGGCATTGGGCCAAGCCCTACGGGTACCTTGTTGCTCATGAATCGCCCCAGAGCTGCTTTGCCCATCTCCTACCCCAGTGCTATAAGGACAGAAAAGTGCCATCCTGCTCTTGCTCCTGCATCTTTTGTTCCACAGCATCCTCAGGCTGATGGTATCCTTCAAGGTGGAGTTTCTGTAGAGGCGGGATGCTCAGAGATGCATGGTTGGCATGCCTGGGGTCAATTCAGGGGTTGGGAGCTGGGATTTCCTTGCTCTGGCCTCCAAGCTGACCCCAAGCATCCTCTATCCTTTGTGGTTCCAGGAATATTCCAACCCAGGCTCCTCTAAGATGCAGACCTGCTTCTTCCCCAGCTTTTCCCAAACTCAAACCCCACATGAGATGCTGACTGTGATAGACAGAGCTTTGGGTGCATCACCTAAAAATGAGCTCTGTGCCTCATCCTTGTGTTAGGGATGCTGTGAGTGTGGGGCCTGGGGGTGTTTAGTGATCCCACAGCCCCCTCCCAGCCCAACCCAAGGATATAGAAGGGAAATAGGAAGCCAAGGAGTTCTCATTCTGCACTAAATCCAGAGCCCCAAAATATGCCCCCCCCCCTACATCTCTAGACCCCCTACAACAAGCTTGGAGTCAGCAATAAAATAAAATCCCCCACCTCTTTTCCAGCTCCCTTATGTGAGGCCAAGCTTTATCCTTAATTAAAAAGAGATTTAAAATATCAGTGTCTGTGCCCTCCGGGCATTTTCCCGCTCTAGAGGAGCCGAAACCTCCCTGGCTGCTGCCTATGCCACACGGGGCTTTTCTCCTGATTAAAAAAGAAAGCAGATTAAAGTGATCTACTCCCCCAGGGAGAGTGGGCAGGTTGTTGTTTAGGGGTGGGGAGGCTGTGATGTATCTCAGACACCCCAAAAAAACAGAGTGGGGAAGAGCTGTGAGGCTGCTGAGAGCGTTTGCGGTTTCTCTTGTGGCTAGCAAGGCAATGAGATGCACATGGAGGAGGATGGGGAGGTGGGGGATGCTACAGCCTCATGCTTCATCTTGTGTGTCCCCTTCCTCCCCCTCCCCGCCGTTTTTGCAGGCTTGAAGATGTGTGTGAGCAGCGGCAACAGCAGTGACAGGACTTCAGCAACATCCCAAAGCGACAAGCACCTGCATGTGCCTGCCATCATTGTCACACCACCCACGCCTACAGGGACCATGCTGACCCGGGAGACTCGGCGGGTCGGGGGGTCACCGCCGTGCAGCCAGTGCTGAGTGTGGGGAGCAGGGGGTCACCAGCCCCCCAGGATCTGTCCCTACTCCACCACGATGGAGTCACAGCCACTGGGATGCAAATTGGCTGGATCCAGCACCCAGAGACATGCAGGGCAATCACCACCCCAGTGGGTTTGGACACTGGTGACTGGTTTGTCCCTCTTTTCCTAGCAGCACTGGGGAGAGGGGAGGGGGTGGCACCACGTGGTGAATAAACCCTCCTGAGGGTCAGTTTGGCACCCAGCACCTCCCCTGGGCTGTGTCAGCAGAGCAATGGGTGGGCAGTCCCCCCAAAACCCATTATCACCACCATGCTGGAGCTGACATTGTGCTTGACCAAAAAGGTGGGGCGGCCAAGAGCTGAGATTGAAGGAGCCAGTTTCAAAAGACAGCGGAAAAACAAAACCCGGCGTCGCCTGCAAATCACCCTCATGGCCCTGCCGCCTTGGCCCCATCCTGGGAAGAGAGCCGGGGGCGATGCTTCCCAGGGAGCGGCGGCACTGGGAGAGGCGGGAGTGTGAAAGCAGATGGAAATGGAATTTTTTAATGACAGCAGCAGATGGCAAAAGACACGCGAGTGGAGTCGCAGCGCGGCGGAGCCATTTATAGAGCGCCCGGCAGAGCTGCGGCACATGCCGGCGGCACCGCAGGGGCTGCTTGGTTAATGGAGAGGGGTGGTGATGGGACCCTTCTCCTGCAGCCCTCGGTGAGGGGTGGGCAAGGGTGTCCCCAAGGCTTAGACAAGGGGCCTAGGAGAATGTCTGCAGTGAGCCTCACCCAAAGCTTGGGGTCGATCCTATGAGTGTCCCAGGGCTGAGCCTGAGGCATTTGGGGAGGAGGATTGTGGGGAACTGGCATCGTCTAGGGGCTTTCTGTTTTCATGATGACCCAGAAGCTGGGGTGTGGCCCCCTCAAATTGTCCTCAGTGATGGGTATTGGGGGCTGCAGCTACTTAGCTGGGCTGGACATGAGTGGGTGGAGGGAGGTATGAATGGGTATATGGAAAGAGGATGGATGGATAGAAGGAAGACTGGAAGATGAAGGGATGGAAGGAAGGATGGAGTCATTGGGTGGTCAGTATGGTGCATGGACAGACAACAAGAGGAAGGCTGATGGCTGCTCTAAGGCATAGATGCATCCATCTATGGGTGGGCGGATGGATGAATTGTTTGCATAGAGGGATGCATGGCTGGCTGGCTGGCTGGATGGATGGTTGGATGGATGGGCAGACAAGCTGATGAATGGAGGGAAGGGTCAGATGGGTGGTGGCAGGCGCCTGTACATGAATGGCTGCAAAGGGACAACTGGATTGACTGCCAGCCAGTTGCTGCTGGCCCACACTCAGCAGGGAAGGTACCCAGGCAGGGCTGGGGTGCTCAGACTCCTCCAGGACTGCCAAGGACACCCACCCGTGGCCGAATTGTCCTCAGGCCTGACCCCTTGGAGGACCTGCTCCACCCGACCGCAAGGGGGCAGCTAAAGGCAGATGCCACGCGCATGCGCTGAGGGTGAAGGCGGGGCTGGTGGCCCCACGGAACCCCGGCAACAAGTGCTGAGCGCTGATTGGCCGAGCGTTCCCGGGTCGGGCGCCACGATTGGTCCTTTTGCGACAGACCCAGACCTTCCGCAGAGATGGTGGCAGCCGGAGCACGGCGCGAGTTTGGTACAACCAATCAGAAAGGGGCGCACCATGTTAACCAATTGCCGGCCAGTGTCCTCCAGGAGAAGCCAATCAGCGTGCTCCGCGGTGCGCCA
Source organism: Ramphastos sulfuratus (assembly GCA_013399055.1). Taxonomy (NCBI): domain Eukaryota; kingdom Metazoa; phylum Chordata; class Aves; order Piciformes; family Ramphastidae; genus Ramphastos; species Ramphastos sulfuratus. The sequence continues at coordinate 34,339 of WBNM01024980.1, forward strand.
GTCTCCGCCTCCGAGGCGGAGACAGCAAAAACGCGCGCGGAGGCGGGAAGCAGGGCCCTGTGGGCGGGGCCAAGCCGCCGCCCAGCCAATAGGCAAGGTGGGCGCGTGGCGGGCCCGGTGCCGTCCCGCTGCCGGCACCGGTCCTGGTCCCCGGGTGTCGGCCGCTGCCATGGAGCCGGCCGAGGCGGAGTTCCTGGCCGAGAAGGAGCTGGTGACGATCGTGCCCAACTTCAGCCTCGACCGGATCCACCTGATCGGGGTCGGCGGGCCGGGAGTGGAGGGCAGGGTCGGGGGTCGGGAGCCTTGTGGACGGGGCCTTGGGATCAGGGGAGGGCTTGGGGGAAGGGACTGGGAGGCAGAGATTGCGGTACAGTGGCTGGAGACCTGGAGGGCAGAGCTGAGGGACGGCTTGAGGACAGGAACTGGTGGGGTTTGAAGACACGGCTTGGGTTAAAGCCTGGGTGGGGGACTGGGGACAAGGCCTTGGCGTCAGGGGCTGGTAGTGGGATTAGGGACACAACCTGGGAGTCGGGGGCTGGGAGCTTTGGGGTCAGAGCCTGAGGAGATTGAAGACAGGGGCTAGGGAGCTTTGCCTTCGGGACAAGGGAAAGGAGATAAGGTCCGGGAGATTGGAATCCAGAAGCAGGATTTGAATAAACAGAGGGACAGGGGCTGATGGGATTGGGAAGGATCTGGGGCGCTGGGGAACGGGATGGCGTGGGGAAGGAGCTAGAGGGAGTGGGGTCTGGTGCGATGGAGATAAGAGCATTGGGGGACAAGGACAAAGAGAAGCAGGTTGAAAGCAGCGCAGGTCAGCCTCCCAGGAGGTTTGAGAGGGGGCAGTGCTGTACCCCCTATCTCTAGCGCTTTCACAGCGAGCGGTTCAGCCCCTGAGCCTTGGCCAAGCGCTGGGGTGGGGGGTGGGGGTAACCCAGCTGTCCTGGGTGCTGAGCCCACAGCTCTGGCAGTGGTGGCCACGCTCTTCCCTGCTGCTGCTGCTGGGAGCTGTGCTTCGCTGCCACCCAGAGTGCCTTGGCCCAGAGGGCCGTGTTTGCAGGATGGATGTCACTTCTGGCTATAGCTTCTGTGAAACACTTTGAAACAGAAAATGCACTGGAAAGGTTTGTTATTGCTCCTCAAGGAGAGGGGGGGAAAGTCTGAAAGTGAAAATTATGGGAAGCAAGAGGAAGAAATTCAGATGGTATTTGATTTGGGCTTTTCAAAATCCCCTGGAAACTCAACTGTAGGGTTGGCTGAGGCCAAATTAACAAAATTCTGCGATGTCCCAGCCCTCAATGCTTTCTTACTCTTGTGTTTGGTTTGTCTTCCAGGGGGATCTGGGTCCCTTCAATCCTGGCTTGCCAGTGGAAGTGCCTGTCTGGCTGGCCATTAGCCTGAAGCAGAGGCAGAAGTGTCGGCTGATTCCTCCAGAGTGGATGGATGTTGGTGAGTATGGTGGCTTTGACCCTGGGCTTCAGAAACAACAAATTTTTTCAAATGGCTGGTTTTCACCACTTAGATGGGCACAAACTGGAACCTAGGATGTTCCATCTGACCATGAGGAGAAGCTTCTTTGCTGTGAGGGTGCTAGAACCCTGCAGCAGGGTTCACAACCAGAGAGGTTGTGGAGTCTCCTTTTCTGGAGATATTTCAAACCTGCCTGGATGTGGCGATCCTGGGCAACCTTCTCTGGGTGACCCTGCTTTAGAAGGAGGATTGGACTAGATGAGCTCCAGAGGTCTCTTTCAACCCCACCATTCTGGGGTTAGTGGGAAGTTTAATTAAACAAACACAGTAACTGGAATTTCATCACTGGAATTCTTTATATTTACAGTAGATGCAGCCTTCCCAATTAAGTCAGTTCTTTAGATTGTGTTCCTCTGGTGAGGAGGAAAAGCAAGTGCTAGATTGAATCCCTAGCCCTGACATTCATCCTCACAGTGTGATAGAATGGTTTGGGTTGGAAGGGACCTTTCAAGGTCATAGAATCATAGAATGGTAAGGTTGGAAGGGACCTCAAAGATCATCTAGTTCTGGCCCCCTGCCATAGGCTGGGACACCTCCCACTAGGACAGCTCACTCAAGGCCTCACCCAGCCTGGTCTCTAGGGAGGAAGCAGCCACAACCTCCCTGGGCAACCTGTGCCAGTGTTTCACCACCCTCACTGTAAAGAACTTCTTTTTAACATTCAGTTTAAATCTCCCCTCTTCCAGTTTAAACCCATTGTCCCTTGTCCTGTCATTGCAAGACCTTGTAAACACTCCCCACCCAGCCTTCCTGTAAACCCCCTTCAGATACTGGAAGGCTACTATAAGGTCTTCTCAAAGCCTTCTCTTCTCCAGGCTGCAGAGCCCCAACTCTTGTAACCTGTCCTTATAGCAGAGCTGCTCCAGCCCTCTGAGCATCTTTGTGGCCCTCCTCTGGACCCACTCCAACAGTTCTATGTCCTTCCTGTGCTGGGGGCTCCAGAACTGCACACAGGACTCCAAGTGGGCTCTGCCAAGAGCAGAGCAAAGGGGCAGAATCCCCTCCCTTGCCCTGCTGCCCACACTGCTCTTGCTGCAGCCCAGCACACAGNCTGCAGTCAGCAGGGACATATGCAATTACAGCAAGTTGCTCAGAGCCCCAGGCAACCTGACCTGGAATGGCTCCAGGGATGGAGCATCTTCCACTTCTCTGGGCAACCTGGTCCAGGGTCTCATGACTCTTATTATAAAAAAATTCTTCCTTCTATCCAATGTGAATCTCCCCCTTTTAAGCCTTCACACCTTGTCCTGTCAAAATCAGGGCCTACTAAAATTTCTATATCTTTCTGATTTGCTCCTTTAAGTGCTGAAAAGCCACAAAAAGATCTCCTGGAGCCTTCTTTTCTTCAGGTTGAACAACCCCAACTCTTTGAGCCTGTCCTCACAGGCTTTCCAGCCTGGGATCATTGTTGTGGCCTCCTCTGGCGCTGCTGCAACAGGTCCATGTCTCCCTCCTTTGCTGAGGACTCCAGAGGTGGCCCCAGCACTGCAGCTGGGATCTCAGCAGAGTGGAGCAGAGAAGCAGAATCCCCTCCCTTGACCTGCTGGTCATGTCTTCAGCTATGATCATTGGTCTGTATGAGCAGCACTTGCATCTCTCACAAGCCTTGTTCAGAACCAGCTCTGGGAACTGGGGGTGATTGTGAGGAAGGACACCTTGGAGAGGTGTTAATCACTCCATGAAACCATTTTCCTTGGGGATATCAGAAATGTGAGGTTCTCTTACAGTCTAAAAAGCGAGAATTGTGGGGCCTCCTGTTTGTTGTCTCAAGGGAAACTGAGAAAGAAAAAGTTAAGGCTAATGGAGCTGCAGAAGATCTGCACCAAGCATTTATTCATTCAAGAGCACGGACACTAATTAGCCCAAGTGCTCCGTGGGTGAAGGGACAGTCTCTTGAGAGCTCAGGGATCAATCTAGTGTTAATCCAACCTTCTGGAGTTGTGTCTCTGTCACCATCCTTGTCCGCTTCATTGTAGAAACCTTTTTCAGCCCACAATTGATTCAGTCTTGGAATTAGAGTTGATCCTACACAAATAATATATGGGTTTTCCTGGGTCAGAATGTGCCTGGAGCAGTGAAGGTCTGGTGATGCCTGACCATCCACAGAATCATAGTATCGCAGGGGTTGAAAAGGACTTCTGGAGAGTCCAATCCCCCTGCCAGCACTGCTTCACCCAGAACAGGTTGTCCAGGTGGATTTGGAATGACTCCAGAGATGGAGACCCCCACAACCTCTCTGGGCAGCCTGCTCCAAGGTTCAAACTACCCTTGAATTGAAGAAATTTCTCCTCATGTTTAGGTAGAACTTCCTGTGTTCAACTTTGTGTCCATTACCTCTTGTCCCGTCACTGGGAACCACTGAAAAGACATTATCCTCATCCTCTTTACACCCACCCTTTCAGTGCTCAGAAACACTTAATAAAATCCCCCCTCAGTCTTCTCTTCTCCAGATTAAAAACCCCCAAGTCCCTCATCCTTTCTTCATAAGAGAGATATTCCAGTCCCCTCACTATCTTCATAGCCCTTTGCTGTATGTTCTTAAACAGTTCCTTGTCCTTGAACTGGGAAGCCCTGAACTCGACCTATCCAGATGAGGCCTCACCAGTGCAGAGCAGAGGGGTAGGAGAACCTCCCTCAACCTGCTGGCTGCACTCTTCTTGATGCATCCCAGGATCCTATTTATCTTCCTGGCCAATTCCTGCTTGTATTGCAGAAAAACTGGAGGAAATCCGGGATCAGGAACGTAAAGAGGACACCTTCACTCCAATGCCCAGTCCCTATTACATGGAACTCACCAAGCTGCTGTTAAACTAGTAAGTAGGAAGTGTTCTTGCACTGCTTTCCACCCCAGCACATGCTTGGGGAGACAATTTTTCAAGCTTTGGTTGGCAGCAGCCCCAGAGGGCGGTGGGAAAGTGAGAGTTAATGGAGGTTGATTTCACAGCCTGCCAAGATCTTGCTGCAGCCGTTTTCTCCTGGTAACTTTTGCATTTCAGTGACTCGGGGAATTGCTTCTTCTGCGGCCTGATAATTGGGGCTGTGCCGCTTTATTGAGCGGCAGCTAAGCGTAGAGAGGCCTTGAGGATCGGCGGCACGTTCCGTGCCTGCAATCTGTTCAGCAGCCTAAACCCTCCAGGCTTCTTCCTTGGCTCTCCTTCAGGAGGAAAGCTCTTCCCTCAGCCGAGAGAAGCAGGAGACCAGGGATATTCTGAGCCTTGAACTCCTGCCTGCTGTGAGGCATTTCACTTGTGAAATGTGCTGGCTGGTATTTTGCCCGGCGCGGGCTCTCCTGACTTCTAAGCCCTCGATTACGGCAGGGTGGTCATTTAAGCACTGGGTTGTTTTTTTTTCCTCTGGAGATGCCACTCTTGGCGTGCAGCTCCTTCCCTCACGCTACAGTAACCCTGACAGCTCTGTCCCTGTGAATTGAGCTGATCTCTTGAGGTCCTTATGGCAGCTCTGAATCGCCTTAATGGGAGGATGAGGCACAATTCCTGCGGTGCTTTCAACTTAATACTCCCTGATAGAGCCACGAGAGCGCCGAGCCGGGGCTCTAATCGCAGCCGAGCCCTTTCAATTCCCTGGCTGCTTGTGACTTTGGCCGGGTTATTGGCCCTCCGTGTACCTCGTACCAGCTGGGCAATTAAAGAGCAGAAGGATTTCTAGTGAGAACCAGATGCTGCATCCGAGCTGAGCATTCCCGGGTAAATAAACCATCCCAGAAATCCCAGCAGCAGAAGTACCAGCCTGGATTTTAATGTGGAGCTGCAGGTTGGGTTTTTGTTGGGGTTGGTTGTTTTGGTTTATTTTTTTTCTCCTCTCTGTAGCAAACTGCTCTGCTTATGCCTCAGAGGGCTGAAGAGCTGCCAACATCACTTACACTGCTGACATAGCGTACGAGTCCCTCGCAGCCTGTTCTGATCCTTGCTGTCTCTCTCTCCTCCTTTTCAGTGCCTCAGACAACATCCCCAAAGCCGACGAGATCCGCACGCTGGTGAAGGAGACGTGGGACACTCGGATCGCCAAGCTGCGGCTGTCTGCGGACAGCTTCGTCAGGCAGCAGGAGGCTCACGCCAAGGTGCGGCGGGGGAAGAGGCTTTTGCCAGCTCTTCTGCTTGGGAGGATTCCAGATGCTGTGTGATTGTGTGTGGGCTTGTGACTGATGAGAGATGCTCCTGAAAAATGCTGGTTGGGGCATGTTTCTTTTTTTTTTTTTTTCCCTTTCCTGGGATGTGGGTACGTCAGTTGAGAGCTAGAGCCATATGCTGAAAGCTTGCTTTGTACAACCCTAGAACTGGTGAGGTTGGAAGAGACCTTTTGAGAGCATCAAGTCCTACCACTCGCCTAGAGCTTGCAATCCCAGCACTACTGCTAAGCTACTACTACTAAACCATATCTACAGAGCTTTTCCATCCCTCCAGGGATGGTGACACTACCACCTACCTCCCTGGGCAGCCTGCCCCAATGTTTGACAACCCTTTCTGTGAAAGAATTTTTCCTAATATCCAACCTGAGCCTCCCTTTGTACAACTTGAGGCTGTTTCCTATTATGCTCTCACTTGTTGCATGTGAGAACAAACTGACCCCCACCTTGCTCCAGCCTCCTCTGAGATCATTGTAGAGGGCAGTGAGGTCGCCTTTCAGCCTCCTCTTCCAAAGACTAAACAACCCCAGTTCCCTCAGCCATCCCTCATTAAGATTTGTTCAAAACCCTTCACCAACTTAGCTGCTCTGTGGACATGTTCCAGCACCTCATTGTCCCTCTTGTAGTGAGGGGCACAAAACTGAATCTGGTACTGAAGGTATAAGGGCTGGTTCCAGCTTCTGATGTCTGATGGACATGCTGTTGTTGCTCGTGCACTTCTCTTGGCCGGGGCTGGCAGCTGGGCTTGTTTCTTGGGTTGCACCAAAGGTGACATGGGCTGCAGAACTGCTTTCTGAGCTCCTTGTTCTCCCTACAACAGGACTGTTTTTTTTCTCTTTTAGCTGGATAACTTAACCCTGATGGAGATCAACACAACAGGGACTTTCCTTACCCAAGCCTTAGATCATATGTACAAGCTCCGGACTAATCTACAGCCTGGTGAGAGTTCTCAATCCCAGGATTTTTGAGGTGCCAGCCTTTAAACTTCACAGGAGAGGGCAGTGGGAAAGAGCAGGCTCTGCTCCTCACTCCTGGACCTTCATCTGGCCGCTCTCCACAGATGTCCTTAAGCCACCAGAGCTTCATGCCCCTTCTGCTGCCTGCAACAACCTCCTCCTCAGCAGCCACTGCAGGCAGGCAGAGGAGGGAGCAGGCAGTTTCCTGGCTGGATGGGAATGGCTCCAGAGCTGCTGATGGCTCAGGAGAATCCTTACACACTCCCTCTTTGCAGAGGTGAGCCTCTCCCTTGGCTTCTGAGATCTCCTTGGTGCAGGTGGTGGCTTGCCAGGCTGCTGGTTAATGATGTCAAGCTGATCTCTCCGCCCTGGAGAACGTGGGTGTACTTCATAGAGGGAACTTCTGAGGGCAGCACAGGCCACACGCACTGGTTTGAAAGCAATAAAATTGCTGGGCGGTGCTTCTCCAAGCCTGGGAGAGAAAAAAAGGGGGGGGGGGGGGCGAAAGATGTGCGGGCAGTGAGAGGTGTCTGCTGCTCTGCTGGGGAGATCAGCTGGGAAGCAGATCCATCTGCTCTGCGGAGAAGGACAAAAGAAAACGTGGGGGGTTTTTCCTCTTCTCCAAAGCCTGGCTGTCTTGTAGTATCGTGCATCTGACTTATTTTTAATTGGGAACTGTATAAAAAAATACTAATAAAACGCTAGTTGCAGCCCAGCAAATTGCATCAGAGTCCCCATGTTGTGCACGCCGAGAGTCCAGGGGTTAAAGCCTGCCTGGAAAAACCCGCAGCTCTCCTTTGGCTCCGGCCCCGTTCCCCTGCGGCACAGCGACAGGCGAGGGCAGGATCCTCGATGGCAGATGGATTTATTACGGGCAAAAGGGGAGGGGGGGAGGGAAATGCCAGCTCGAACCCTGCCTGCCATCTGTGCCCTGCCTTCCCCTGGCACCGCGGGCAGGGCTGGGACAGGGGGAGGGTGGCAGGAGCTGGGGGGAGATGCTCGAAGCGGGAGACAAAACCCTTTTGGCGTCATTGTGGAAGAGTTTATTATTGTTGTTGTTGCTATTATTTTTGTGGATGTTTTCAGAAATTACAGCCATATATTCATAAATACCTAATTACTACAGTCAACAAATCATATATTACATTACAATTGATTCAAACAAGTACACTTAGAACATGTTTTGGGGGGAAATTTCTTGGTTTTGGGGGGTTTTGTTTTGCTTTCACACCATCTAAACTGCCTTCTCCCCTCCCTCAGGCTCTGCTTTCCTTTCCCTCCTTGCAGCCCTCCCAGGCTCTTGCTGCAGCTGCTCGAGTGATTCAGCATCGGAGGGAGGATTGGGAGGGGGGGACAGACACACTTACAGCCACTCACTACGGCCCCCGGGTGGGGAGGGGGAATAATTCTGAGAAATGGGTCTCAAAACCCGTGATTATAGGGTGCTGAAGGGGGCAGGGAGGGGGGGGAAAACCCCTCAATACCGAAGCCTCTGTGAGGAGGCTACATCCCAGCCAGGCTCCTGCCCACAGCTTCCTTGCAGCGAGGGGATAAATTGATGATTTTCCATCCCTGGCTTCTTTCCCACCCCCACCCCCACCATGGATACCAATCCTGAACCTACCATCCCAGCCTGGCACTGCCAGGGTCTGGGAAGGAACAGCTTGACCCAGCTTGTCCCTGTGGTGACACCAACCCCCTGATCCCATGAGTAAACCTCAGCTCCTTCCCAAATTCTGATTGTCTTTGTATTCTGGGGAGGGGGATAAGGACACCCTAGTGCCACTCATCCCCAAGCCCTCACCACGCATTGTGATGAGGTTTTTAAGTTGAAGGATGGAGCCACGTGCAAGGCTGAGAAACCACCCAGCACCATAACACCCAAAACTGCCCCTTTGGACCAGAAAAAAGAAAAAAAAAAAACCAAACAAACCCAGAAATCAAAGGAAAAGGGTTAAAAATGAGGGGAGAGGGTAATAGAAGAGTTCAGCTCTGGGTTCCCAAGGGATTGGTGGTGGGACAACACCTGCCCTGCTGGAAAAGGGGATTTATTTTTCCTGGTTTCTAAGTTCTTTTAAAACACTTGAATATCTTTTCTGGCCTGACCAGCAGCAGTACAAACACTTAGAAGTGAGTTAATCCTTTTAGCCAAAAA
>WBNM01024980.1:43456-77325 GCA_013399055.1 Ramphastos sulfuratus
CCCACCCCCACCACCACCTGCAGTGCGTCTCTTGTGCCCCTTCCCCACCAAACAGGAACAAAAATAAAAGGGACCTTCAACCAGTTTATTGACTTTTATTGGTTTATAGCGAAGTGCATTTCCAGTGGAAAGCCCCGGGGTGGGGTTGGGGGGTGGGAAGGCTCCTGGGGGATGGCAAGGGGGTGATTTTTTTTGTTTGTTTTTTTCTGGGGGAGGGGGGGTGTTTGGGGGCTCGGTGGCTGCTGGCCGGCCATCCCACACCCAGCCCCGCGGGGCTCCTCCGGCTTTAGTGTTGTCGGTGGAGATTTAATTGTAATTAAAAAAAAACAAAACAACAAAAAAAAAATGAGCTCTATAAAGTGTGGGTGGGTGGAGGCAAGGGGGACACACGCAACACCCTGTGTACCCCCCTGCCTCCCCTCCAAGGAGGGAACAAGATGAGGGTCTGCTGGCCATCGGGTGGGCTCCCGTGCTCCTTTGCTTCATGCATGGCACATTCTTCGTTTTTATTATTATTATTTTTCATTTACTGTCTTGGGTTTATTTTATTATTCATTCGTTTCTTTTTTTGTTTGTTTGTTTGGGTTTTTTTGTTTGTGGTTTTTTCTCTTTTTTTTTTTTNTTTTTTTTTTTTTTTTTTTTTTTTTTTTTTTTTTAGCTTCAAACCTCCCAGTGAAAAATATTAAATATTCAAGGTAATAAAATAGATTATTATTTCTAGACTATATGTTCGGTCTAGCCCAAGGAGCGTCACCTGGGATACCCCTTGAAATAACCCCTAGACCACTGCATTGCAGGCAAGGCAAGGCACTTCCGCAGGTGATCCAGCTCGGCTTGCAGGCGCTCGCGCTCCGACACCATCTTCTGCTTCTGGGTCCTCAGTTCCTGCAGGCAGGAGAAGGCACATGATCAGGGCAAGCACTGGGGAAAGCAGGGATGGAGACCTCGTAGCGTGCTGGGCTCGCCTAGGTGCCCCATGGGGGATGTGGGGTGCAGTTCACAAAGAATCACACAGGAACATTCCGGTTGGAAAAGACCCTCAGGGTCACCAAGTCTGACCATTATCCCTGCTCTGCAAGGTTCACCCTAAACCGTATCCCCGAGCACCACATCTAAATGACCTCTGAATGCATCCAGGCCTGGTGACTCCAGCACCTCCCTGGGCAGCCCACTCCAATGCCTGACCACTCTTGCTGCGAAAAAATGTTTCCAGATGTCCAGTCCAAACCTACCCAGTGGCAGCTTGAGGCCATTCCCTCTTGTTCTATCACCATTTACCTTTGAGAAGAGACGAGCACCAACCTCTCCACAATGTCCTTTCAGGTAGCTGTAGGTCTCCCCTCAGCCTCCTCTTTTTCAAACTAAGCCAGCCTCACCTCCTCCAGTCACTCTTCATAAGATTTATTCTCCAGGCCCTTCACCAGCTTTGCTGCCCTCCTCTGCACTCACTCCAGCACCTTGGTATCTCCTTGTATTGAGATGCCCAAAACTGAGGGCCATAGTTCTTTTCTAATGGATGGGGTATTGGGAGTAGATGGATGTGCTATGGGAAGGTCATAGGATTGTAGACTCATAGAATGCATGAGGTTGGAAGGGATCTTTAAAGGTCATCTAGTCCAATCAGCCTGGAAGAGGGTCCTCTCAATATCTGAGCAAGAGGATGGGGCCAGACTCTTTTCAGTGGTGCCCAGTGACAGGACAAAGGGCAATGGGCACGAACTGGAATGAGGAGGTTCCATCTGAACAGAAGGAGAAAATTCTTTGCTGTGAGGGTGCTGAAGCCCTGAAGCAGGCTGCCCAGAGAGGCTGTGGGTCTTCTTCTCTGAGAGATTCCAAACCCATCTGGACATTGCAACCCTGGGCAAGCTGTTGTGGGTGATCCGGCAGCAAGGGTTGGACTAGATGCTCTCCAGAGGTCCCTTCCAACCCCACCATACTGTGAGGCTGTATGCCCAGGAAGTTGGGTGCCTGGCAGAGGCTGGGTGCCCAGGTCTCACTCACCGCCATGCTGTGCGAAAGCTGCTCTGCCGTCAGGCTCAGGCTGTAGTGCTGGGCCTCCAGCCGCCGGCACTGGGTCTGCAGCACTTGGCGCTCCAGGTTTTGTTCTGCAAGAGCCAAAGAAGATGAAGAGGTAAGTGGCAGCTTTTCCAGCTCTGTGTGCAGCACAGGACCATGCCCAAGCACCAGAGGATGCCAGCCCCACCTGCAGTGATTGCCTCCAGCATCCCAGAGCATCCCCAGCCCCTGCACTGCCCACAGGAACATGTAAGTCCCGCTGGGAACACGCCCTGCAGCTGTGAATCCATGAATTTTTCATGTAGACATCGATTTTCACCAGCACTTGTTACTTTTGTGCTGCTCCTGCATTGCCCGAGAACCCTCAAGCACCTTCCCATCCCACCCCAGTGGCAGATGGAGATGCCTGGTTAAGGAATGAAATGAGGTGTTACTCTCCTTGCCCTGATCCCTCCCCATCCCCTACCTTCTATATGTTCCTGGTAAGCTTCAAAAATTGCCTCGATCCCTTGCCACTTGGGCCTGGGGTACTCCTCCTCCTCTTCCTCCTCCTCGTCATCCTCCTCCTCTTCCTCGGAGGCTGAGTCGCGGGGCAGGGAGGGCAGCGGCCGGTGGGGCAGCGTCCCCTCGGCCATGCCGTTGTGGGGGGGCCCAGCCAGGCGGCTGGACGCCTGCAGCTCGGGGATGTTGTAGTGGATGGAGGCATCGAGCTTGTGGTTCTGCTCTGCTGTCAGCGCCGACGTTCCCCCTGCAGGCACCAAATATCAGCCCCATGCCCACCTTCCATGTCCCCAACTTGAGGTCACATCAAGAAATTTCCTGCTCTCAGAGTATGAATTTCTGCTCCCCCAAGGCCACTGTGGTGTGACTACAGCATCAAATCACAGAATGGTTTGGGGTTGGGAAGGATCTCGAGGTCATCTAGTTCTGACCCCCTGCCATGGGCAGGGAGACCTCCCACTAGAATGTGCTCTTCTGTAGGTTTTCCTCACCTGCCCCCACACTGAAGTAACTTTATTTTCCTCACTTACTGAAATGAATGAGTCACTGCACTGTTTTGGTTGGAAGAGACCTTTAAGATCAAGTCCAACCATTAACCCAGCACTGCCAGGTCAGCACTAAACCATGTCCTTCAGCACCGCATCTACACAGCATTGAAACCTCTCCAGGGATGGGGACTTCACCACTGCCCTGGGTGGCCTGGCCCAGGGTTTGACAACCCTCAGGAGGAAAAAATTGTTCCTCGTGTCCAACCTAAACCTCTCCTGGGGCAACTTGAGGCCATTTCCTCTTGTCCTATGGCTTGTTCCTTGTTAGAAGAAGCCAACCCCCACCTGGCTCCAAGCTCCTTTCAAGGGAGTGGTATGAGCTGAATGAGTCTAGGGGAGCTGCATCATCCCAGCACACCATTTTCATCTTCATCAGTGAGCTCCTGGGATTCTCCAGCAACACAGCTACTGGTGAATTTTATGCCCTTGACAGTGCCAAACCCCAGTGTGGGAGATAAGGGGGGGTCTGCCACCCCACAGGGATGCCCGCACGGTGTTAGCCAGCCTGCTCCCTGCACTCCTTCCATTACCTTTGTGTTTCTGCAACGCTTTCTGGGTGGACTGCAGCACCGACTCGTGGAACTGGTGGGCAAACTCCTCAGCGATGAAGGGCTCCCAAGGCTTGCTCTTGCCATTCATACTGTGGGACAGTGGCACTGGGATGTCCTTGGGGAGGGGCCCTCTGACGTAGGTGAGGATGCTTAGCGCCTTCTTGCCGGGGTGCCCGTCATTCAGACGGGGCTTCTCTGCTAGCGTGGTGGTTGACTCCTTGACTCTTGGTAGCTCCTGGGGTCTCAGCTGGTCTAACCTGCTGGGTTCTGTTGTTTTCTGTGCCTCTGGCACAGAGATGGCGATTCCCACAGGTTTATCAGGATCCAGCAGGAGTGGTGGCACCGGTGGCTCTTTGGGAAGAGGAGGAGCAGAGTTGGCTGCAAGCAGGGGCCATGTCCCCACCAAGACAAAGCTGTCCTCATCCCACCAGACAGGAGGGATGGTCCCAACCAGCTGAGAGCCAGGGAAGGACTTGGGGTTCTTACCGGTGGCGATGCTGCTGGGACTGTCCCGCGGGGAGCTCTTCACCACCACAGCACCCGGTGTGGTCTTCTGCTTCATGGCCTGGAGCATCTCCACCAGCTTCTCCTTGTCTGCGGCATGGGAAGCTGAGGTTTAGTGTAGCCTCTGCTCAGCAGAGCAAGCTCATAGTCCCAGGTAGGACCCCCCAAAACCAGGGAGTGGGGAGGACCCCCCCAAGCCAGGGCATGCACGGGGCATGGCTGTTACCTTTCCTCTTCTCGGCGCTGATGTGTGTGAGGTTGAAGATGGTGAGGAAGCGCTTCTTCTCCTCGAAGTTGGGGCTGTTGTTCATCTCGTCGGGGCTGTAGCGGGTGGAGAGCGGCAGGCGCGGGGAGGGCGTGCGGCGCTTGTTCTGCACCGTCGGCGGCGAGGGGCTCCTCTCCCGCAGCATCCGCCGGCGCTTGCGCCGCTTCTGGCTCAGCAATTCCTCCTTCTGCTGCTGTGTGGTGAGGCCGAAGAGCTGCAGGAACTCCAGCTTCTGGGGTGTCAAAGAGAAGAGCAGAGCAGTGTCACTCCCAGAATAGTCCCCTGTCCACATTCCCATTCTCATCCCCACCTCCATCCCAGTCTCCAACCTCATCTCTACCTCCATGTTCATCTCCATCTCCATCTCCACTCTCACCCCTATCCCCATGTTCATCCTTGTCCTTATCCTCATTCCCATCCCCATCCCCATCCCCATCTGTCTCTATTCCCATCTCCATCCTTATCCCTGTACCCATCCCTGTCCTGATGCCTTTGCACCTGACTGGTGACAATGGGTGTGATGCAGCACCAGGAGCTGGTGCCTGAGGAGGAGCTGCTTCCCCAGAGGACAGAGGGGATAGAGGACATTGAGCACCAGCTGTACCTCAGAGGACGTGTCCAGCTTCAGCGGGGGCTGCTCAGCCACGCAGCGGAGATGGGCCCGCACCTCCTCCTCGTCGCTGTCATCACAGGAGTCATCCAGGTCGTAATAGTAACCTGAGGATGGGGAGAGGCTGGAGTGAGACTGGAGAGACCATGGGGGACCCCAGGGGGACCCTGCTGAAACCCCAGGAAGTCAACTGGGACCCTTGAGAACTGGCTGAGACCCTACTGGGGACAGTGGCACAGCAGGGTGCTGGTGCAATGAGACAGGATGAGCGTGAGCAGTGGTGGGGGTCCAGTATGGGTCCCAGAAGGGTAGGGGGTGTAACCCAGTGGAGCCCTGTCCCCACCTCCACCAGTTGTGGGACCCTGGGGTCATCAGCCACACTAGTGTCCCCACTCAGCATCGCTTTGGGACTGATGGCAGGGACTCAACAGGTGGGTTAATGAGGAATGGCTTGGGGGAGGCTGCGCTGAGGCTTCCATTCCCACTGGGTGGGGGACAGCAACGCCTGCTTCCGCCAGCACACTCCATCTCCTCCTCACCACCACCCTCATCCCCGCTCACACAGCTCCATTAATATTTAAAACCCACTTATTAGCCTCAGTTCATCATTTATTAATTGGGTACGTCTCGAGCACAGGATTTACCGCGGGAGGGTTTCCATCGCAGGCTGCCGGCATTCCTGGGAGACTCACCACCTGCCCTCCCCACCACAACCAGCTACCAGTACTGGTTTCGGGGGGGGTCCCCAGCGCAGTGCAAACCCAGCAGCTCACCTTTCTCACGGGCCTCCCGCCGCCGCCGCTCCTCCAGGTCCAGTTTGCTGACCAGTCTGCGGTGCTGCTGCACAAACTCGTCATAGATGTACATGGGGTCCTGGGCACGGGGCTGGGGGGGTCGGTAGGGTGAACTGGGCTTGGTGGCCTCTGTGAAAGGGGTGGCTGAGGGTCTCTGCTGGCTCAGGATGCTCTGTGTGGATTTCTCCAACTCGGCTAGGAATGGGGTGTGGGTGAAGACTCCATGATCTGGAGCTCCAGGCTCTCGTCCTGGGGGGTATTTCTCCATAGTGTCTCTCTTCCTTGCCCCTTCCTCCAGTTTCTCGGGGCAGAAGACCCTCTCCACCTTCACCAGCGGGATGCCTTGACGGCTGGGCTCGAAGGGGGCGGGGTGACCATGGAGACTGTGGGGCTCAGGGAGGCGTCGAGGCGGGTCTGGGGGATTCTCCATCAGCGAGACGGGGTTCCAGAGGGACGTAGTGACAGGGTGGTGCTGGGGCTTGGGAGAGATGAGAGGTGGTGGCCCACCAAAGTGCTGCCCTGGCTCCCGGCTGCTTGGCTCGTGGCGGCTGGATCCCGACCTGTGGGAGAGGAGAGGATTGGAAAGGTGAGGGGCTGGCAAGGATGCTGGAGAGCTGGTGGCACATTGGTGCCAAGTGGATATGGGGAGAGAGACACGACAGTTAGAGGCATCTGGAGGGGGTTGTGCATGCCAGGTTGCAATGCTGGTCCCCTCCTGTGATACCACCCCAAAGGACAGGGGGCAGAGTTAAGACTTGATTGAGCAGGCATGCAGCTGCATCCCAAAGGTGATGGGCAGGAGACCCCAGACTCAACCCCACCATGGGAACAAGAGAAAGAGACACCAGTTCTGACCCAACCCTGCTCTCCCTGCGGCAAGGGCAGCACCTCGGTGCAACCCTCCTCCTCCTCCTCCTCCTCCTCCTCCTCCTTCTCCTCCTCCTCCTCCTCCTCCTCCTCCAGCCAGGGCTGGAGCCAGCCTGTTAGCAGGATAAATATTTCATGTGCCCAAGCTGTGCATTTAACGCTTTTCTGCTCCAGCGCCCCCGATCTCCGTGCACAGAGCAGCCAGCTCCGCTCAGCACCGCCATCACCACCACAGCACCACCGGCAGGAAGCGTCACCCACCCTGGTCCTGCTCTGTTCCTGCTGCATGTGGGAAGCGCTGGGATGGGGGTGGGAATGAGAATGAGGATGGTGATAAGATGGGGATGGAGACAGAGGGGATGGGGACAAGGATGAGGATGGGGACCTGGATGGAGAGTGAGATGAGGAATGGGGACAAGAATGATGGGGATGATAGTAGAGACTGGGCTAGAGATGGAGATGTGATGGGGACAGGGACAGGGATCAGTATGAAGGTGGGAAGAAGGATAAGGAAGAGGATGGGGATAAGGTTGAGTATGGGGATGAGGATGGAGATGGGATGGGGACAGAGACTGGGATCAGGATGGAGCCGTGGACAAGATGAGGACGGGGACTGGGATGGAGATGTGGATGGAAACGAGGATGGAGACTGGGATTGGGATGGAGACAGAGTTGTGATAAGGAAAGAGATGTGCTATCCCCCCGGCTGCAGGTGTTTCGGGGTGACCTTGCTCCCTCCTCTCTGATTTAGGGTAGGAGGAGCGGATGGGGAGGAGAGCCTGCGGCGGGCACTCGTCTTTGTGCTGCCCAGCGATCTGCTCCTTATTATCCATGATGAGCCACGCTAATCCCCTGGATACCCGAAAACAACAAAGGGAGCTGGTGGCAGAGCCGCTGGATAAGCCCACACCGCTTACACATTCAGCAACGGCACGGAGCAAGCCCCTGTCAATCAGGGGGGTGCAGGAGTGCTCCTCCGCCCTCCCCAAACCACTCCAAAATGAGGCAGATGCCCCCCCCAAAACAGAGCACCCGATCGCCTGGGTCTGCTGCACGACAGGGAGCTGCAATTAGCAGTGCTGGGTGACTGGGCAGCACCTGGCCACTCGCCGCTGGCCCTGGGCCACCTCCCGGGCTCGTCGCCTGCCGCCGCGCAGATGTCGGGCACCAGCAATGCCCGGCGCTGCCAGCACAGCCGGCCTGGCTGGCACCGCATGATGGGGACCTGCTGGCACCGGCTTCTGCTCACGGGGATGCGCAAAGAACGAGGGGCATGGCTGTGGGATGCTAGCTATTTAACTGGGGGGGGGGGCTGGAGCTGGCTAATGGGGAGTGCAATGCCATAGGTAAAGGGGTGAAAATCCTACCACAGGGATGGACGTGCTGTGAGATAATGCATCTGGTGTTCAGCGGGGAGCAGGGCTGGCAGCATCCCTACCTGGGGTGCTCAGGACGATGCTCAGGCTCGGGCTGGCTCGGGGCACGTCCCATGTCGAGGTGCTGCTCCAACACCTGCTGTCGAAATTCTGAGACTTGAGATTGCCGATCCTCCTTCTCCTGGCGCAGCCGGCGCTGCCGGGCCAGCCACTTCTCCTCCTCATTGGTCCGGTGGATGAGCAGGGCTGTGGCCGCGCTGCTCCCCGGGAGCGGGAACACGTTGTGGTTGGGGATGAGGCTGGGCACCGGGTGGTGGGAGGTGGGTGGCTGGTGCAGGGGGTGCTGGATGGGCTTTGGTGTCGGCAGCACTGAGTCCTTGAGTTTCTCTGGGTTGAAAAGCAGGTGATGGAGAGTCAGGGCATGGGAAGTGGGGGCTGCCCACAGCTATTATTGGATTTTTTTAGGGTCCATAGGGTAGTGCAGGCAGAAGGTACTCAGAGCTGTGAGGCCAGCCAGAGCTTGACATGGAGGAGTTGCCTGCTTGCTGCCAGCCCAGCTGCCCAGTGTGCCATGGACCGAGTCAGATGGCATGGGCACTGTGCCGCCTTGCTGAGAGCAGCTGGGCTTCTGGCAAAGTGAGCTGGCAGTCGTGAGAGCCCAGCTCCATCCTCAGCTGCCTCCCAGGGCCACTGACCCCCTTGGCTTTGCCATCTGAAGGGAAATGGGGATGTGGCAAGATGTGCCAAGGGTGGCAGCCCCCACAGTGTCACACAGGAGGACATTACCTGGTCTGCCGGGTGCCAGTGGCTCCGATGGCTTGACCCGCTCCTCGGCTGGGTGTCCCCGCAGCCCATGCAGCTCGGCGACAGGTAGGAAGGGCCCTTCCATGGCTTTCACCATGCTCAGCTCTTTCTCCCGGGCGCGCTCCCGCTGCCTCTCCAGCTCCCGTTCCCGCTCCTTCTCCCGTTCTCGTTCCAGCTCCTTCTCTCGTTCCCGCTCCCGTTCGCGTTCCTTCTCCCGCTCCCGGTCAGCTTCTCGCTCCCGCTCCTTCTCCCGCTCCCGCTCGCGCTCCCGCTCCCTCTGCCGCAGCTCTTCGTCCATTTGCAGCCTGCAAAGAAAAGCCAATTAGACCCTCAGATCACCCCAAAACAACCACCAGACGCCTGTGAGCATCCCCTGGATGCTCCCTCTGTCTGTCCCCCAACCCTTGCCTACTGTACTCTCCCCGTACCTCTCGGCAGCAAGGCTGGAGATGCGCTCAGACTGCAGGGCAGAGAGGGAGGAGTGGGAGAGCTCGGGGGGGTACCGTACCCCCGAGAGGTGCAGGTGCATGGCTGAGGGGTGCAGGGGTGGCAGTGAGCCCGGCGTTGGCAGCGGATAGAAGGGAGACCGGAGTGCAGACAGGCAGTAGGACTCGTCCATCCTGGGAAGACAGGGAATCATGGAATCGTTGAATGGTTTGGGTTGCAAGGGACGTCCCAAGGCCATCTAGTCCAACACACTGCAGTCACCAGGGACATTGGCAACTAGAGCCCTAGACAACCTGGCCTGGAATGGTTCCAGGGATGGGGCATCTCCCACCTCTCGGGGTAACCTGGGTCAGGGTCTCACTACCCTCACTGGAAAAAATTTCTTCCTTCTATCCAGTATAAATCTGTCTTTTAGTTTAAGTTATCCCCCATTGCCCTGTCACAACAGGCCTTGCTGAAGTCTCTCCCCGTCTTTCTGACTGGCCCCTTTATGTACTGAAAGGCCACCNGTCCCAAGGCCATCTAGTCCAACACACTGCAGTCACCAGGGACATTGGCAACTAGAGCCCTAGACAACCTGGCCTGGAATGGTTCCAGGGATGGGGCATCTCCCACCTCTCGGGGTAACCTGGGTCAGGGTCTCACTACCCTCACTGGAAAAAATTTCTTCCTTCTATCCAGTATAAATCTGTCTTTTAGTTTAAGTTATCCCCCATTGCCCTGTCACAACAGGCCTTGCTGAAGTCTCTCCCCGTCTTTCTGACTGGCCCCTTTATGTACTGAAAGGCCACCAGAAGGTCTCCCTGGTGCATTCTTTTCTCCAGGCTGCACAATCCCTGCTCTATCAGCCTGTCCTCACAGCTCAGGGTTTTCAAACCTCTGATCACTTTGGTGACCACCCCTGGACATGCTCCAAGTGGTCCACAGTTCTCTTGTGCTGAGGACTCTAGAGCTGGCCCCAGCACTGCAGGTGAGGTCTCAGCAGAGCAGAGGGGCAGAATGCCCTCACTCCACCTGCACGCTGCTGGGGACCAGCCCAGGACATGGTTGGTTCTGAACTGTGAGCAGATGTTGTCAGGTCATGTCCAGCCTTTCACCTCCCAGCACCCCCACGTCCTCCTCCACAGGGCTGCTCTCCAGCCCTTCATCCCCCAGCCTGGATTGATACCAAGGATTACCCTGACCCAGGCACAAGTCCTTGCACTTGGCCTCATTGAACCTCCTGAGGTTCACACAGTCCCACCTCTCCAGCCTGTCCAGGTCCCTCTGGATGGATCTCATCCCTCAGGTATGTCAACTGCACCACTCAGCTTGGTGTCATCTCCCAACTTGCTGAGGGTGCACTCCATCCCTACGTTATTGATGAAGACATTAAATAACACCATTGGTCACCCATCTCCATCTAGACATCTGGGGATGTTCAGGAAATGGGAAATAACCCTCCCAATTCCCCTTCCTGGGAGCAATCCCAGGCTAGATGGGGGCTGCCTTCTGCTTGGAGAGTCCCAAAATGCCCTCGGTGCAGCCCAGCCATCCTCCCTGGATCAAGGATTCCACTTCTTCGGCCCTTCAAGCATCATCCTCTGAGCACCAGCACCCCCACCAGGGACCCTCAGACCTGAGCTCAGTGATGCCCACCTGAAGGCAGGGTGTGGGAAGGGGTGGTGTGTCAGGTAGCTGGGGTGGTAGTAAGCAGCAGCTGTGGCCGGATCCAGGCCAAGGGGTGGCAGGGAGGACATGCGGAGGTCCTCGGCTGTGTGGTAGGGACGGAAGCTGCGCAGGTAATCCTCAGTGACAGCACTGGGAGGAACCACGTGGTGGACAGGCCGCTGAAGGCTAGGGGAGAAGGAACATGGTCAGCATCCCATCCTGTCCTCATGGGACGACATCACTCCCTGGGGAGATGTCACCTCCCTGGGGAGATTCCACATATCCCTGGGATGCTTGATGGGACCAGACTTCACAGGGAATGCCTGCATCCCGCCGTGTTCTCATAGGCAGATGTCACTCCCCTGAGAACGTGTCACCTCCCTGGAGATATGTCACTTCCCTGGGATGCATGGTGATAACAGACCTTGCAGAGGATATCTCCATCCCATCCTGTTTTCCCCTGGGGAGATGTCACTCCTCTGAGGAGATGTCAGTCCCTAGGGCAGATGTCACCTCCCTGGGATCTTTGGTGGGACCAAACACCACAGGGCATGCCACCATCCCACTCTGTCCCCTCAGGGAGATGTCACCTCCCCCTGGGATGCTTGGTAGAATCAGACCTCACAGGAGACATCTGCATCCCTCTTTGTTTCCCTGGAGAGATCTCAGTCCCCTGAGATGTCAACCCCGTGGGTAGACGTCACCTCTCCCAGGAGATGTCACTCCTCTGTTACACTTGGTGGCACAGAATCACAGAATCACAGACTGTCAGGGCCTGCAAGGGATCTCGAAAGATCATCTAGTCCAACTTCCCTGCCAGAGCACGCACCAAACCTCACAGGGCATGCCAATATGCCACTGCTCCACTCCAGGAGATGCCATGGGGGAGATCACTCCTCAGGGGATGTCACATCCGTGGGGGCCGTCAGTCCTCTCAGGAGACATTAACGCTCTAGAGAGGTGTCATGCCCCTGGGATGCTCGGTGGGACCAGACCTCCATCCTGCAACCCACCCCACACCATCCATCACCACTGGACTCACTTGAGAGGTGGGAAGCGGGAGTCCTGGACCACGGAGCTGGGGGGCAATCCGAAGGAGTAGGGTGTCCCCAGGAGGTGGGAGGGGACAGTGGGACCCCCTGCTTTCTCCTGCACGAGGGGGGCCTCTGAGATGAGGCGCTCACGGTTGCTGCTGCTGCTGCTGCCTCGTGACCCTGCTTCTTGCTGGAAGCGAAGGGGCAGAAAGGCCGAGTCAGGTGTTAGGGGGCAACAGGGACCCCACAAAGGGATGGAGGGGTTGGTCCCCAATGTCACCCCACCCAAAGACAGTCAGTGAGTCCCTAGTGTGCCTGGGGGGTCCCTGACTGGCACCAGTACACTGGAGGGATGCATTTGCTGGAGCATCTCCCGGAGCATCTCCCTGCATCCTCACCCACTGAAGTGTGGGCAGGGGGTGTGAGGGTCCAAGAGGGTTCCACAGTGGGAGGCACTGGTGGGAGATGGGAAGCTGGGGCAGCAAACTTTACCTGCCTGGAGATTTATGAGCTGCTTTGTTCTCCTGAGCTATAAATCCCCCAGGGAGGATATAGACAGAGCTGGTGGTAATCCAGCAGCCCTTTGATAGCAGCCATAAACTGGGGTCAGACCAGCATCCCCCCACCCCTTCAGCAACAACACCACCACCCCACCATGGGACCTAAGCCATCTTCCATCATCTCCTCAGCATGGGGTGAAGATCATTCTTTCCTCACTGGGGAGGAACCCCCTGGCAAGGGAAGGACACTTAGGGTGACGAGGGACCCCGCAGGATGCTATTGGGGCGGTGACGTCCACATGGCAAGACTGGGTTTAAAAATGATTCTTTTTCATCACATCCTCTTATTTTGCAGTTAGAGGAGGATGGTGGGATCCCCTCCCCATCCAGTCCTGATCCCCATCCCCTCTGGGTCAGGTCACAGATCTCTGGCTGTCAGGGACAGTCTTGAGGTCACCAGGGCCAGCACAAAGGGCGTCCCCGTCACCCCGCCGCCGCCCCTGCCGCCTGCACCAGGCTCATTGTGCGTGCCAGGCTCTGCTCTAATTACCTCCCCGTCTCGGGGCGTCACGCTGCGAGCGCGCCTCTGCCAGACAATAACCCACACTCGGTTAACCCCCGTGCTGGGGCGGGGGGAAGGGGAGGAGGTGGCAAGGAGAGGGGGAGACAAGACACGGGAGTGGGGAGCAGCCAGATAGCCCACGCACCCCTCTGAGCACCCAGGGGTGGTGGCTCGATTTCTTTTTCTGTCTGTCCCCCGCTGAGTGTTTCTCACCCCCTCCCATCGCCTCTCCGCTTTGTGGTTTAATTAGTCCTTCCAAGTGGCATAATCCCCCCGGGAATCTGCTTGTGGCATGCGGAGGAGAGGAGAACCACTAACGACGCTTCTTAATTAGCTGCTTCCAACCCCACCCCTCCCCTTCTCTTCTTCCTCATGCTCCCCTCCGGATTGTAACTCAGGGATGATGGCAGCCCAGGGATGATGGAAGCTTGGGGACACAGGAGGGAAGAGAAGGGGCAAAATGGGGTACAGCCCCATGGTTCCTTTTGGAGCACTGTGGCTCATGGCACTTCAGACCATGATTGCCAGGAACTCCTCCAAAACATAGCATCTTAAAGGCTGGAAAAGACCTCTTAAGATCACTAAGTCCAACCATCAACCCATCACCATCACAGCCACTAGACCATGTCTCCCCATGTGCCATGTCTGCATATTTTTTTAACAGCTCCGGAGACAATGACTGTACCACCTCCCTGGGCAGCCTGTTCCAATGCCTGATCACTTTTTCAGTAAAAACTCTCTACCTAATATCAACCTAAACCTCCCCTGGAATCCATACCTGTCTGCCCTCACTCCTCCAGACCCCGTTGACTGTCTTCGTGGGGGCAATGGTCACGACGGGCGGTGTGCTGGGCACACTGTGCCCCCCTGGGGGCACGATGATGGGGCCCATGGGGCCACGTTTGGGCGTGCTGGCAGGGGAGCTGTGGTTGGTGGCTGGTGAGGAGACAGGAGATGATTCGCTGCTTATTGAGGACCCTGGAATTAAAGAAAAAATTTAAGTAAGTGGGGAAGAAGGCAGCTGTTAACCAGTTGAAGTCACACAAGTAAGTTGAAGCCATCCCTGCTGGGCTGCTCTGCAGCATCCCTGAGATCAGAGATGTGGCACAGCGATGCACACCAGGTAGAGGACATCCAGCCAGCCACCCAAGCTGGACCCTCATCCTCCCATCCCGGAGGGTCCCAGGGAGCACTCTCCCATGGGATGCTCCCTTTAGTGCTAAAAGGCTTTGCCCCACGTGATGGGATGGGCACCTTCTTGCTCCCTTCTGAGAGGGATTGACAACGCCTTCATGGGTGCAAGCCCTGCCTGGGCTGCTCGCCTCAGCGCAAGTGATCCCAAAGTGATGCCCACCCCAGGAGGTGACATTTTTTCAAACCCAACCTGAAGACTCCTTAATCCATCTGGAAAAGTCTCTGTGCACAACCTGGGGCACTCAGAAATGCCAGGATGTAGGAGTTCCTCCCTATAACCCTTGGGCAAGGTTTCAGCATTATTTGCATGATACCTCTGCATTCTCCATGATACCCAATCAGGGGATGCTGGGGATACATCCAAGGGAAAAATAAAAAGGGAATTAAAGTGGAGAGTGAGAAAAGCAGACCTGGAGAGTACAAGTTCAGCCTCAACAAGGGCTCCACGAAGCCTGCTCCACAGCACATTGTCCACTCCCAAAACCCAGCTGTGCAGACTCGGGAGCTCCTACCCCCAGAAATCTACTCCCACCAACCCTGGGCCATGGGAAGGTCTCTGACATGTTGGCAAGGATCAGCTACTGGCCACAGAGGGGTGGTTCATGGTCAGTGAAGAATGTCAGCCAGGAAGCGATGATGCTCCTCACTACAGCTCCGAGCATGGCATCAAGAGGGTCTTTGTCTCCTCCTGAGTGTGCAAGCCAGCTCCCCTGAGTGTGCAAGGTGTCTCTTTGCCCTTCAAGTGTGCAAGCTGACTCCCCTGAGCATGTCAGACAGCCGCTTGCCCTGCAAACATGCAAGCTGACTCTGCTTAGCATGCAAGGTGTTTCCTCACCCTCCAAGAACACAAGCTGGCTCCCTTGAGTGTGCAAGTCAGTTCCTCACCCTGCAAGCATGGTATTTGGCTTCCTCAAGCATGTAAGCCAGCTCCTTGCCCTGCAAGCATGCAAGCCAGCTCTCTCCAGCTGGCTCCTTGCCCTGGAAGCACACAAACTGCCTCCCCTGAGTGTGCAAGGGGTCTCCTTGCCCTGGAACCACACAAGCTGGCTCCCCTGAGTGTGCAAGGAGTCTCCTTGCCCTAGAAGCAGACAAGCTGGCTTCCCTGAGTGTGCAAGGGGTCTCCTTGCCCTGGAACCACAGAAGCTGGCTCCCCTGAGTGTGCAAGGAGTCTCCTTGCCCTGGAACCACACAAGCTGGCTCTCCTAAATAGGCAAGACAGCTCCTTGCCCTACAAGTATGTAAGCTGGCTCTCCTAAATAGGCAAGACAGCTCCTTGCCTTACAAGTGTGTAAGCTGACTCCCCTGAGTGTGCAAGGGGTCTCCTTGCCCTGGAACCACACAAGCTGGCTCCCCTGAGTGTGCAAGGAGTCTCCTTGCCCTAGAAGCAGACAAGCTGGCTTCCCTGAGTGTGCAAGGGGTCTCCTTGCCCTGGAACCACAGAAGCTGGCTCCCCTGAGTGTGCAAGGAGTCTCCTTGCCCTGGAACCACACAAGCTGGCTCTCCTAAATAGGCAAGACAGCTCCTTGCCCTACAAGTATGTAAGCTGGCTCTCCTAAATAGGCAAGACAGCTCCTTGCCTTACAAGTGTGTAAGCTGACTCCCCTGAGTGTGCAAGGGGTCTCCTTGCCCTGGAACCACACAAGCTAGCTCTCCTAAATAGGCAAGACAGCTCCTTGCCCTACAAGTGTGTAAACTGACTCCCCTGAGTGTGCAAGGGGTCTCCTTGCCCTGGAACCACACAAGCTAGCTCTCCTAAATAGGCAAGACAGCTCCTTGCCCTACAAGTGTGTAAACTGACTCCCCTGAGTGTGCAAGGGGTCTCCTTGCCCTGGAACCACACAAGCTAGCTCTCCTAAATAGGCAAGACAGCTCCTTGCCCTACAAGTGTGTAAACTGACTCCCCTGAGTGTGCAAGGGGTCTCCTTGCCCTGGAACCACACAAGCTAGCTCTCCTAAATAGGCAAGACAGCTCCTTGCCCTACAAGTGTGTAAACTGACTCCCCTGAGTGTGCAAGGGGTCTCCTTGCCCTGGAACCACACAAGCTAGCTCTCCTAAATAGGCAAGACAGCTCCTTGCCCTACAAGTGTGTAAACTGACTCCCCTGAGTGTGCAAGGGGTCTCCTTGCCCTGGAACCACACAAGCTAGCTCTCCTAAATAGGCAAGACAGCTCCTTGCCCTACAAGTGTGTAAACTGACTCCCCTGAGTGTGCAAGGGGTCTCCTTGCCCTGCAAACCTTCATCTCATCTCCGTCCCACTCCAAAAGCCTCAGACTTGCCCTCAGCACCAGGGTAACACCGGGAGGGCGCTGGGATGCTGGGAATGCCCTGGGGAGGCAGGAGCAGCTGGGGGCAGCAGGAAGGATGCTGGGAGGAGCAGAGAGGCCAAGAGGAGCATCCCGCTGCCGGCCACTCTGCCTTATTAATTCTACCCAAGTCGCTCCGAATCACTTTCGTTTGAAGAGCAGCGAGACTCAGGGCAGAGGAGAAAGGCTGCCCACCACAAAGGAGGCCATGGATACGGATTTGACACCCACTGAAGTCTATCTTGTCAGCGCAAGGCCAACAACAATTAGCAGCCTAATCCCCTCTGAGCTGGGAAGCCATTACTCACCACGCGATAGCGTTAACAATCAATACCATCACAATGAGCCCGGCAATTAATGAAGCTAAAGTCTTACTTCAGAACCTTAATTCTCGCTGTGTGGCTTTAAACGGGAGGGTTTGTGATCGTTATAATTAACTGGTGGTATTCAGCCAGGAGTTAGTCAATGAAACTAATCTGGATTGGAGATGACAAGAGGCACAGTGTGATGGTGTCACCTTTGTTTTCTGACCTCCCGCTTTCCGGCTGGGCGATAGCAGATTAGCAGCCTGGGTTGACAGGCAAATGTAATTAACAGCTGAGACCCTGGACAAGGAGTAGGGGGTGGGGGGAGGAAAGAAAGGAAGGAGTGGGGAGAATAAAACCCACCCTACAGATAGCCTGGGGCAGAATGAGAGGCAGAAACCCTCAGCTAGGTGATGGCTTTGGTGGCTTCGTGGGGATTTGCTGTGATGGAGTCAGTCAAGATGAGCCCCTGCAGTTGGGGATGCTGGAGAAGGAGGGGGTGAGTGGGACATCCCTATGGATGTGGCTATGGCACAGCTGCTGGTCCGTAAAGCCAGTAAATAAGCCAGTGATTCTGGGTGGATCCTGTTGGTATCACCCCTGCCACTGCATCGGCCACAGTCGAGCATCTCCCATTGTGGAAAGGGATTTAGGGCTAAGCAGTTTATTTTCTGGGGTTAAAAACCATGGCATGGAGAGAACACCCCTTCCTGACAGGCATCCCAACCCACACCTATTACAAACCTCCAGGATGAGCCACTCCAGGCACTCAGATGGGTGAGGACAGGATTTTTTTATGCAGTCATCAAGGGGAAATCCAAAGGGAACATAGCTGCTCCTCTCCAGCACCGTAAAACCCACGCCAAAACTTTATGATGTCCCTTTGGATGGGCTGAGCAGCACAGCAAGGGCCTGAGTGGGTTGGGTGTGGAGGGGAGAAAAGGCAAAATAATCCCCCAAACCAAACCAACCACCCTGGAGGAAGCATATGGGCTCTGGGGGAGGCAGTCAGGGAGAACCAGGAGCTGACAGAGAGGCTGAAGCAGCACCAAGACCTGGTTTCTTCAGTGTGATGGGGACCTGGTGTCCCCATGTGCTTCCTCAGAAGCAGCCACCACCAGAGGATTTGGGTCACAGGGCATTTTGTGGCTGGCTTCAAGGAGGGCTTTGCAGACAGTGCCTGAAAAAAGGGTCTTCCTCCCCCCCAAAAAAAAGGGTCTGCCAAAAAGGGTTTACAGAAGGTGTCTGGCAAAAAGGGTCTTGCAAAAAGGATCTTGCTAACAGGATCTTCCAAAAATGTCCTTTCAAAAAAGGTCTTCTAATAAGACCTTGCAAAAAAACATCTTGCAAAGGGTCAAGTGTCCTCCACAGAGATTAAAGTGCCCAGATGATGGACAATAACCCAATGGGGAGCTTTCATCAATGCAGATTTCAGGGAAAAATACAATTTTATGGAAAACGATGATGCCAGCAGTCTCCTGGTGAAACACCTTGGAGCCTGGGGATGAGCTGCCTCTCCCTGCACATGCAGGACAGCCCCAGGGACACAGTTCCCAAGGTGGTGGGGACCTCAGGGTGTTCTGGTCCATGGCAGCACCTCATCCCCCATCATGAGCTGCACCACACACCCAGGCAGACTTGTGGTGCAACGGAGGATGCTGTGGCTGGGCCATCACAGGGTGATGAGGGATGGGAGCATCCTAAGGGTACCCAAATTTGCTGTTTAGTCAGAAAATTTGGCTGGGGAAGAACCAGATTTGAAGAGCCTCCAGAAAAAAACCCAGTATTTTGGTGAAGTGTGGAGGGAAGGAGTGGTGCTGGTGGGGGAGGGAGGGACAGGTCCCCCCACACCATGCAGTCCACAGGCTTTCTCCTGGGGCACAGTGAGTGATGTGGCTTTTGGGCTACTCCAGCTGGATTGAATCTCTAAACTGCACTCTCGAGACATGATGCCAGGGAAAGACATTAGCTTGGGAACCAATGAGAAAACACTGTCCAGCAGCTCCCAGTGGGGAAAGGTATCAGTGCTCAGCACCCCCCCTGCCCCAGCTTCCTTGTCCCTGTCCCCATCATTGTCCCCTACCTCTGGGCTCCTCAGCTTGCTTGGCGAGCTTGCGGAGAGCGGCGGCGAAGCTGGAAGAAGGTGCTGCCTGGACGGACAAAGTGCTGCTGGCTGCTGGGCTGCCATTGGGGACGATGGAGCCATTGAGGGGTGACGGGGTGAGGGGGCTGACAGTGGCAGTGGTGCGGGTGGCAGTGGAGAGCATTCCTAGGGACGGCGACTTCGGCTCATGGCTCATGCCTGCGAACAAGAGCAGCCCATGTTAGATGGGGAGGCAAAGATGGGAGTGGGGATTCCACAAATCCACCCCAGAATAACCAGCAGGACAAGCAAGAACTCCCCTCTGGTTCATCATCCCACCCAAAAATGGTCCTACCGATCCCACAGGCAGGGCTGCTCCCAGATGACAGTATGAGTGGGATCAGCAGAGCCCCGTGGGAAGGGAAAGGGTGTTTCAGAGGGACTTCAGAATCCTGGTGGAGAAGATGGCGGGAGGAGAAGCCACCTGACTTGCATGGTGCTGCTGAAACCCAAAATGTTAACTTCTGCACTCCTAATTGCGACCACTGCACCCCCAAATACACACACCACTGCACCCCTAAATCACTGCTAATGCATCCTCCAGTCCCCACCATTGTACCCAAAAATCCCCACCACTATGTCCCCCAATCTCCACCACTGCATCTTCAATCCCCACTGTGGCACCTTCAAATCATCACCACCCCATCCTCAAACCCCTCTCACATTGCAAACCCACTGTCCACTACTTCATACCCAAGTCCCCACTACTGCACCTTCAAATTCTCACCACTGCATCCCTATTGCAGCCCCAAAGCCCCACGGCATGACCCAAAATCCCAACACAGCACCGTAACTCCCACCATTGCACTCCAAATCCCCACCACAGAACCCTAACTCCCACCACTGCACCCCAAATCCCCATCACTGCACTCCTAACTCCCACCATTGCACTCCAAATCCCCACCACAGAACCCTAACTCCCACCACCGCACCCCAAATCCCCATCACTGCACTTCTAACTCCCACTATTGCACTTCAAATCCCCACAACACCCTACCTCCCACCACTCCACCCAAAGTTCCCAACATAGCACCCCTAGCTCCCACCACTGCACCCCAAATCTCCACCATAGCACTCCTAACTCCCACCACTGACTGCACCCCAAATCCTCAACACAGCACCCTAACTGCCACAGCTGCACCCCAAATCTCTACCACTGCACTCCTAACTCCCACCACTCCACCCCAAATCCTCACCTAGCACCCCTAACTCCCACCACTGCACCCCAAATCCCCATCATAGCACCCCTAACTCCCACCACCGCACCCCAAATCTCCAGCACAGCACCTCTAACTCCCACCACAGCACCCCTAACTCCCACTACTGCACCTTCAGAAGCTCCACATCGCCCGCCCAAGTCCCCATTGCCGCACCCCAAAGCACAGAGCTGCTATAGGGCACAGTGACCCCTGAGGGTACAGGTTCAGATGCTGCATCCCATGTGCCCCCCTCAACTGTCACAGCCAGCTGCTCCAAGACTGGAGCAACTGCTGATGTCAGGCCCCTTAAAATAGCTTTCCAAACGAGCCGCTTCATTAACAGCAGCCTAAAATTAGCCCCTGCTCCCCAGCGGGCAGACAGATGAGGAGGGGGGTGACCAGGGGGCAGCCCCCCAGCTCCCAGGAGAGCTGCAGGCAGCCCCGAGGTGCCGGCGATGCTGGAGAGCCCGGAGCATTCCACGGCAGAGGTTGGTCGGGCAGAGCAGCGGGCGTCAAGGGAGCTGGGGTAGGGGGGGGCACGAGTGCCACTCAGCGTTGATTAATCTTTGCCCCCCAGCCCCAGGAGAGGCGGCCGGCGCGGCGGCGTGCGCTCCCCTCTGCCCTCATTATACAAGCATTTATTAACTCCGGTGCTCTCAGCCATTGACTGCCGCCTTGTCGACACGCTCGCCTCATGTAAATTCATTACCAGAACAGCTGGCAAGCCAACCCGCCGCGCCAGCCTGGCCTGGGCACCCCCCGGGCTTTGTATCAGCCTGCGGATCTCCCCCGCACACACCCCAAGAAGTATGTGAGTGCCTCCCAGGAGAGCAGGACTCTGTGCTCTGCCCACGGCACCATGCACCCATGGCACGTCCTGGCATACCCTGAGCACTGTCCTGCATCCCCTAGGCACAGCCCCACATCCCCCAGGTGCTGCCTTGTATCTCCAGGGCACAGCCCCACATCCCCCAGGAACAACCATGCATCACCTGACTGCAGCCTTGAATCATCTGGGCACTGTCCACACATCTTGACACAGCTCCACATCCCCAGTCACAGCTCTGCACCCCCCGGACAAGCCCCAGCCTCCTCGGGGACCTCCCCACATCCCCCGGGCACAACTCTGCATCACTAGGGCAGAGCACTACATCATGCAGGCAATGCCTGGCATCCCCTTGGCAGAGCCCTGCACACCCAGGATCAGCTCCGCATTCCCTGGGTACAGCCCTGCATCACTCAGGCACTGCCCCCACATCCCTTGAGCACAACCCTGCATCCATCCAGGCACCGCCTGGCATCCCCTCGACTCCTCAGGCACTGCTTCCAAACCTCTGGGCACAACCATGCACTCCTCCAAGCACTGCCTCGCATCCTACTGGCATAGCTATGCAACCCTTAAGCACTGCCTCGCACCCTACAGGCACAACCCTGCACCCCTCAAGCACAATCCCACACGCCTCAGGCACAGTCCCACATCTTCTGGGCTCTGCCCCACATTCCTTGAGCATAATCCTGCATCCTCTGGGCACTGCCTGGCATCTCCCGGGCATAGCTCTGCACCACGTTGGCACAGCCCTACACCCCGCCAGGCCCTTCTCCATGCCTCCCAGTTTCTGCCCAGCTATCAAGCCCAGGACAGTCCCCCCCAGTCCCAGTCCAAAGCTGGTGACGATTTGCTAACCGACCAGCAGGGATCCACACGCCGGGGCACGCTGGCCGGGCACGGGTCGGGGTTGGCAGCAGAGCATCACCCGTGTGATGCTCAGCTGATCCCTGTGGTCTCCCGAAAAACTCATGATCCCACCGGGATTTGCCGGGTGAACGCAGGGCAGCTCCAAGTCAGCATCTCTCCGGGAAGCTCCTGGGGAGCTCGCCTTCACCCCAGGGCTGGCTCGCTCAGACGAGCTGTTCCGCTGCCCCGGTTGGGCTCCAAACCAGTTTTGCTGCTCCCGCTGGGTGATAAAATCAGCGCCTCCACCCCGGCTGGGGCCTTGCCCCGACCCAGCTGGCGTCCGTCTGTCCAGCCATCCCTGGGCCGCTCCATGGGACAGCTGCCAGCTAGAGAAACTGAGGCACGCTGCAGCGGGGAGCACTCGCGTGGCGATGGGAGAGCACACACCGGCCACCCCCAGCCCTCCAGTATCCCCTTACCAGCACGGCACCGGTGCCACTCACCTTTGCAGGTGCCACCATCCCCCTGATGTCTAGGGACACAGTGCTGTCTGGGGACGCCGCGTCACCCCACAGCAAGGTGGGGCCGCCCCCCCTCCCCGCCAGCTTTCACCCTCCTCCTGCCCCTCCCCGGTTGCTTTTCCCGGCAGGCAGATCCGTGCGGAAAAACAGGTCAAGTTCGGAGCCTTGGCAGCAGCTCGGGGTCACGCCAGCGGTTGCCTCACCGGGGCGGGGAACCAAACCCCGAGATGGGGCAGGGAGAGGGGCAGGCAACCCACCACCTACCTGCCCTTGGGCAACGCTCACTGCCTTCACCCCTCGAGGCAGGCAGGGTAGGGGGTGCAGGGGCTGCAAGATGCCTGGAGGGCCACAGGGGAGGTTGCAGACCGGGCGATGTGTCACCCCGTCCCCGTGTGCCCAGCATGTGCCCAGGCACAGCGGCACAGGGAGTGTCTGGCATTCCCGGTGCCCGCTGGCTGCCTGCCTGAAGAGAGAAGGGGGAGGAGGAGGAGGAGGGGACAGCATTGCCATCACCGTGTCCCTTTAACCCTTCCCCGTGACACCCTGTGCCCTGGCGCCCCTTTCCATGGTGCCACACGTAGGGTTGGCATCCCTGATGGAGCAAGACCCCTGGCTCCCGAGGGTGGTGGTGGGTGGGCGTCCCTGCCCTCCACCCCCCGACCAGCCTCCCGCGTGCCCGGCACAGGGCTGGGAGCTGGGAGCTGGGAACGTGCCATCTTCTCTCCATCTGCTCCCGATGACGCTGGCGGGTTTTTTGGCAGCGAAGAGCCTCCTCCGGCAGCGAGAGCAGAACCAGTCTGGCTGCCTGGTGGGACTAGAGACAAATAAACACGCCGGCAGCCGCCACGGGCAGCAACTGGGGCAAGGATGGGCTCCCAGCACCCCAAAACCCTTCTGTGGTTGCCCTCCTCACCCTCCAGCTGCTGGGAAATGTGGCGCAGGCTGCTGTAGCCCCTTGGTTTCAAGCTCCACCCCCCGCCAACCCCAGCACCTTGAAAGGTCCCTAATGAGCATGAAGTGCCCTTCAGAGCAGATTGCCATTGAACTCAACCTGCACCAGCCGCCCGCTTTCAAAGCA
Source organism: Ramphastos sulfuratus (assembly GCA_013399055.1). NCBI lineage: Eukaryota > Metazoa > Chordata > Aves > Piciformes > Ramphastidae > Ramphastos > Ramphastos sulfuratus. The sequence goes on from WBNM01024980.1 coordinate 66,906, forward strand.
GCTATTTTGAGCTCCCGAGCTCCCGAGCACTGGAACTAATAATTTATTACCAAATACGATCAGGCAGGAAGCTCCAAGCCTTTGGCAAATGGAGCGGAAAAAAAAAAAACACCTCCCCCCCACCGCCAAAGCGTGGCAGGAGGTAGAGAGAGCTGGGAGAGCCCAGCATCCCTCATCCACCTCCCTGGGATGGATCTCAGCTCCCTCCGGATGGATCCTCAAGGGATTTTGGGGGTGATGCTCCACGGCATGAGATTCTCCTAGCTTTTTCCCATTCACGCCCCCCATCATCCACCCCCCCCCCCCCGCTCGCTACCATCCCTTTTCCCCGCCTCCCTCGGCGCCTTGGAGCCGCATCCAGCTGCACGCTCCAAGCGGGAACAGCTGCTTTGCATGGATTTTCCATGCTTAATGGCCTCGCATTGTCAAGTCCCCCACTTGCGCTGCCTGAATGCAGCAGGCAGGAGGGAGGGCAGGCAGCCAGAGGCAGCACGTGCCCCATGTCCCCTTGCCACACACCCTGTCACCTCCTCGAGAGTCAGTAGGCAGGGGGACAGGCAGCGAGGACCAGCTCCTCTCCCAGTGACATCTCACCGTGCCACGGCACTTCCAACATGCTCCATTAATTAATTAGTTGATGGATCAAACTCAGCCCTCCCTCCTCACCACCCAGAAAGTGTCCAGGCTTAGTGTACCCAGGGATAGAGAAATGTAGGCACAACCCCTGTCCACTTTGGGGATCCTCAGGGTAGAGCCCAGATCCCATCCCTGGAGAATCCTTCACCTTATGCCCAGCTCCTTGGAGGGGTCCAGATGGGTCCTCCTGGGGTGAGGAGCACCTTGTTGGGTAGGGATGGGATTTGGGGCTCCCCAGTGATCCCAGCACAGTAGGGAGCATCCAAGCGCACGGCACTACTTGCCAGCTGGGTCTCCATCGATCACTCCTCCACGGACCATTGATCTGGCAAACGACAACAAGCAAACTAATAAGAGCTCATTTGGAGGGCACAGTGCTGGCGAGGAACTGGGACCAGCACGATGCAGGATTATTGCCCTCCCATCTTTGCCACCCCATGCCCAGTATGACCATCTCTGGGTGCTTTCTAAGCTCACAGGAAACCATGCTAGTGAAATATTCACTCCAAAGCAACTTTCTTCCCCATTTCTGCCCCGTCCAAAGCTCAGCCTCCACCTCTCACGCCAGCTGGGGGCTTGAAAAATCAAATGCCTGCAGCCAAAGGGTGCTGCTGGTCTACACACCCCTCTCTGTAACACCCAGGTTGGGGTGGTAGCTGCCCAGATCTGGGTACCAGCCACCTTCTGAGCTTTTCCCCAGCTTTGAGGGGAGTGGGATACAGCCCCCACCTCTCCTTTTGGCATGAGCTGCTGCTGCTGCTGGGGGCTTGAATGGCTATGTAGGGTGCATGGGTTGGTGCCAGGTATCACACGGCACTGCTGAGCATTTCAGGGAGCTACTGGGCATCATGTGGCAGAGAGCTCATCACTGCATGGTGCTCCCGGGCACAGCACTGGGCTCCAGGACATTACATGGCACTGCTGGGCACTGCACACCATTGCCAAGACACTACGAGGTGCTGTCAGGCATTGTTTGGTGCTGCCAAACGTTGTTCGGTGTTGATAGGTGAATGGTGCTGCAAGGCATTTTTTGGTGCTCCTTGGCACTGCACAGTGCCATTTGCCATTCCATGCTGCTGTTGGGGATGGCACAGTGCCGTTGGGCACTGCATGGTGCTGCTGGGCATTGCACAGTGCTGCCAGGCATTGCACGGTGCCTTGGGCATTCCATGGTGCCGTTGGGCATTGCACAGTGCCGTTGGGCATTGCACAGTGCCATTGAGCAACACGCGGGCCAGATTCAGGCATTTCATGACTATACCAAACCTCTCTTGATGCTGCCAGGGGACACTGCAGAGGCTGGCAGCAGGCAATGCCCACTGTAGCCAGGCTGCTTCCCCACCCGCATGCCCCGTGCCCATCCCCATGGCCATGCCAGCAGCTCGGTGCAGCCCTGCAGCGGGCAGCGCGGGCTTTGCCGTCAGCGGCACATTGTTCCCGGCGCGAGAAGCCCTTGCCCAGCAGATGGCAGGTATAACAAAGCAGCTTGCTGCGGCCAAGCCAATTATTTATCTAATTATGATTTACCACTTAACCACATGATCTTTCTGCAGAGTTGTGGGCAATTAAAACCAGGGTGATTATGTGGATTATGCAAATCGGCTGGAGCCGAGCGAATAAAATTGGAGATTAAGAGTTTCACGCAGGCTGGATCTTGCATGGGGCAGGTCCTGGTGGGGTAAGGGGTTGGCAAGCAGGGTACAGGCAGGGCCTGGGGGGCTAAGACCCAGCTGAGCACTATGGGGCAGGGTTAGGAAGTGCCAGGGCGTGGCGAGGGGATGCCTCCTGCTACTCTGTCCCCCTTCAGCAGAGCCAAGACGGGTCCACAACTCAAAGCTGCCCTTCAGCGTGGGAGTGGGTACACACAGGGGACCCCCCACCACTATGGATAGCAGTCAGTGTCATGTATTTCCCGGTGCCCACCCTGCTTGCACCTCAGAAAGGCTGGAGGCGGGTAACACAGCGCAGCCCACATCCCTCACCCCACCTCTCACCCCATCCATGAGCAGCTAATGAAGGGCTCCGGGGGCGACGAGTATTAATAAGAGGTATTAATAACGGGTATTAATAACGGGTATTAATAACGGCGCCTGGCAGATTACTCTGCCCGCCCGGCTTGATATGAGATTTATGCACGGCGCGAACTCCGGAAATACAGAAGTATTAATGGTAATTCCTCGTGTCCTAGCAAAGGTCATGGGCAATCTCCATCAATCCCACTGTGCTGACGGCAAAGCCGGGGGGCTGGAGAGGATTGGGGAGAGAAGGGGGTCCCTGTGTGCACTGCAGCACTGTGTTTTATCACTGTGCAGATGGCCTGGCATGGGCCAGAGGGATGGTTTTACCTTGGGATAAGAAATTAACGCTGGCAAACAGCAAATTTGCTGCATTTATTCTCCTTTTCCTAATACTAGCACCATCTGCTAGCAATTGGTGCCCCTCACCACCAGCTTTTGAGCTGCAAGATGCTGCCGAGGTCTTGGTGAGACCTCAGTGTGCTCCTTGCTCCTCACCCAGGAGCCCTGGATCCACCATGAGGTCCCCATGAGACAGTCTCAACACCACCTTGGTAAGTGTCACCCTTTTCATAAACCCCACCAAAAAACAGGGGATTGGTAGCAGAAGCAATGCCCATGGGGCCAAATCGTGCCAGGGATGGACACAGCACACTGCCAACACCACTGGGATGGCTCTGGGAAGATCAACCTAAATCCAAGTCCAGAGGTTCGGGGACAAGAGGAGCAGATCCCTCTTCCCACACCGGGATTTAGGGTGATTACTGTCATGCTGGGGCTGAGAAGGGTGGTTGGTGCCCCCCATGTGCACAGCATCTTCCCCTTTTCGCCTACAGTAATCCTCAGCCTTTCGAGCAAATTATTAAAATTCACTTATATTTAATCTGCCTGCTGGAATTAATTGAATTTTTACGCTTGGCAAATGTCAGTGGGTGCACACAGCCTCCTGACTGGGACCCAGCTGCAGGTGCAGGAAGTACAGCCCTGGGTTTTCACCCCTCTCCAGGGACAAAACCCACTCTGCCATGTGGGAAAAGGTGCTCACAGCATCCATTGGCATCAGGAGGTGGGATGCATGGGTGCCAGCACCCTCCCAGCTGTGTGGCACTCAACATACATCCCTCAGACCTCCCTCCTTCCAGTAAGCACTCCGTAAATCCTACAGAATTCCCACAGCAGCTCTTTGATGGCTTTGGAGGGAACATGGGGAGCTCCTCACTTCCCTCCCTATACGTTCACCGGAGAGTGCCAGCATCCTGCTTATTACTGGGGGACTCTGCTGAGTGATGGGAGCCTTCCTCCCCTCCCCATCATCCTCGAAAATTGCCAAAGAGTCTAATTTGCCCGCGGGAAGGCCGAGGGAAAAGAGCCTCTATTTCACTGGTAATAAGCCCTCCAGACAAAGGCAGGATGAGCCATTCAGTGGTGGGAAGGGGGAAGGGTCCAGCCCCACGCTGGGGGGCTTTTGGGCAGGAAGAGGTTCCCTTCTGCTCTGCAGAGACAGAACCAGGCTGTGACATGGCATCCCGGCATCATCCTAGACTAGCTGAGCCCACGCCAGGTCCTGAGCTCCTGGTTGGGTGATGGGATGGGAAACATCATCTGCCACCATGCTGGGGACACTCCAGCTCTACAAGCTGGGACTGTTACCCAGCTCCTACATGGCCTCGCTCCCCATTCCAGCAGGGACAGCTCCAGTCCCTGTTTGGGGACACTGCCCTCATCCACTGGCTTTGCGCCGAGATGGAGAAGTTCACAGTCGACAAGAGCAACAGGGGACTCCAGGCCCCAGCAGGCAACTTCCAAACTTGACTGGTGCTTGCCCCCCTCCACTGCCCGCCCGGGATTATCATAAATTAAGACGTAATTACTCCATGGAAATTTACAGCACAAAGCTGCGGCGCTAACAAGTGTGTTTGGCGGCACCGGGGGAGATACAAAGCGCTATTGTCTGTCGGGCACCAAAAAAGCTGCTCTACTCCCCAAAACGCTGCATCCCAGGCACTGGAATGAGGATGGCCGCGGGGATGGGGATGAGGATGAAAATAAGGATGGGAATGGGGATAGGGATGAGGATAGGAGTGAGGATGTGGATGAGGACAGGGATGGGGATGGGGGTGAGAAGAGAGATGAGAATGGGGCTAGGGATGGTGAAGAAGACAAGGATAAGGATGGGAATTGGGAATGGGATGAGGATGGGGTTGGGGACAGGGATGGAGATGGGGTGCAGTCACCTGAGTGCCGTATGTGTGCCCCATGTGCCATGAGGATGGAGAGGGGCGTGGTGCCCAAAGAGGAGGGCCCTATCCCATGGCAGGGAGCAAAGGTGTATGAAGACTCATTGGCACAATAGGTGCCGCCCTGCCCTGTGCCCAGCAGTGCTGTGGCTCTGGTTCCACATGTCACAGTGCCACTAACAAAGCCATCTCCTTTATTCCCTTGAATAACTCAGCGCCCAGTCAGCCCCCCATCTATGGGTGCTGCACCCAGCCAAAACTCCACCTCTGAAACCCCTTCCACCAACTTCAGCACACACAAGGTTAAAAATAAATCCCCTGGCAACTCAAGAGGAGGCGGGACACACACACACACACACACAGGGGACCAGTGCCAGAGCTGGCATGTGTGTCCCACTCTCTACCTCCCTGGTGCCACCAGTGCTGCCATGCTCCCCCAGCTGCCATGCACATTTAAAAAAAAAAAATCATAATCAACGTGGCAAAAAAAAAAAAAAGAAAAAGAGAGAGGAAAAAACCCACAACCAACAACCAACAAAATAACAACAGTGCAAAAAAATTCAGGCGGCTAAAACAAAATCCAGCAATAAAGGAGCCGGGGATCCTCGCAAAGCTGGCTGTGCAATTAAGCAGTTTTCTGCTGTACGCCGATAATCACCTAATTATACTATTAATGACAGTTCAACCTGCTTGGAAATAAAAGGACATTCTTCCATAACAGGATGCCAGCTGTTTGTTACAGATGTCAAACATCTTTAAAGCGTTATTATTAAAAGAAGGGAGAGAAAGAGAAAGCTTGGCGAGGCAGAAATGTGGCGTGTTCCCCCGCCCCTTCCACAGCCCCCCAGCCCCAAAGCTCCTTGGAAAGAGGGGGGTGGGTGGGTTGGGGCGTCCCCTGGGGAAGGTTGAGGTGTTGTGCCCACTTCGCGCTGCTGGTGAAATAAGCCGTGGGAGGGTTGTTGTGGTGGTGGGGAGCATCTTTCCTGTCGACATTTGGTGTCATAAATAGCCGGCGTCGGCTGGCGGCTGCGTTTAATTAAGCGAAACGTTTGGGAAATAGAAGCTAAAAATTAATAATAAAATGAGGGAGGGGGTGGCAGGGAGATGTACCCCACTGTAAGGCTCGCGGCAGGGCTGGCCCTGTTCCCCTCCCCGGTTGCTGGCGGTGCCTTGAGCGCGGCTGCCACCGGCAATGCCCACGCACGTGCCGCGGTGCTGTGCCAAGAAGGAGCGTCCCTGGCAGGTGCCACCAGCCGGTGCCAAGGGAAGGGAAAAGGCGGGGGGACACATGCACCGCAGAGAAAGGAAGCACCTGTTCTGCCCCAAAAAAACTCCAGTGTGAGTTTGAAGGTGAGTGATGCCTGCGCCATCCCAGAGACCACCAGGCATTGGAGTCTGGCAGTGCTGGGAGGGTGGAATCAGGGTCTGGAGGGGTGCTGCCGGGGGGCACGGTAGCAGGGAGGTGGCAGACATACCCTGCTTTCATCCTGGGCCAAACTCCCATTGGGATAATTACACCTTGCCTGCTCTCTGCTGGCAGCATCCACGCTGGCAGTGTCATTCCCAGGTGGCAACTGAGTGCCCACCCACCATGGGGTGATGCCAGCACTGGTGTTACACACCCACCGGCACAGCCGCCTGGCTTTACACCCTGTCCTATATAGTTTCAGGCAAATCTGCCTTTAAAACCATTGGCTTAGCCCAGGAATAAAGAGATTATGGAGAGGAGTGGGAAGAGGGAGAAAAAAGGGGTGTCTGGGAATAATTTCCCCCATTGGTTACTGACATCCCAGCTCCCAGAGAGGCCTTGGCATAAGCAGGGTGGCTGTAGACAGGTACTGAATTTTGGGGGTGCCCATCCACCCACCTGCTTGCAGCTGAGGGGTCTGTGATCAAGCCCCATCCCTGGCACTGGAGACCCAGACCTGACCCTTGGCACACACCAGGTTGGCACCAACCTCCACTTACCAGAAGGGACCCAGCAGGAAAAAACCATCTGGGAAGCGTCACCCTGAGCACAGGGCGATGGTCCCCCTGTTCTCCCTGTGCCAGTGTGCAGCCCTCTCCCACTGCCCCCCTTCCCCTAACTCCCCTCTTCCCTCCCCTTCACTCCTCAAATCATCACGGGGAGGCTGGAAAGTGGTTGACATGGTTGCCATGGTGACCAAATTTAGAGGAGGCAAGAGGAGGAGGAGGAGGGTGGTGAGGTCGGCAAGGGAGGAAGGCAGGAAGGTTTCCAGGGACCCCAGCATAGCCTGGACTCCCCTAGCACCACCTGCCACCCCCTCACCACCCTACAACCATCACCCTCAAGCACCCCTTGCCTACACACCCAGCAAGGATGAGGAAGGGCAATCTGCCACCCCTAGCACCCAGCTGGGGGCTGCCAAGAGCAGGGTTCAACCCCCAACACCCCAGAAAACAGCCCAGGGGGGAGACCACCCCTGCCTGGCATTGCCAAAAGCCACTGGTGACTCAGACCTCGCGCCAGTGGCTCCCACTAAGCAGGTGTTGACGCGGCATCACCCGGTTCCTTCCATCTGCTTTGATCCACGGGCTAAATATTGCTGTCCCCGGCGTAAAAATAGGAACCATTTGGGAAGATCCTGAGTCAGCAGCATTCAGAGCTGGCACCTGCCACCAGCCTCCCCACCCCATCACACCAAGGCATCCGAGGATTCCATCGCGCCAGGCTGGGGTGCCCTAGGGACCCTTCGGTGCCCCAATGTGATCTGGGGACACCCATAATGAATGGGAGCACCACAAAAGGCCATGTGCATTCAGGTGCTACCTTCACGGCTGCTGGAGCAGAGAACCAGGCCCTCCAGAGATGCTCCAGGTCCCCAAGGGGTGCCGCTGTCCCCAAAGGATTCTGCTTGTCCCCAAGGGATGCTGGCACAAGTCACAGGGTGACAACTGCACCCATGTGCCTCCAGGCAAGCCAGTCTGAGCATGGTTCCCATATGTAATGGTGGAGAATGGGATCCTTTCCTTGGCCCCCCATTCTGAACTGTGCTCGATGCCGGGTCCCCACCATGGCTGGTGTGTTCCCTCACAGCCCTGTCTCCAGCCCCATGACCAGAAGGATGAAGGAGACAGAAGCATTGGTGACCATGACCAGAGGGATGCAGGGGGCAGATGTGTCAGTGACCAGAGGGGTAGAGGGGACAGAAGTCCCAGTGACCAGAGAGATGCAGGGCACAGAGCATCAGTGGCCAGAGGGCTAAAGGTAACAGGAACTTCAGTGGCCAGACGGATGCAAGGAACACAGAGAAGCCAGCCAGATCCTGTGCCAGCTGAACCGGGAGAACAAGCCACTGAGGAGTGTGTGACACGGACCACGACCAGGCTGTCCCCGAGGCGATGACAGTCCCCAGCAGGACTCGCGCCGCTGAGTCACCACCACCAGCCCAGCGCTCACGAAACCCCTCCGAGTCCACCCCTGCGAGTCCACGGCGGAGGGGGGGTGGGGGGAAGGTTCCCAGCTCCATCTGCTTCCACCCGACCTGGCCCACCAGCATCTCCCAGCGCCCCAGCAGCTGCCGCCGGCAATTTCGCTCCTTGCCAGCGCCTCCAGCATCATTCCCCTTAATTGCTGGAAATCTCACAGCCTGACATTTCCACACTTCTCTCTTTCTCTTGCTTTTCTCTTCCTGATTTTTTTTTTCCTTTCCCCGCAGAGGTGGCTGGAAAGCCAAGAGCCAGCCTGTGCACGGTTTTCCAGGGCACAGGAATTGGTGCATTAACGAGCAAAGCCAGAAGTTTCAAGCAACAGGAGCTGCTGCCGGAAGCCCCTGTTCGACTGGAGCCGGCTAAAAATGAAATTTAAGGGGCAAAAAAAAGCCACCCCACTAAACTGTCTGTCTTGCACCTGCAGCCTTTCAGATGTCCCCGCTGCAGGGGACAGCACCGAAGATGGGCAGGCAGTGAGAACCAGCAAGCACCAGGCAAGGGACTGCTGTCATGGTGGGGGGACAGGGAGCAGGACCCCTGTGGTTGACAGGGAGCAGGACACAGAGTAGGAGCGTGCTGGGAGTGAGCCGGGTGTCACGGGCAAGCAGGTCACCCATGTCTCCGCCATGACACGACCCTGGAGGAGGGAATGTCACACCAGAAGCCACCCCAACGAGGGGGGCCTCCCCAAGTTCAACCCTTCGCCGCCCTTCCCGGCTCGCCTTCGCGCACTTCGGCGCAGGCGCGCTTGAGCAGAGCCGCCTGTAACAACTGCCACATGCAAAAGCCATTTCCTGAAACAAACAACCTTCCGCGGGGAAACCGCCACATGGGGCCATGCCCCCCTTGGAGGGGGCCCTGCCGCCACCCCCTCTGCTTCTTGGAGCGTTCCCTGAGCGAGCCCCGAGCTCGCAAACTAAGCGCACATCACAAGAAGGTACCCCCGGAGCACCTCGAGCTCCCAGCCCACGCTTGCATCCCGAGCGTGCACCCCGTACATGCACCCTCGATGTGCACTCCAACATCACCCCAAGCTTACGGCCCAAGTGCACCCCAAGTCTGCAAACCAAGAGCACCTTCAGTATACAGTCCAAGCTCACAGCCCACGGCTGCATCGGGAACGTGCACCCTGAGTAGGAACCCCAAAGTGTGCACCCCAAGAGCACCTTGCACTCACAGTCTGAGTCTCCTGAGTGTGCACCCCAAGCGTGCACCCCAAATATGGACCCTGAACGTGTACCCCGTAAGTACCTTGAGCTCATGTCCTGAGCTCACAACCTGAGAGTATGCACCCCAAGTGTGCACCCCAAATGCATACTGAGTGTGCACCCTAAGAACACCTCAACTTCCCATCCTGAGCTCCCATCCCAAGTTTGTATCCTGCATACACACACTGTGTACCCCGAGTGTGCACCCCAAACATGCACCCTGACCAAGCACCCCAAGCTCATGCCTGAACTTGCACCCCAGTCCCCGTCACCACCGATGCTCTCAAAACCCCCAGCTCCCCGAGAGCGGGGGTCCCTCTCCTCTGCCAACATCCACAGGGGCTGGCGATGCCGGTTGTGTCGGGCACTGCAAACTTTGGTCCCCTCAGTTCCTGTGCCTGAGCAGCAGTGAAGCTGTAAGTGGGGACCACACACACACCCCAAAACAACGCACCCAGCATTTCACCGCACCCCTCCTCAGCCAGAACTGTCCCCTCCACCTCCTCGGGGAGGGGGAAAAGCCCCAGGGTGAGGGAGTGGCAGCAGGAGAAGACGGGGGAACCCAAGCACCCCAAAATCCCTCAGAGCCTTGCAGTGCCGTGCTGGGGCTGCCTGGACCCCCGCTAAAGATTGCCAAACCCCTAAATGCCCTATTAGGTGCTAGGAGAAAGTAACTTTATCCCCCAAATCCCTCTCGACTGTTGCTGACTGGGGCGGACAAAGGGGTGTCCCCAGGGTGGGAGGGACCCCACAGGGAGACCCCGCAGTGGGGGTCGGCGGCAGCATCACTTACCTGGTAAGTAATAAAGAGGTGGTTTCAACCCAAACATGATTTATGTTACAGTTCCATTTCGGTCAGGAAAAAAAAAAA
>WBNM01024980.1:79758-91122 GCA_013399055.1 Ramphastos sulfuratus
AAAAAAAAAGGCCCAACATCCCCAGTATCCACCACCCAGCACCCCAAACCGGGACATCTCCCCCCGTGCCACCTCTCCCCGTAGTTTTGCCGCGATGGGGAAACCGAGGCACAGCTTGGGAAACCAGCTCAACCCTTTGCAACATCGGCCCAACCGAATTATCTGCCACCCTCCTCCTCCAAGGTTGTCCCCGTTCTGCATGCACGTACCGGCGGCCAGCGTCACCCTGCCTCAGTTTACCCACTTACCCACCCCAGGGCAGACGGGACAGCAGCGGGGCACCAGCGGGAGACACCCGCCTGGCCACCCAGCAGCCAGCCGGGCTCTGCCACGCCTCGCCTCGCCCTTCGTTAGCGGGAGAGCTTGACGAGCCTGACCCACTTCCCCGAGCGCCAGGAGGATTAATTGGTTCCTTGCTCGCGCGAAGCCGCCGGGAGCTGGGGCAGGTGCCAGGCGGGATTAGCAAAGCATGAGAGAGCAGCTCGCGGGGCCGGCCGGGCAAGCGCGCCGCCGGCCCTGCCCACGCCAAACCAGCCAGCCGCCGAGATGGTAGAGGGCCACGGCACGGTACCCTTTGCCACCGTGGGGTTTTCACCTCAGGGGTGACAAACTTCTTTGGGGATGCTCAACTGCCTCAGGGGTGCTCAATCTCTATGGAGGTGTCCAACCTCTGTGGAGCTGCTTGAGCTCCTTCTGGGTGCTTGACCTCCTCAAGGATGCTTGACCTCCTTGGGAGGGGCCCAAACTCTTGGGGAATTCCCAATTTCCTTGGGGATGTCCAACTTCTTTAGGGATGCTCAAGCTCCTTGGAGATGCCCAACCTCTTTGGGATGCCCAGTCTCCTTAGGGGTGCGAAATCTCTTTGGGAACGCCCAACCTCCTCAGGGATACTTGACCTCCTCAGAGATACTCAAGCTCCTTGGAGATGCTCAACCTTCCCATGAACGTGTTCTCAAGAAAAAGGACACATCCGTACTGGGGGCATCCAGGTCCCAGCAGGATGCCCACCCTCAAGGAGCCCACTCAAGGGAAACTGAGGCACAGTTGGCCTCCACCAGCCAGCAGTGGGCTCCACCATGTCACCTGACACCCTTAAAGCATCCATAGGTGAGGATGCACGAGGAAGAAGAGGTGTGAGCAGCCACCTCTTGCTGTAAATAAGCGGCTCAGCAATGATTTCCTGCTCTTGTTGACCTTTGACTATGCAGAATAAAGACATAAATCCATATTTTAAACCCATCTGAGCGCCAGCCAGACCCACAAAGCCATTTCCAGCCTGCGATTTGGACGGGGCAGTGAGCAGGAAAGCGATGGTTTCTCGAGGTGACATTCCCCAGGAGGGAAATGAAGTGTTTTATTTGCAGATATATAGGGCACGGTCGTTCCTTCGCTTCCCTTTCCCTCCGCCCTCAGCTCATAAATAAAACATACGGCCGCGTAACCGGCTAATTACGGGAGGATGGCAAAACCCCGCCGGTCGCTGGGAAAAGAAATCAGCTTTTTCATCAGCCCGTTTGCCTCCCCATCTCACTTAAGGAGAAACGGGCATTTCAGGTGCCGGGATGGATCCAAGACTCTCCGGCGGCTCATAGGCTCCTGCCGGGGTTGTGCACCCCTATCCCTCACGGCTGGTTTTGGGTTGGGATTGGGAGATTTCGAGCTGCTTCTTATGTTGCCTTTTTTTTTTTTTTTTTTAATTCCCTGGCTGGGAAAAGGATGTCTTTGAAAAGTCTAATTGTTCCTTACACATTAGATACATTAATGAGGTCTCTGATCAAGCGGCTGGCTCTCCGGCAAGGAGGCTTCAAGTAGCAATTTTCCATTTGTGTTTCAAATTTTAATGAATGTTCCTGTCTCCGGCTGCGATGCGCGGTGATAATCCGTGCGGCTCGGGTCAGCGCCGGAGCAGGGGCTGCCGCGCGGGAGGGCTTGTACAAGGGTTTGATTTCTTTGGGGAATAGTTCATACAAAAAATGGTAATGGCAGAAGACAAGTCTTCCTTCCCCCTCGGCTGCCACAGCCCGAGAGCTACAAATCAGAGGGTTATTATTCTTTTCCGATGTCCCTAAAGTATCCTATATCTTTAGCGGGAGAGTAAAGTTCAGCCCTGATAAGATTGTGGCGCTGGGTGAGAGGCGCTTTTCCTTTCCTTCTGCCTCCTTTTGTTTTTGTTTTTTTTTTCTTCCACTCAGCCCCCTCCCACTTCCTTCTCCCTCTCCATCCATCCCCGTGATGGTGGTTAAACGGGTGTCCCTACGGCCACCGACCCACCCACTGATGGGTTCCTCCCCATCCGAAGGCTGGATCTGGAACCCACCTCGCCAGGACAAGCGTCTCATAACCTTGTTTTGGCATGCCTGCCATTAACTTAATTTAACATCCATATTGCCGCTACTTAATTAAATAGATGAACTCATTTTACATTTGCAAGTCTTAATTCATCCTGAACAAAATTGGCCGTGTTTCGTTCTTTCTACACTACCAGCTCCCCGGAACAAATGACTGCCTTTTGTAGTTAACTGCTAGTACAGGTTAAAAGCTAATTAGCAGCCCGGGTTGGGTGTTAACTTCCTTATTTATCACCCGGCGCCACTCGATTAGCGAGGGGGCGAGGGCTTGGCGCTTCCTTCTCCCTGCCTGGGCCTCTGTTTCTGCTGGGGTGGTGCTTGCACCCCTCAGGCAACAGTGCTGGATGTGGGCATGGTGCATGGTGCTCACTACAGGACACTTGGTGCATGGGCACACGGGGAGCAGTGCTTGCTGCTCAGCACATGGTATGTGGTGTTTAGGGCATGGTGCTCATTACATGGCATATGGTGCTCAGTGCATGGTGCACAGGGCTTGGCGCATGGTGCTCAGTGCATGGCATGTGGTGCACATAGTGCTCAGTGCTTGTTGCTCGGTGCATGGTTCATGGTGAATGGTGTTTGGTGCCTGTTGCACAGTGCTCAGAGCATGCTGTCTGGCACGTGGTGCATGATGCCTGGTGCCCAACACATGGTGTTTGGTTCATGATGCATGATGCCCGGTGCTTGGCACATGGTGTACGATGCATGATGCTCAGTACTTGCTGCTCAGCCCATGGTACGTGGTGAATGGTGTTTGGTGCCTGTTGCACAGTGCTCAGAGCATGCTGTCTGGCACGTGGTGCATGATGCCTGGTGCCCAGCACATGGTGTTTGGTTCGTGATGCATGACGCCTGGTGCTTGGCACGTGGTGTACGATGCATGGTGCTCAATGCTTGCTGCTCGGCCCATGGTACGTGGTGAATGGTGTTTGGTGCCTGTTGCACAGTGCTCAGAGCATGCTGTCTGGCACGTGGTGCATGATGCCTGGTGCCCAGCACATGGTGCATGATGCATGGTGCTGGACACATCAGGTGCTGCAGCACCCAGCCATCACCCCAAGCACCCCAGAGAGCAATTCTCCAAAACGACTATCCTGCCAAGCCATCTTGGGCTCTGCCAATCCCAGCACAACCTCCATAGATATACAGGGAGAGGCCACCGTCCTCATTTTCTTCCAGCACAGCTGCAGTGCTCCCACCCAGAGTGCCCACACTAACTGGCAATGCCTGGAAGCGCTGCTGGTGAGAAATCACAGCGAGGTTCCCCACATTCCACCTATGTAGACTGCAGCATGGCATGGCATGGTGCTAGCTGCGGTGAGGGGCATGGCAGAGCTTGGGGACATGAGGGGACCCACTGTGGGACACAGGGGGACCCGTTGGTGGGGCGGGGGGGCAATGCTGAGCCTGGCAGGAAGCCGCTCCAGGAAGACTCATCTGGTTTGACTAACAAATCGCTAACTGCCTCCCCCGAGGCAGGTGGAAGGAAACAAGCTCTGTGGCTGTAAACAACCCCCCATGGCCCCTCGCTTCCCGCCCCCGGCCCCCCACAAACCCTCTCCCCAGCCACCAGCCAGAGGCAGGTTGAGACAGGAAAGTGCTTGTGAAACACCCCACCGTACTCTGACGCAAGCTCTCAGCACGGTGACAGGCCCCCCCCCAAGCCCTTGAGGACACTAGCACCCCAGGCAGGGTGTGGGGTGACGCAGGGCTTGCGCCAGTCCCAGCTGGCCCCACGGGACAACACCTCACTGGCGCCTGCCACACTGCCCCAGCTGCTGGCATGACTCAAGGGGACAAAGTGACATGGTGAGGTGGCCAAGAGCAAAGCCTGCCATGCTGGATGACACCATGGTCTCTATGACACCGTGAGCTGGCAACAGGGAAGGGTGCACTCCAGAGGACCCTGTGTCTTGGTGAGGAGATTTGGGCATTGGTGGCAATCACCATCACTGTCACTGGTGGTGGCATGGCAGTGGTGTGGGGACAATGCGGCAAGAGGGGACTGATAGGCATCTGCCTGGCCCAGTAAACTGATCTGCCCCCGCCTGCTGAAATAACAGTGAGGGGAGGCAGCTCCAGTTACTGGCAGTGCCAGGGGCCGGCTGAGTGCCAGGACCCTTGGCCAAGGGCCAGGCGGTTCTGCAGGCGTCAAGTGAGGACCCCTATCTTCCCCCCTTCCTGCTGTCATGTCATGGAGCTGCTCATCCCGCTCCTCAGCATCACCACCCCACTGAGCTCTACACCCAGTATTTCAGGTCTGGCACCCAAGCCGGCGCCTTTGGGAGTCAGCGGTCCCAGGGGACATCACTCTTGCCTGGGGCCACTGCCATGGGGATGGCACCAGCGTAGGAGCAGGCATAATTTCCTCCCCATGGCATGCAGGGTGATCCTGAGTGGTTTTGGTTGCATCCTCCCAGTATGGAGGGGTCAGCTCTTGGATGAAGAGCCACCATGGCTAAAAGCCATGCCTGAAAGATGGCTTTGGACCCTTTGCAAAGTGGGATGAACAGTACCGGGTCCCACCAGGACCCCATCCCAAGTTCTAACCATCACCAGAAGCATTGGTAGACCCCACCAGGACCCCATTCCAAATCTCCAGCAGCAGTACCAATCCTGCTAGGACCCCATCCCAAATCCTCACCATCATCTGATGCAGTACTGGGTCCCACCAGAACTCCATCCCAAATCCCAACGATCATTGGAACCACTGGCAGACCCCACCAGGACCCCATTCTAAATCTCCAGCAGCAGCAGAAGCAGTACCAGATCCTGCCAGGACCCCATTCCAAATCCTCACCATCACCTGATGCAGTACTGGGTCCCACCAGAGCCCCATCCCAAACCCTTGCTATGAGCAGGTGCAGTACCAAACCCCACCAGGACCCCATCCCAAACCCTTGCCATGAGCAGTACCAGTACCAAACCCCACCAGGATGCCATCCCAAACCCTTGCCATGAGCAGTAGCAGTATCAAACCCCACCAGGACCCTATCCCAAATCCTTGCCATCAGCAGAAGCAAAGGAGCGGGTCCGTTAAGGAGCGCGGGTGATAGCTCACAGCACTCTGTGCTGGCAAGATAAATAGCCCCAGCAGCACCAAGCTGTAGCGGGCCAGAAGCTAATAGGGGCTGTCAGGGCGGTTTAGAGGAGCAGAACATCGTTTCGGGGCCCGGCTGGGAGGACACGGAGGGGAAGTGACAAGGAAGCTGAGCAGAAAGCGACAGGCAGTACACAAAGAGCATGTCCTCTGTAAGTGGCGATAAACCTTGGGTTAAAAAAAAAAAAAAAAAAATTAAAAAAAAAAAAAAAGAGAAGCTAAATCAGTTGTTTAGCCGATGTACCACATGCTGACAGGGCAAATGTGAAGGCTTTTATGGCCACATGGGTTTTCATTTGCAGTTATTCATAGCGGAGCCGGGCGCTTTATCTCACTTTACATTATGTGCAACCACAATGCAGACACTTGCACCGCACCGCATCGCCTCCCTGGAAAATATTAATATGTAAATGTCAGCTCGGGAGGGCAGCGAGGGGAACGGCGGGCTGGAGAGATAACACCTGGCCTGCAAGGCAGCGGGGAACGGGACCCCCACCCTGCACCCCGTGGAGGGTGGGAGCAAGGGGAGGATGTGGCGCACGCATGTGTGGGAGCAAGTGTGCACACGTGTGCTCAGCTGGGACGGAGCTGATGCAGGTTGGGGTGTAGGAGGTGTCTGTGGAGTGTTGGAGGGGTGCACACATGTGTGCACAACATGCAGCCTCTGCAGAGCTGAATACATGTGTGTGCATGCACATATATGTGCCAAATACACTCTCTGCAGAGCTGCATACACGTGTGCATGCACAGACATGTGCCAATCACAGTCTCTACAGAGCTGCATACACACGTGTGCATGCACAGACATGTGCCAATCACAGTCTCTACAGAGCTGCATACACACGTGTGCATGCACAGACATGTGCCAATCACAGTCTCTACAGAGCTGCATACACACGTGTGCATGCACAGACATGTGCCAATCAGTCTCTACAGAGCTGCATACACATGTGTGCATGTACAGACATGTGGCAATCACAGTCTCTACAGAGCTGCATACACATGTGTGCATGCACAGACGTGCTCCACACTCTGCAGGGCTGCATACATGTGTGTGCATGCACAGACATCTGTTCAGCGTACTCTCTGCAGAGCTGGATGCATGTGTGTGCATGCACAAACGTGCTCCACACTCTCTACAGAGCCAGATACACGTGTGCATGCACAGACATGTTCAATATGCTCTCTGCAGAGATGGATGCATGTGTGTGCATGCACAGGCCAATCACAGTCTCTACAGAGCTGCGTACACATATGTGCATGCACAGACATGTGCTCCACACTCTCTGCAGGGCTGCACGCATGTGTGTGCATGCACAGACATGTGCAGGGCATATGCTGCACAGCAGGATTCACGTGTGTATGTGTACAACATACACCATCTACAGAGGGGGATGCATGTGCATATGCACACCCTTAGAGGGATGCCCATGTGTGTACACACACACACACAAGCACACCAGAACTTCCTTGGAAGAAGGGGATGCACATGTGTGCATGCACACAGAGAAGTCACCACCAGCACCTCTGCAGAAGTACAGATGACCTCATGTGTGTGTGCACACATCCATGTGCCACCCCTGCACCAAGGAGTGCATGCCCACCTATGCCCATCCATACCCACCTATGCTCTCCTAAGCTCACCCATGCCCACTCATGCTCACCTATGCCCATCTACCATCCCGTGCAGCACAGGACCCCCCACGTCCTCAGCCTGTGCCCATCCCCGGGGATTCATGGTGAGGCCGTGGGCCACGGTCTGGTGTTGGTGGTTTTTTGGGAGGTTGCCTTGCCCAGGCGAAGAGAGCCGTCTCGGCATGCCAGCGCCTGCAAAGCCCCAGTCGGGCAGCGCTCCAGCCATGCCTGCTGTTCCTGGGCTCCGTTTCTCTCCCAGAGCCTCCAGCCCCGGGGGTAGTGCCAGACTGACAGCCTGGAGGCTATTTATTCGCAGGCAGAGGCAGCGGGAGCTGCTGGCGGATGCAGGCGCCTTTGTCCTACAGGGAAGTTTGCTCCAGGGCTGCCCCTCATTGCCCCCTCCCTCAGCCTTTCTTTCTGCCTCTCACCCCGATGCATCATCCCAGTCCAGGGAGGTATCCCAGTCCCGATGCCCAGAGTGCCATTGCAGGACTTGGCACAACTCCCCGGCATGCAGGGACATTCCCCCCATCCTTAGCACCCCCTTGACATCGCCCACCAAGGGTCTAGAGGTGGCACTTCAAAGGTGGTTCGGTGCAGGAGGAGGGTGGGCACCCAACCCTGGGCTTTGACACCCAGCACCGTGCCAGGCAGGGTGGGGGCCACCTCTGAAACGTGCCCCCCTTTGGCTGTTACCCGGAGAAGTACTGGCAGCCAGCACTGGCACAGGGACAAGCCCGGGAGGGAGCTTACCCCCCAGGACCTCGGGGAAGGGAACAATCCCCGGGCATTTCTTTTTTTGGCAAGCCATGGGTGCCCCCCTCTCTGAACCCTCCCTCCCCACCCCGTCCTCCTCCCGCGCTCGGGCGCAGGGATACAATTAAATCAGTGTTCTGCTAACAATCTGCCGGCTAATAAGACATTTTCCTCCCTCTCCCTCCTCCCCCCCACTCCACCCCAATCCGTGTGTGATGGGAGCGCTTTGATATGAGAGTGGACTCTAATGGGTTCGGTGTAAGGGAGCCTTAATTTATTACGTGCCTGTAATTGATGTTTGTATAAAGTAGCTCTTACAGCTCCTCAGAGCGGGAGATGAAAAGCAATCAGTCAGCCATTTGCCTCCAAAGGAAGGAGAGAGGAGAAGACAGACAGCGAGAGAGAACCAGACATACTCATCAAGCCTGGAGAAAAACCCAGAACGCCAAGGAACAAAACAAAATCCCTCACCCCATGCAGCCTGGCCAGCAGCTCCACCACTGCTGGGTATTACCACCAGTATCTCTGGGTACTGCTGTCAGCGTCCCTGAGTACCACTCCCAGCATCCCTGGGTATCACCACCAGCAGCCTCTAGTACCCTCACCAGCACCCTCTAGTACTCCCACCAGCACCTCTAAGTACCACTGCCATCATCCCTAGGTACCACTACCAACATCCTCAAATACCCCTGCCAGTATCCCTCGGTACCCCTGCCAGCATCCTCCAGTACCCTCACCAGCATTCCCAGGTACCTTCACTAGCATCCCAGTACTCCCACTAGGATCCTCCAGTTCCCCTATCAACATCCCTATTTCCCACTGCCAGCATCCCTGGATACTGCTGCCATTGCTGCCATTGTGCCTGGGTAGCACTACCAGCACCTTCCAGTACACCCACCAAAATCCCTAGGTACCTTCACCAGCATCCTCGAGTACCCCCATAACACTCCCTGAGTGTCACTGCTAAGATCCCTGGGTACCACCTCTGGGTACCCTGACCAGCATCCTCCAGTACACCCACCAGCATCCCTGGCTACTACCCCTGGGGACACCCACCAGCGTCCCTGGGTACCACTCCTGGGTGCCCCCACCAGCATCCCTATTTCCCTAGTGCCCCCACCAGCATTCCTAGCTACCACTCCCTGGGTACCCCCCCAGCACCCCAGTGCTCCTTGGGCCATATCCTGCTGGGAACGCTGGGGTCGGGCAGCCTTGTGGCACCATGCCAGGGCAGGATGTGGCCCCCTCCCACGCCAGCAGCAGGCAGAGGGCTGATGAGGCGAGTCGGGCTGCGGCAGCCGGTGCTGAGCCACTCTAACGACGGCAGGCGCTGGGCTGTCACGTGGCAGCCGGTGCTGGCTGGGGAGCCGTACGTCACTGGCCCCAGCAAACAAAAAAAATCGGTGCTAAATTGAATCAATCCATCTTGGAAATGGCTCTTGTCAGCCAGTGTCAGGGAGAGCGTCTGCGGGAGAGGGATCAGGCGGGGGCAGGCCAGCGAGGGCCAGGCGGTCGGCACCGGTGCCACGGCGCTGCTGGCTTTCTCTCGCCCCCCCCCCGCCCCGGTGCCCACTGGCTCAGTTTGGTGGGCATAGGGGTCCTGAAGCTGCTACAGCACTGCCCACCAGGATGGAACTCACATCCCACTGTGCCACAGTTTTCCACACAGGAGATCTCATGCCCTGCTACCACCTGCTCCAGTGAAGACGACAGGAGAAAGCCCCAGGAGGGCTGAAGACCTCTCCACAGCACCCATCTACACCCTAAGACCATGCCCAGAGCAGCGTGTGCCAGGTTGGGAAAGATGATGCTGCACCAGGAAGACAAAAACTCCAGGTCTTGACACAAATATAGATGGATCCTTGTTGGATGAACCCCGCAGCTTGGCAAATTAAAACGTTGCGCGAAAAGGGGGGACGGAAACTGCCCCAGTGATTGATTTGCCATCCAGACATTGGAACCAGCCAAATATGTCACCCAGACAAGCCCTTGGAAAGCAGAAGCATGCCTGGATTTATCCTCTGGTTGGACCAGAGACCATCAATCCCTATCCATACCTGGTTTAAGGTCCCCGTCCTCCCACTGTGATGCCCACGCTACCTGCTGACAATGGGTGGCATGGGCACCATGAAGACAGCATGTAGGAGGATCCGGGCATGGGAATACAAACCCAGGCTCATAACAAAGACAATCAGATGGAGAAGCATCCCTCACACCGCTTCTCCTAATTAAGAACCAACCAATTCCCCAACCCTCCTGTTCCCCAGCTCTGGCAGAGCCTGTTGTTATCTACCTGCAGCTAATGCTACGCCTTGTATCAAATGGCTGGATCTTGGCTTCTGACAGCTTCCAAGACCTGTCTCTGGGACACAAGGGTTTCTAATTACTGGGTTTCATCACTGGAAGGTTGGGTTCAACACCCGTCACTCTCCCCGGGTGACATTTCTGCCCGGATTGGAAATCTAAACACAACCCCAGTCAGTTAAGGTTAAAAATACGGCACTCGACAGGACGAGGGGGGATCATAATTTGGGTCACCGACGGGTTTAATTAATTGGAGTGGAGCAATCAAAGCGTGGTGTGCGGTAATTACAACCCCAGGTTGGGGGAGGCGGCAGTACCCAGGTGATGGGATGCAATGGGATGCAATGGGATACTCCTCCATTGCCGTGGAGGCATCATCCTCGTCCCCACTGTATGTGAAGAGGAAGATTCTAAGGATGTGAGCCGGGAGCTCACAAGCACAGCATTCCCAGCAGACCACACATCAGCCCCTTGTGAATCCCAGCTAGGCAAAGTGGGGTCCATCCTCTGGTGTCCCAATCTCCATGTGGACACAGCCCAGGCTCCCAGCCACCACCACAGCTCTGCTGGGGCTGTGAGGAGTGATTTGTTTTCACCAATTATCAGGGCACTTTTCCCTTTGCTGGGACCACATTTAATTGATTGGAACCTATTGAAAACAAATTAACTGGCACCGGAATGCAGGGACCTGTTTATGGCTCCTCTGTGGGGAGGGACACGTGAATGGCTCTGGCACATGGATGATGCTGGTGAGGAGCTACACGGCCCCGTGGCATCAAGAGGAGGAAGATGGTACAGACCAAACACCTCACTATGACTGCTCTACAACAATTATGGCTGACGCAAGGGGAAACTGAGGCACGGAGCAGCACAGAGCCCCAAGTCCTGCTGCTTCCTCACCGGAAAAAGCCAGAATCAAAGTGTTCATCCCTCCACCACCAGCCCTGAGGAGGGACGCTCACGAGAAGCCAGCGACCATGACCCCATTAAGCGAACCTAGCTCGCATTAATTTGACCCCATCCACCACGCGCTAATCAGCTGTAACCGTGGCACCCAGCTCAATCCAAATTGATTTACCGAGCCTGGAAATGGATACAAATGTGATTAAAGGCTTTTTATTTTCCATAGGTCCTCTCTAAAATGATTTAAATCAATTGCTACGTGCAGGGTTCCTCCTTCTCTGCAGCCGACCCCGCGGCGCCGCGGAGGGGCAAAGGCCC
>WBNM01024980.1:91152-119865 GCA_013399055.1 Ramphastos sulfuratus
CGCCGCGGGATCAGCCAAGGAGGGATTAACACCCCAGTTCCCATCACAAACCCCACAGCACCCACCCAGGGATAAAGCAACACCCTCATTTCTATCGCTGACCCACCTGCACCCTTCGCCAGACCCTGTGCATCCTTCCCCAGCGGGATGCCGGCGCGCCGGGCGGCCCTTGGCGAGCGATCAAAGCCCATTAGGCTGAGCGCCGATGCGCGCCCGTTGCTCGTCAATTATTCAAACAATAATTGCACCCTTATTTAAAGTCTAGTCTTGCGTGCGCGGCACTGCAGGCTGCCAAGGCCCCACGTTAAGATTTACACCCCCGGCGCGCTCCCGTCGCCAATTAATTAAGCAAACACATTCCTCGGCACGCTCTCAGGTGTACAACCTGCCTCAGCATCGCGGGCGAGGTTCATCCCGGCGGCTCTGATGCAGCCCTGCCTGGTTCAGGGGTCTTGATCCTGCTTACGGGGTCGTTATTTGGGTTCTTTGTGCTTATGGGGTCATTATTAGGGCTCCACATGGTTTGGGGCTCATTATTAGGGCTCTTCATTGCCATGGGATCATCATTAGGGCTCCTCATGGATATGGGGTTGGTATTGGGGCTCCTTGTGGCTATAGGGTTGTTATTTGGGCTCCTCATGTCTATGGAGTTGTTATTAGTCCTCCTCATGGATATGGGGTCATTATTAGGGCTCCTTGTGCATTCATTATTAGGGCTCCTAATGGTTATGGGGTTGTTGTTAGGGTTCCTTATTATTTACTCTCCTCCTTATTAGGTGGTTATTAGGGCTCCTGGGTTACTAGGACCAGAGCTTTCCACAGGGATGGAGACAGCTGCTTTTACCCTCTTCTCCAAAACTGATTAAATCCCAAGCAATCCCCTCACTTACACTTCTCCTCCCAATTTCCCCTTTGGAAAAAGGAAGGAAAAAAAAAAACAAAGGAAGGAGAAAGAGAGAGAGAGGGGGAAAAAAAGAAGTGGGCAGGAGAAGGCTGACACCAGTGTCCCCTCTTCAGGTCCTACTCGTTGCCACCAGTACCTAACGAGGGGGGAGGCTGAGAGTGACAGTCACCAAGAGGTCAATTCATTCATCTGGCCATGTTATTACAAGGCCAAATTTATTGTCACCGGGCCACGTTAGCGCTGGCACCGAGGACGTGAGGTTGCACCCCTCCTGAATAAGCAGATAAATGAAAGACATCTGGAGAGCAGAATGAAGGGGCAGATTATTAATGCTGAAATTTAGAAGCCAAGGTCTAAGCCACGAATCCATCAGCGCAACCAGTTATGTCCAATAAATTAGGAGAGATAAGGATTGAAGGATGGTATATTAAAGGCAACATTCATTGCTGAACTGGCACCAGAGCTCAAAGGCATCCTCCTCACCCCCAGCGTTAACCCTTGCTGGCCAGGGACGTGGTGGAGCTGAAGAGGCAGTGCCCAGGGAGATGCAATCCATGGCCCTGTAATGGCCCACCAGGTTGTCCTTGGTGGGCATAGGTGGGTGTGAGGAAGGAGTGTGCATGCTGATGGAGCATGCATGATAGAGTGTGCATGAAGATGGAGCACAAATGATGCAGCACTCAAGACAGGAAACATGAAGGCAGAGCCTGGACAAAAATGAGGCATGCATGATGATGGATCACATATGATAGTGCACGTATGAAGACAAGAGCGTGAACAAACATGGACCACACATGATGGATCACTCATGATGGAACACATGCAAAGACAGAGCATGCATGCTGCTGGAGCACATGCAAAGATGGAGTGTGCAAGATGATGGATCGTGTGCTAAGAACATGCACCACGACAGAGCGTGCACAATGGCATGTGTGCAATGATGGAGGGCACATGTGTGAGGGAGAGGCTGGCATATAAGAGTTGGGGACCCCCTGGTCATTGGCTGGGGAGGGCAGCAGGTCTCCAGTCCTTCCCACAGCCCATCCATCCTCCCCAATTAAAGGCTAATGGGCCTGGGGGCCACTGTGGCTCCTTGCAGCCACAGCATCTGTGACCTTTGCCACCACCTCTCCCCGCCTCCATCCCTGGGCTGGGGTTCAGCTGGTCCAGTTGGTCATTTAAGGATAGACAAGGACCAAGGGGACAACTTGTCTGGACACCCCTGCTCCAGAGCCAGATGGCTGTCACCAGGAATTGTCCCCCTTGTTCCTCCTGCCCTCAGCACCCAGCTGTCACCTACCCACAGGCCCCGTTTTGTCCATCCCACCCCATGCTGCAGGTCACACCACATCAGCACTTCCCAGCTGCGCCTGCCTCAGTTTCCCTAATGCCACCACAACAGGAATGGCAGGATCTGGCTCCCCAGTCTCCATTCTGCTGGCCCTGGGGATGATGCCAAAGCCTGGCACACCCCTGTACCCCCATATTCATGAGCCAGTCCTGCTGGGTGCATCCCCCAGGGAATTGAGGAGATATAGTGAGCCTGGGGCTTGTGAAATGGCAGCAGCATGACCCTGGGGCAAGCAAACACCACCACCACCTCCATGGCACAATGCCTGGAAGAGTAAAATTCAAGAATTTTTACTCCCAAGCAAGCAACTTGGGGCAGGAGTGACTGCTTGGCAGTAGAGACGTCCATGTATGTCTCCCCTTGGCACCCCAAAACTGACATTTGGGAAGAGAAATGTGCGCTAAAATAGAGATGATGATGAAACTGGAGGTTTCCCGACACTTGTCCCTCCTGGCCCAGCAGCAGAGGTGTAGGGCAGGAAGGCACAAAGGGCCCCCAGAAAGCTTACCTGGTCCCCACAACATCCACCAAGCATCCTGCCCCAAGTCCTCCCAGCACTCATGCAGCTTCCCAGTACTCCCTACTACAGCCTGCAGCTTGGGGCAGGGGTTTTAGCATCAATCTCCCTCCTTGCCAGGGCTGCAGAGCAAATTTCCAACAGCTTCATCTGGCAGCTGAGGGATTTGGGATTTGTTTAAGCTCTTTTCACCCTCCTGACTTTAATCAGCGCATTTGCCCGACCTCCAACCTGCTGAAACCACAGCCATGCCGGCGGTGACACCGGAGGGTCCTGGCTCGGGGCGATTCCCAGCACCAAAGCCCAGGGCTGCCCCCAACCCAGAGCCAGGATTAGCTATCAAATAACTTTGCATTTAAACCCTTTTTAACAGGGCTGGAGGTCGGGAGGGAAAGGGCAGAGGTTAAGCCTGGCCACGGCCGGGCGCTGACCCCAAGCAGGGGGACGCCAAGGAGGGGACAAGGCGGCACGCTGGGTCAGGGGAGGGGTGCAGGGCCCTCAGCCCTACCATGCCACCCACCCACTTCCCTCCTACCGAGGACAGTGACGCTGGCGAGGACATCACCGGAGATGTCCCCTAGCCTGGTAGCCCCCATCACTTACTGAGGCTCTGCAGCAAAGATGACCAGCTCTTCATCTCCAGCATCACAGGAGGGCTCCTGTGTCCCCTGCCCTGTCCCAGCACTCAGGCCACCAGTGGGGCTTGGCACCAGTTACACGCTCCCAGGGTGGGATGTGTGGCACCAGTGATGAGTCTCTGGCTGGAGACAGCGACCATTTTATTCCCTTTTAACTCTGCCTGTGTGGCTCTGGCGCACTCATCCTCCCCCTCGCCATCGCCCAGGGCTGGTCCTGAGTTCGGGAAGCTTTTGCTTTTCCCTCCCTTCCCTCCTCCTCCCTCCTTGCACTTGATAGCAGCCTTGTCAAGGCTGCTGAGTTGCTGCTGACCCCTGCCCCGTCGCTGCTAATTAAGGCTGCACAGTGACAGTTCAAGTGCCTCGCCGCCAGTTTCCAGCACTGCTGCTTCTAATTGGAAATGCTTTTTTATTTCTCTATAGCCACCGTGTTGGGGCTGGGGGTTGGTTCACAGCCATCCCACTGGGTCCTGGGGTAGGGGGATGCAGCACCCTGCCCTCACCTCCACTGGCATCCTGGACATTATGCTCATATGTGGGTCGAAATTATCACAAAGGTGATGCAGATGTGGGTAAAAAGACCCTGAAGTCAGGAGGAAAGTGGGAAGAAGGAGGAAGGAGGGGAGCAATTCCCTCCAGGAGCTGGGAAGGACTGCGGGCACCCCATGCCAGTGCCTCCTAGTGTGTTTTTGGATGGCGAAGAGGGGAGAGGGCAGGGGGCATGGCGAGGAGCCAAGGAACGCAGCCGTATCTCCCAGCAGCAGAGCAGGGGCTGGCATGGGCATGGAGTATCAGCTGCGACACCTGGATCTTGTCCCCGTCCCTATCCACAGCCCTGGCTTCCCCCCTGCTGAGACCCTACAACATCACGACACTTGTGTGCACCCCACAGCATGGCCACAGCGGGGTAGCAGGGGCACTCCAGCAGCCACCCCAGCCATGCCCGCCTCTGCCGTGCCAGCAGCCTGACGGGTCCATTGTGTCGTGACAGACGAGCTGCTTTATCGCGGCGAGGGAGCCAGCGCCAGCCGCTGTCCTGACCCTGCCGTCAGGCTGAGGAGAAACAGAGGAGGGTTTGTATCATCCCGGCGGGTCAGAGGGCAGGGGAGGCAGCCAGCCCCCCCGCGCTCCCAAATTCCTGGCACGCACACCCAGCCAAGCAGCTGCATGTGGCCTCTGCCCTGTAGGTTGTGGGAGACTAGTAGGGTGTGGAGACACCCTGAGTCCCCACGTCACCCATGCAGCCTCCCCTTGTCACCCCATGACATGAGCACTGCTCCTTGAAATGATGTTCCCAGTCTGCCTTGCCCCACGGCATCTCTGAAACAGTGTCCCCAACCTGTCCTGTCCTGCAGCACCTCTGAAACAATGTCCCCAACCTACTTCACCCTGTAACAGCCCTGAACTAGTGTTCCAGACCTACCCCATTCCACAGCACCTCTGAAATAAGTGTCCCCAGCCTGTCCTGTCCTGCAGCACCGCTGAACTGATGCCCTCAACCTGCCCCATCCCAAAGCACCCCTGAACCATGCTCTGTGCCAGGAACAAGCTGCCACTGAAAGAAGACAAGCAACAGGACCAGGGATGTTCACAACCACCCCAACGCTCACCTACGAAAGCCACCCTAATGTCTCCCCAAGCAAACCAGTAAGCAGTGGGGTCACCATTCTTCCCATGCCACCCCAAAAGCTGTTTTGGACAGGCACCGGGCAATGCCATCCAACTCAAAGCTGTCCCCACAATGCATGTCCCTCTGGAGCCAATCCCACTGGGCTGGTGTTCCCAGGGAATGGCCAAGTTGTGGGAGCACAACGGTGCCAACCATGGGGTTTAGAGCCCATCTGTGTCACCTCACCCCAGAACAGAGGGTCTTCCAGGAAGGGGGCAGCAAAGCCTCCCAGAGCTACACCAAGCTCCCCTGTCCCTCCCTCCCTCCCCTCTCAGCAGCCTTTGTGCCCCCACCCGAGCCGGCACCTCCGGGGTGGACGCATTAAGGCAACACAAAGCAGAGCTGAGAGGCATCTCGGCTGCAATTTTCTCTGCTCCATTATTGACAAACAAGCTGCTTGGCGCAGGTGACAGCGAGACCAAGTGAGGCAGCTGGGCCACCACCACCACCATCACTGTATGTGCCAGCCCTGTGCTGTGCCAGCTGGCCTGCCCCGTGGCACAGTGCCAGTGGCGATGCCCTCCCACCCACTGCATCCTGAATCACTTCAGCTTCGAGCCCTCTTTGGGTCACACGGATCCAGAGAAGTCATCCCTAAAAAACAGAGGGGAGAGAGGGAGTTGTGAGTGCTCTGACATGCAGCCCAAGTGCCCGGTCAGGTGCTGGTTTGCCACCGGGCACCCCCTTTCCCCCACCCCGGTTGGGGCAACCGGGCACAGCGTGCGGCGAAGTCTGTCGTTAGTGTCGTGCCAAACCCAAAGTGGCTGCTTCGAAACGGCAATCCAATAAAAGTGCTACTTGTCTATTTATCATCCTCAGGGCTTTTTATCACAGTGCAGATGGCTGCTACCTTCGCAAGGCACAGCAGTGTGCTGGCACGCACCCGCCGCACAGAAGCTCCAACGCTGCAGAGTCTGTGCCTACACCTGCGAGGAGCCGCCGGGCCGCCTGCTCCAGTGCTGCCGGCCGGTGAGATGGGCAGTGCCGCCTGCCAGCACCTTGGCACCCCTTCACAGGCACAGCCCCTGCCTGGGTGCTGTTTGTACTGGGTGTTTGCACTGGGCATCTTCACCTGGCGCTGGCACCAGGCGTTTGCAGGTGGCATTTTCATGGCAGGTTTGCACTGGGCGTTTGCACTGAGTATGTTCACCCAGCACGGACACTGGGCATTTGCAGGGGGTGCTTTCATGGGTGGCATAGGGTGTTTGCACCTGGCATCAGCACAAGTCACTTGCACTGAGCATCTACACCAGGCACTGGCACAGTGTTTGCACTGGGCATCAGCACAGGGCATTTACAGGAGGCATTTGCACAGGATGTTTGCGCTGAGCATCTGCATCAGAGATTGGCATGAGGTGTTTGGACTGGGCATCTGCACAAGGCATGCTCACCAGGCATTTCCACGAGGCATTTGCACTGGCCATGTTCACTGTAGATGTTCGTCCATGGTTTCCATGGGGTGCTTGCACCAGGCATTTGCACAGGACGTTTTCATTAGGCATCTACCAGGCCATTGCCATGGAGTGTTTGCACCAAGCACTGGCATGGAACATCTGCATCAGGCATCTGCACGGCGTTATTTTCCTAGAGCATTTACCGGGGCATCTATACCATGCATCAACACCAGGCATTGACACAGGGTGTTTGCACCCTGCATCACCACAGGGCATTTGCATTGGACATTTGGTCCAGGCATTGGCACCGTGCACCTGCACCAGGTATTTGCATGGGGTGTTCACATAGGACATCTGCACCGGGTGTTTGCAGAGGGCGTTAGCAGCGGGCGTCAGCGCAGGACATCTGCAGCCTGTAATTACTGCAGCCGCGGTTTCTGGGCAGCGGCAGCAGCGGTGCGGGCACAGGGCAGTGGGTGGGAGCCACCAGAGCAGGTGATTAAAGCCGTATGAAATGTCTGTCTGCACGCGGGAGCGGACACACCTAATTATCCAGCCGGAGTCAGGCGGCAGGGAGGAGCGGCCCCGGCGCAATCATGTAATCAAGTGTAACGCGGGGCCAGGCCTGGCGCGGGCAGTAATTAAGAGACGGGAAAGCCAGGATTGCAACGGCTGTGGGCAGGGGTGGGTAGCGGGCAGGGGTCTGGCAGGAATCCGACCCAAAGCACTAATCCAATTCATCCCAATCAATCCAACTCAACCCAATCCAGTGAATCCATCTCAACCCAACTCAACCTACCCAACACAGCTCAACCTAATCCAACTCAATCCCACCTAACGCATATCAACCTAATCCAAATCAGTCCAACCTAACTCTCATCAACCCAACCCAAACCAGCTCAGCTCAACCCAACCCAAACCAACTACACCCATTCACAAGTCTGAAGACCCCTGGCTTCCTTGGGGCTCCTCATTTGGTGAGCTCCAAGATAGGGAGTTCACATCCCTGTGCCAACATGTTGGCCCAGGCACCGCGTCCCCAAACCCGACCTGCTCACAGCAAGCACCTCTGCTGCCAGCACGACGCCAGCACGCTCTGGCAAAGCCTGGAGCTGATTTGCGTTCTCGGGTGTGATGCCAGCACACTCCACCCTGGCTGCAGGCGCTGATGAGGCACCGTTGCATGGGCCTCAAAAGAGGTCCGCTGAGCAGCAGTGGCAGTAAGAGGTGATGCCAGGATGCCAAAGGCAGGCGCCGCTGGAAAAGGCGTCTGCAGGGCGGCGGGGGTGGCCTGCTCCACCTCTTGCACCACAGCCAGAGCCATCAACCCACGCTGCCACTCCCCGAGCGGGTCCGGCAGGTCAGGAGTGCCCCGGGGAGCTGGTGAGTGCCGCGTCGCCCTGCCTGCACCCGTCACCCGGCGTCCGCAGCACCGCTGCAGGGACCCCACACCCATACCTCCCACCCCGGTCCAGCCGCCCCAGCCAGTTGGGAAGCGGCTGGGCTTGCCCAGGAACGCTGCTTGCATCAGCCCCAGCCCAGCTGGCACCGCTTGCAGGGAGGTATGTGCTGTGCTGTGCCATGCCAGCAGGCAGCATGCCGGGGTCAGACCCTGGCAGAGACATAGTGGGGATAAGGGCATCAGGTGCAGCAGGGATAAGGGCATCCCTGACACTCTGTGTCCTCCAGGAATGGTGCACAGGGGACATTCATGGCAGGCAATGACTGCACAGGAGCCACCCCAGTTCCTTAGCATTTCAGCCCTGGCATGCTGCAAGTGCCCTGTCCCTGGCACGGTGACAAGCTCCAGCTCCCTGGCATGGTAGCAGGCAGGAGGGGACACAGGAGGACGTCCCTTCCCTGTCTTCTCCATGGTTTGGGTTTGGTTTTTTTTTTTTGGTATCAAAGCTCTCCAGAACAAAGTACACACTCTACCTCTTCAAACCCACCACCATCTGTCCATCCGTCTGAGCGCCGAAGCCACAGCCCTGCCGCTCAGAGCGGCCGCCTCCGAGCAGATGGTGCCAGGGGAAGGACAAGCCGCTGCCACCATGCAAGGGCTTCGCCGGCTGCGGGTCACCACAGCTCCATCATCAGCCCCTGACCCCTCCATCCTCCCCCGGCACGGTAATTACCCACCGCGCCAAGCAAACAGCCTGCGCCGGGTCATTGTCCTGCACACCAACAAAGGGCAGCCGACGGCGGGACCTCCTGACCCCTGCCAGCCCCTGCTGACCCCTGCCACCCCTCGCTGACCCCTGCCCTCTGCCAAAAGAGCAATAAATCACAGCGATTGGACAGGATGGGCTGGTGGAAGGGGACAGGGATGAGGACTCCTTCCACCACTGCCACCAAATGGGTAGACCCCATGCACCCAAGTAATGAACTCGAATTAGTGAGGCAGGGATACCCCTCCCTGGCAAAGGGGACCTGTCCTTGCTTTCCTTGGGGACAGGCACACAGTCCATATGTGCTCTGAGGCAAGGCAGCGGGGTGAAAGATGCTTCTGCCCCGCCCCAGCACCCTCGGTCACAGCCTATTAATGGGGAATTTCATGGGTGGGGTATGGCGCAGCCTGGCCGGGGAGCATGCTGGAACCATCTGCTCACAGGACCCGGGGCTGTTCAGCCACCCTGACCTCGGTGTGGCAAACAGTTCAGAGGGGCAGATGTTGCTCCCTCCCTCCCCCCAGGGCCACAGGTGTGTCACCTCCTGGGCTCAGCATCACCAAGAGTCTTCAACAATTTGTGGTAGACCCTTGAACCGAGCTGGGGACAAAACCAGGCCCAGAGCAAAGGCGTATTGTAAAGACCTGTCAAACTCACTGCAAGAGTGATACCTCCCCAAAGATGGGTCTCTGAGGGGGATTTGAGCATAGGGCAGAGGATACCTGCTTCCTCCTGGCACCTCGGGTACCACAGCCAGCTTGAGCAGCATGGCACTGTGTGGCAATCCTGGCATTGGACAGTGGGATTTGGAGAGCTGGCTGTGCCCACCTCCCAGCCTGCTGAGCTCATGCCCCGCGAAACACCACACAAAGGCAGCTTGACTCTGCCACCACACACACGGCATGGCACAGCGCAGCACGGGAGCAAAGGTGGCTCTCCAGCAGCAGATCCCGGCTGGATCCAGCCCAGTTTCCTGCAGGTTGCCGGGAGTGGCTATCACCGGTGTCTTTGGGACTGATTAAAATTCATTCTGCATGATTTAGGACCTAATCTGGGTGAAACTCCACAGCGCTTTATTAATAGCACATTAGCGGGTAATTCATGCATTGGGATGAAAAATCAGCCTGTGTTTGCTCCAGGAGCAGGGAGGGGGACACGGTTTGGGGAGGGAGGGGACACAAAACACACACAGGGAGGAGGGGGGGCACCCCACTCACTCAGCCTCCCGCACCTCCCCATCGCTGCATCCCGGCGAGGCAGCAGCCCTTCTGACAACTGCCACCACTCATTAATCTTGACGAGTTTTCTGCTGAATATTCTTCCACGGGCTTTCAAACCGTTCACTAATTGCAATTAATCACTTACCGAAACAGATGTCAGGAACAATGGAATTGGGAAGTCTGGAGGCTTGATAAAGCTGTCAGAGGAGCGCGCTCATGTGGCGGCGGGTGCCAAAAGGCGCCCTCAACACCTTCCCCCTGCCATGTGCTGAGGGGGACCTGGTGACCCCCCATTGCCTGCATGGCATCTGTCTGCCCTAGGGAAGGGGTACAAGGGGCTCCGCATCCCCAGTAGCTACCGGTGTGATAAGATGGGACATGGGTACCGGTTTTTGGTGCCGTGCCAGTACCCACACCTGCAAGGATGCCATGTGGCATCGCTTCACCCTGGCACTAGGAACACTTGGTCTCTCCTCTCCCTTTGGAAAGATGCAGAGGAACCTTGTCGGGGTGTCACGTCCGCCGTGCCTCGCGCAGGCGACGGCACGTTCCCTGTCCCTGCCAGACGCTGCTTTAGCACCAGCAGGGATCCACCAGCCTTCCCCGGCGGGCGCCGCGCTGTTTACCCATCACACATGAAAGGTGCCGAGCTGACAGCTCTGGAGACAGGAGGGAAAGAGCTCCCGGAGACATTGACGGGGCCAAAGCTCCCCAGCGCCTTCATCTCCTACCCTTCAAGACTCCAAAGGCCACCCCAAAGGTGACCTCAGCAAAGGGTAGCCCTGAGCTTCTGCTCCCCAGGGAAGGATAAGGGACATGGTTTATTGGTGACCTGGTAGTGCTGGGTTAATGGTTGGACTTGATGATCTTAAAGCTCTCTTCAAACTAAACCGATTCCGTGATTCTCTGACTCTAAGGAGCCTGCAGCTTCACCAGCTGGGGCTCTGAGCACTGCCACAGTCCCTTGGCATGGGGGCATCCTTTGGGAACAAGCCTGAGGACAGGCTGTGAAAGGCAGGACTTTCCCAGTCCCCCCACGAGGCTACACAGCCTGAAGGCACCAAGTGCAATTAGCCCCAAGTCCCTCAACCACAGTAGGGACATGGTGGGTGACACCACTGCTGCAACACCGCCACGGGGACACACATGCCTCCCTAGCAGGCACTGCCCAGGGGACTAGAGCATCTTTCCAGGGCTGGCACGGTGCAAGTCGAGCCTGAGGCTTGTGACCGGTGCGGCCCCAACACATGTTCCAATAAATATTCCGCACAGACACCGTTCCATATGTATGATCCGGTGGGGTGATGATTTTTCCACTGATCACTGGAAGTGACAGCTGTGCAGAGAGCAGGAGAAACAAAGGCACCGACTGCTCTCCCCGTTACACTCCGCTAGCGACATGATGGTGTGACATGGAGCGGCAGCATCTGGTGGCGCAGGGACCAACAACCAGGATGGGACGCCTGTAGCGCTGGGCACAAAGGGGTGGCAGTGGGGATGAAGTGGAAATGGGGATGGGGTGCCAATGGGGTAGCAATAAAAGCAGGGTGGCAACAAGGGTAGGGTGGCAAAAGGTTGACAATGGGGAAGCATCCATGGGGATGGGATGGCAATGGGAACAGGGTGACAATAAGGATGGGGTAGCAATGGGAACAGAGTAGACATAAATACGGTGTGATCATGGGGACAGGGTGGCCATGGGAATAGGATGGAAATAAGAATAGGGTATCAAGGGGAACGGGATGGAAAGAAGGATGAGGTGGACATGGGGACAGGATGGCCATGGGGTGAGACAGGACAGCAATAAGGATGGGGTGTGAAGTGGAACAAGGTGGAAAGAAGGATGGGGTGGCCATGGAGATGGGGTGGCAGTGGGGTGGAAATAAGGTCAGGGTGGCCATGAAAATGAGGTAGCAATGAGGATGGGGTGGAAACGTGACCAGGGTGCTCATGGGAATGGTTTCCATCTGTCCTGACAGGGCCAGAGCACTGGGTACCAGGGAACATCAACCATCAGGACAGGGTACCAAGGAGCAGCGGGTCATCAGGACAAGCTACCAAGGAGCACTCAGCCATTGGGATGGGGTACCAGGGAGCACCCGGACATGAGGACAGGGTAGCAGGGAGCACCCAGCCACTGCAGCACCTGGCCCAGGCATGGTCAATATTTGCATTTGATTTGCAGGCATCTCCTCCCTGCAGATAGCAGCGGGGCCACGGCACATAGAGGAGGGAGAAGCACTGGGCTGGGTTAATTATTAGTGAACATGCAAATTCCCCCCTACATGAGCTAACAATAAACACGATTTTCGGTGAGATAAACAGGGCTTTAAATTTCCAGCAGCCTTTACTGGTGTAAAAATAAGCGTCCCTTATTTATTTAGCTCCTTTGAGAAACCACATCAGTCCCCAAACACAGTCTTTTACTGTCAAGCTACAGTAGAAGCCTTTATAGGCAGCGAAGATCCTGACAGCTACCCCTAGCACAACCATCTTTTATTCATGCTCATAATATAAACTCTATTGCCTCAGAAACAAAAGGATTTAACCCGTTGCTGGCCGGGTGGCAGCAGCCAAGTGCAGGTCTCCACCAGGGGCACGTGGCTGAGATGGCTTTGCTCCATATGGGGACATCCCACAGGGTCATCACCACCTCCTCCTAGGGACAGCTCCAGGACAGACCCCCTGCCCCGCTGCATCAGCACATCTAGGGCTGAAATAAAGCCCAAAACAACACAGATACCCCCAACCTCGACCCATTAGGCAAAGCCTCCTTGCTCTGCGGCTCCGAATCCCGCACGGAAGCAGCAGTTCCAGGAGTGGTTCGTATTTAATAATGCAATTTATATTCCACTCTCCACATAAACTATTGTAAAGGCACACTAATGTAAAAATACATCTGGCTTGTCAATAGTTTATCTTCTGGATCTGCATCTAAATCCCTGGGCATTCTTGACTTATGGCTGCACCAGTGTCTAATGAATAAAAAGGTGCAAATTATAGGGCCTTGCTTTAATGCTCATCATAAAATTAGATGATAGTTGCAAAAGCTGCATTCTCCTGCCCACAGCGCAGCGATGGTAAGCTATAAATAAAGTGTATTTAATGTATCCCAGCGCTGCACAGAGCCAGGAAACAGTATGTTACTGCACAGCCTTCAATGGATCCGCCACCAGTTCAATGAAGTGATAACTGATCCATCATGTGAATTTATGTTAACTGTCTGCTCGCAAAGTCACGGCCCCAGCACTGTAAATAGCCGACAATCCTTCCAGCCCAGCCTGCCTGCCAATAAACCTGTCACCGGCAGCCCCGGGAGCAGCCACCTTAGGACACCGCAGACAAACCACTATGCTCTTGGGTTTCCTCTTGGGTTTTCCATCCATTTTTTGTCCGTATGGCTCATTGCTGCTGGGTCCCGGTTTACCTGCAGCTGTATTGGGCACTGGGGTGGCCACACCTTGAGTATTGGGCTTAGTTTTGCGCCACTCAATCCAAGAAGGACATTGAGGTGCTGGAGTGTGTCCAGAAAAGGGCAGTGAAGATGGTGAAGGGTCTGCAGAAGGAGAGAAGGGTCTAGAGAACTTGTAAGGAGCAGCTGAGAGAACTAGTTGGTCAGCCTGGAGAAAAGGAAGCTGAGGGGAGACCTTCTCACTCTCTACCTCTCCCTGAAAGGAGGCTGGAATCAGGTGAGGGGTGAGATCTCTTGTCGTAAGTGATGGGACAAGATTGCTCCCTCCCTGGAGGTGTTCAAGGCCAGGTTGGATGAGGTCTTGAGTAACCTGTACTAGTGGGAGGTGTCCCTGCCTATGGCAGGGGGTTGGAACTAGATGATCCTTGAGGTCCCTTCCAACCTTACCATTCTATGATTCTACAATTTTAAGAGGAAACAGACTTAAATTACTCCAGGAGTGGTTTAGGTTGGACACAAGGAACAATGTCTTCCCCAAAAGAGTTTTCAATGTGTGGAGCAGGCTTCCCAGGGCAGTGGTGGAGTCCGCATCCCTGGAGGGGTTTCAAAGCCATAGAGATGTGGTGCTGAGGTACATGGTTTAGTGATGACCTGGCAGTGCTGGGTTAACAGTTGGACGCAATGATCTTGAAGGTCTTCTTCAATGCAAACAATTCTGTGCCTCTGTGAGTCTTTCCCCACCACATACAGGGCTTTGCAAGCCCATGCAATGATTTTCCACTTCCCTGGAGCTGTCACATCAGAAATGCGGGATGCTCAGATGGGATTCAGGTGGCTGGCAGGAGCGTGGGTAGAATGGATCCTGCTCAGGCAACAGGCACATGCTGGTGGCAGGGGACAGGGTCAAAATGGAGTCCCCCTGGCTTGTGAGCTGCGATGCAGAGCCAGGAGACCATGTGCATGGAGGGCTAAAAAGACTAACTGCACTGTGCCTGGGAATCATTCCTCTCGGGCAGAGCTCTGTGTCCCAGCAACAGGACCTGGGAAGATGTCCTGAGGAAGGAGACATCTCTAGGAAGAAGACGCCCCTAGGAAGGGGTCCCCAGGATGTGGTCCCCAGGAAGAAGGCATGCCTGAGAAGGAGATATCCTCAGGAAGATGTGGTCCTTGTAAAGGAGGTGTTCCCTGGAACCAGATGTCTTTGGGAAGGAGATATCCCTAAGAAGGAAACAGGCTGAGAAGAAAATGTCCCAGTGAAGGAGACATTCCCAGAAAGACGTCCCCAGGATACAGATGTCCTTGTGAAGGAGATGTCCCCAGGAAGATAAGCTTCCTAGGAGGAAGATGTCCCTGAGAAGGAGATGTCCCTGGGAAGATGTGGTCTCTAGAAAGGAGATTTTTCCAGGAAGATGTCCCCAGAATGCAGATGCCACTGGGAAGATGTCTGTGGAAAGTATGCATTCCTGGGAAGATGTCCCAGGAAGGTGTCATCTGCAGGGAGCTGTCCCAGGAAAGATGTCCCCAGGAAGGGAACATCCTTGGGAAGGAGATATCCTCTGTTCAAACAGCCCAAAGCCAGGAAGATCATCCCTCCATGTCCAACCTGCAGCTGGGGATGCAGGGCCAGACTCCAGCTGATGAGGACCAGGGAATGGCTGTGGGGACACAACCACCCTTGGGGAGCCCAGGAGGAAGCCGAGGACCCTGATGCGGTGGGAAGCAGCATTTGCCATCACCCCGCTCTCATTAAAGCAGTGCTGAGCAGTCCCTAATAATAGCAACAGTAAATTCTCCTAACCAATTCGGGTCCATTTCTATAAATAATGTAGAATCTTTTTTATTTACTGACAGGTTGTAAAAGTATCAGCAAGAATAATGTGAAATCAGGCGCTGCTGAATAATTCACGGCAGCAGCTCGGCGCTCCCCGGGCCCCTGCTCCCCCAGCCCTGGCGTTTACACCACAGCACCTTGCACCCAGGTTTATCTCATAAACCCTAGCACTAACGACCTGGCACTAATTCTTTATCAACCAGGGCTTTGACAGTGAGTAACTAGAAATAAAAATAACCCTTGGGTGCACCCTATTAAAAATGCGTGGGTCCACGTGCTTGCCTCCACAACGAGCTGGTGATCCCAGGAATGCTCAGCACCTGGAAGCAATTCCCTCCAGCCTCCAGAGACCCTCCAAAAATTATTATTAATTAGCAGCACCTGCAGCTTTGTGCTGGCATAATGAGGTAGTGAGAGCAGGAAGGGTGGCATGATCCTGCTGGGACATGGGCACACTGGTAGGACTCCTGGGGATGCTGGCACAATAGGACCCATGAGAATGATGGCAGGACACACAGGGACACCAGCAGGACCCACAGGGACAGCAACAGGAACCACGGGGACACCAGCAGAACCCATGGAGGCAACGGCAGGAACTATGGGGACACCACCAGGATCCATGCAGGTGATGGCAATAACTATGGGAACACCAGCAGGACTCAAAGGGATAATGGCGGGACCCATGGAAATGATGGCAGGACCTATGGGAACACCAGCAAAGCCTATGAAGATGGCAGCAGGACTTACAGAGACGATGGCAGGATCCATAGGGACAATGACAGGACGCTCACTGTCCTTATACCCCCCTCAGCGATGCTAGCTCGGAGCAGCCAACCCTCACTGAGGGTAGATGAATTAAATTTGGGCTGAATGCCCAGCTTGCTGGGGCAGCTAATCCCTGTAACAACCTGATCTGGTGTCCCTCATCCCTCTGAGAGTGATGTGGCCAGCGGGACCCCCCCTCTCTGCAGCTCCCCTCCCCAGAACAATACCTCTCCGTCGCTGTTTTGATGTGCAGCACAAAGCCGGGAGAGCTTTCCATGTAACATGATAAAAGCAAGTCCCCAGCCAGCACAATTATTTGATAATTCTCCCTTAACACCCATCAAATTAAAGCAATGTCCAAGGGCTGCCTGAAGTGGCACTGATAGGTATTAAACTTTAATGAGATTTAATGGCACTGCCCTACTTTTTAAGCGCTCGGGTCCTGCGTTTATGAACATTTAATTTCCCAGGCCCTGACCTCTTTCTTTTTTTTTTTTTCCTTTTCCTTTTCCCCCTCCCTGTTTCCCCCCTCCCCCAGTGCCCCCCTTTCTCTTTGCCCACTCGCCCAGCTGGTTTCTGTTAGCCCTGACCTGGGATGCTCAGGATGCTCAGCCCTTTGGAAATCTCCAGGGTGAGATGTTGACTCTAGCAGGGAGCCCAGACAGAGCAGGGAGGGGGAACCCAGGGAAGGAAAGAGGGAGGGGAGCTGGCAGTAGGGGGGCAGATATGATTCACCAGCCAAATTTATGGAATGACTTAATTAATTTGCTCCTGAATGACACCACACCGTGGGTTGGGCTGGTCTGACGCTTCTTATCCGGCTGCTCACTTTGCAAGTGAGTTTGGTTAAGCACCACCTAAAATCAAGCAGCTCCACTGCTGCAAAACTGCAGTGACAGGAAAAAATTGGGGGTGTTATACCCCAAACACCCCCAGGGACCAGACACAACCCACTGATGCAGTTTGTTGCTGCCCTCTAGTGTGTATGGGACAGGCCAGACCCTGCTGTCACTTGTCCCCACATGTCCCCTGGGCCACACAGGATGCTGTATTGCAAGCATGTCTGGCTGCTGAAATGCTCCGAGCACTGGGGTGCAGAGGAACATAACCCCAGCACCCCACCCTGGAACCCTGCCAGCTCCCCAAAATCCCACTAATGTGGCTGCAATATGGGCACACAGAACCAGTTAGCACCACGTATCACTTCCTGCTCTGTGGCATGGCCCTGGTGGGATGCAAGATGCCACATTTCCTACCACACTGGGATGCAAAAGGAATTGAGTTACCCAGGCTGGCACCAGCATCTCCCAACAAAAGGGGCTGCTGGCATGGGTGCCACCATTGCTCACCCCATGGCACAAGAGACAAGCTCAGGGTTTAAAAGAGGTTTGGATGAGGAGCTCAGGGACATGTCTGACAGTTGTGTAGAAGGAGATGTTAGGTTATGGTAAGACTTGATGATCATAACTTCTTTTCCAACCAGGCAATTCTATGATCAAATCACAGGTTGAGGAAATCAAAGGTTGGGGAAACCGAGGCAGGCACTTTTCTGCACTGAGAATATCCCCCTCCCACTTCCTAAAAGCCTCCCCCAGCACCCACCCCAAGCGCTGAGAGCCCAGTTGCAGGAATGCAAAGGCAGGGCAATAAAAAGGAGCCTTATCAAGCCCCAGCAGAGCCAACAGCCCACATTGAGACAGGGAGGAGGAAGAAAGAAAGGGATAAAAAAAAAAAAAAAAAAAAAAAAGCCAGAACCCAAGCCAACCCTTAAC
Organism: Ramphastos sulfuratus; assembly: GCA_013399055.1. Classification (NCBI taxonomy): domain Eukaryota; kingdom Metazoa; phylum Chordata; class Aves; order Piciformes; family Ramphastidae; genus Ramphastos; species Ramphastos sulfuratus. The sequence continues at coordinate 108,791 of WBNM01024980.1, forward strand.
CCTGAGATCACTTATCATTCAGGCTGCATCACGCATCTTGAAAGTGCAGACACAAAAATGTAATGTCATAACATTCGCAGTTCAATAACCTTTGCTTCAACGAGACGGCTTGAACTGTCAGAGGAGCTGGAAGGTAAATATTTCAGCACACAGGCACTGAATGCAAAGGCATGGGGAGGGTTTGGTGGGAGGGGGGTGAGGGAGGGAGGGAGGGAGGGGGTCAACCTCAGCTTCCCCAGCTCGCCTCGACACGTCCACATATCCCCCAGCCGTAAATCCCAGCCGGCACTAGGGAAAGGCCGCGGCACGGATGAAATACGAGCAGATATAAAGCCAGACACCTTTATTGTTCAGCAAAGTCTTCCAACAAGTTATGAACCCGCAGCTTGACCCTAAAACCCATCATCTTGTTATATGGGGGAAACAAAGCTGGGGCTGGGAGCTGGGGCTAGACCAGGGCAGGGTGAGCAAAACCCATCCTGCCTCCTCTGCATAGAATCACAGAATCATTAAGGCTGGAAAAGGCCTCTAAGATCATCAAGTACAGCCATCAACCCAACACCACCATGCGCACTAAGCCACATCCCAAAGTGTCATGTCTACATGTTATCTGAACCCCCTCCAGGGATGGTGACTCCACCAACCTCCCTGGGCAGCCTGTTCCAATGCCTGACCACACTTCAGTAAAGAAAGTTTTCCTAATACTCAACCTAAACCTCTCCTGGTGCAATTTGAGAATGTTTCCTCTTAACCTATCACTAGTTACTTGGGAGACGAGACTGACTCAAGGCTCACAGGGGATGCTGGGGTGCAATTCATCCCCTATTCACATCTCCCATGCTCCACAGAAGCTCTGGATGTCCCTGGGGAGCAGATCCAAAGTTAGCCCCTTCCAAGGAGCCTCCCTGACAGGTTACAGGGGTGCAAAATCCCTCCAGACATGGTTTTTGGGACTAGGACCCCAGCAAACTCTGTGCCAAGTTGATGAGGATAGTGCTGTTGTATTGTGCTAGGTGAGAGGAAAGAAGTTGCATAGTTGGAGCCTTAGTTGGAGCAAAAACTCCACCCAACAGTGCTGGAAAGCCTTGGGAAGGTGTTGGCACCAGGTCCTGTGTGTCCTAGAGGGTTGTATGGTACAACATGGCACAGTAGGTATCCAAGGAGGTTGCATGACACGGCGTGACACACAGCAGCAGTGTCCTATGTGTCCAAGGGGGTTGCATGGCATGGCACAGCAGGCGGCAGCAGTGCCCTGTGTGTCCAAGGGGGCTGCATGGCACAGTATGGCACAGTGAGTATCCAAAGACGTTGCACAGCATGGCACAGTGGGCAGCAGTCATGCCCTCTGTGCCCAAGGGGGCTGCACAGCACAGCAAGTAGCAGCAGTGCCATACAGCTTGCACAGTGCATGCGTGACACCTGTTGCATGGACCCCATCCCAGTCCAACCACATGACACAGCACGGCACAGGCAGGCACAGCCGGGTACAGCCGGTGACACCTGCCTGCAGCTGGGCTTGCTCTGCTATGAGACTTTGCCAACCCCTGGCAGGGCTCCACACCCCAAATTTGGGGAGCAGCAGAGCCGCAGCACATAGGTGCTTCAGGGACGACACAGCACACCACTGGCAGGTCCCAGGGGACAAGGTCAAGCAGCCAAATGCCAAGCCCTGGCATTACCCCATGCTGAGAGTGGCGAAGGGGGCACGGCTGCGGTGAGGAACAGTTAAACGGTCCCCACCCGTAGCGGGGCGTGCGGCAACAGGCACCGTCGCTCCCTCCCCGAAACACCTGCTAAGGAAGGCAGCCCTGGCACAGGGCGAGCGCCTGGAGCGAGCGGGAGGAGGAGGAGGAGCAGCAGCGGCAGGGAGCGCGCCAGGGCCCGCAGCAAGAAGCGGCATGTCTGCAGTTTGGCAGCACAACAGAGAGCAGGTGACAAGCGCGCCGGCGGTCGCTTTATTACAGGAAGCCAGCACGCAAGCATCTGACGCCGCGCTGCCAAGGGAAAATAAAACACCCCCTCTCCATTAACCTCCTCTCCCCAGGCGTGGGGCTCCCTGCTTGCTCAGGGTGCCCCACTGTGAACCCCGCTGCAAAGGTAAAGGGAAGGGATCGCCCCGCTCCGCCGGCATCGCATCCTAGCCTGTGAGGTGTGAGGACCAAGTGGATCCCCAGGGAGGAAAAACCCACATGTGCGTGACTGCACAAACACTGCTCCTCGGCAAACACTCCCCAAGACAACAAAATTAGCCACCCCTAGTCCTGCCCACCCTCCTCCTCTGACACAGCAGTTAGAGGCCAGCATTAATATTTCAGTGTCACCATCTCTAGAGAAGGGAAATCAAATAAAAACACTGGCACTGCCAGCACTACTGCAAGCTCCTGCACTCAAACAGTCTCAAACTCCACTGGGTGGATGCATGGCAGTGGGGTTAAGAGGGCCATGCCACATACTGTGGGGGACAGTGGGGCATCACCATAAGAAGAAACTCCTTCCTGGTCAAATGGATGTGAGGAAGGAGGTGACAAGCAAATGGTAAGCAAGTGGTAAGCATGTAGTAAACAAGTGGCAATCAAGGGGCAAGCACTAAGCAAAAATCAAGCAAGCAACAAGCGGGAAGCAAGCATCAAGGAAGCATCAAGCAAGCTTCAAGCAAGCAGCAGGCAAGCAAGGAGCAGCAGTGATGCTCCTGCCAGCTCAGTAAGCCTGAGGGGTTCAAAGGGATCTGACCCCACAAATGACCATGGCCTGGGGGGGGCTTAAAAAGCTCCCCACTCCCCCAGCCCTGCCTGCAGTGCTGCAGGGTGCTGGGGGGCACAGACACACACACAGCCTGCCCCCCCCACCCACCCCCCAGAAGTTCACCCTGAATCCTGCATGTTTGCTTGCGCGCTAAGAGGCAGCATCGACACAGCAAAGAGGATTTACTGCTCAAGGCGAGGGGCTTTAGAGGCAATAACTTTCCCTCCTCTTGACTTAAATGGATTTTAAACTTCAAAAAGGATAGAGGGGGCATGCTGCCAAGCAGCCGACCCCGCGGGTGCTACAGAGGGTGCCAGGGGTGGGTGTCAAATGGGAGGCGGGGCTGCTAGCCCAGCAGGGGCCAACGGCCAAGGCAGATAAGGGCTATGGGGGGCCATGCTACCCGCTCTTGCAGAAGGGCCTGTGATAAGGCAGCCACCGTTATCAGCGGGGGAGTGCTGGGGCGCGCTTCCTCCCGCGCTGCGGTGCAACCGCCAGCAGGCAGTGGGGTGCTGGGATGGTGGAGGGGACACAGCGTGGCCCCGCGGTCGAACAGACAGGGCAGCATGGCACGAGGCACAGCAAGGGCCATTTCAAGGGCAATCCCCCTGGCAGCTTGCCCAGCTGGCCACGGTTTGCCAAGCTCTGTCCCAGCTGTCCCTTCCTGGATGACAGTTTGGGCTTGATGGTGCTGCCCTGTGCCCCCCTGTTTGTGCCCAGAACCCCCGCAGGGGCAACCACCACCCTGTAGATGAGTGAAGCACCTGGGGACATAAGGTGGGTGTCCCCACCTGGACCCAAGGTCAGAGGCAGGCAACGGCTGTTTCCTCACACCGTGACGCTAAACCTTGCAGCCGTGGCTGGCACCAGTGCTGCAGGGACAGAGGTGTGACCCATGGCACCATGCCCTTCGATGTAGGGTGACCCTGCACCTAGCTGGAGCACGGCCACGAACTCCCCTAGGCACAGCTCCCCACACCCCCTAGACCTCAACCTCCCACAGGCTGTGTGGCCAGACGCCAAGGTGAGGGGCAGCGCCCGGGAGGCTGGAGGAAGGAGCAGAAGAGCAAAGATTAAAAATAGCCCCCCCACTCCTCGAGCTGCCCCCCAACCTGCAGCCCCGACCCAGACGCTGGCACGTCAGGAAGCGATAAACTGTTCTGTGTCCTGCGGCACCCCCGCACACCCCCCCGCTTCCAGCAGCCTGGCCCCCCGCCAAAGCCCCTCTCTCGGCTGTAATGCTCTCTGCCCTGCAGCCAACACACACACACACACCCCACCCCCCATCACCCCCCAAAAAACACCCCGGGCGGGCACGCGCGCGCGCGCCAGCACGAGCACCCTGGGACGGGCACGCGCGCCTAGCAAGAGGAGAGCCGAGCACGCTCAGCACTCACCGCCGAGCACCGGCAGCTCCCAGTTACCCCCACCCCGCGGCTTGTGTAACACATGCACGAGCGTGTGCAAAGTTAGGCCTCCCCCACCCTTGCCAAGCCCTGCCCGGGTCGCGCCGTGCCGTGCCGTGCCGTGCCACCGCTCACCCTCGTCACACCCAACACGTCCCCACCAGGTTACACAAACAGGGCGGCCGAGCGCACAGAAGCGCACCCGCGGCCCGGCGCACGCTGCTGGCGGGGGGCACACCCACAAACCACACTGCCTCACCCCCGTGTTGGCGCGGGCCCACGCGCAGGCCTGCGCCTGCAGGAAGAGGTTCTGGCTTCCCGCTGCCTTTTCTCTCCATTAACTCCCTCCCTGGATCCCATTCCTGGCCCAGCAGGGACCCACATGGCACCCTGGTACCCACCGTGCCACCCTGCTCTGGTCTAAGGTGCTCCATGATGGAGGAGTAGGAAGAGAGCTGAGCACTCACCCTGTTGCTCCAAGGGCTGGCAGTGGGTACTTGCCCAGGGTTCAGGGACAGTAGCCAAGTGCTGGCACCAATTCCACCAAGCAAAGTAGTCACTCAGACACAGCACAACACAGAGCATGAGTGCGGCATGGTGAACCACCAAGCCTTGGGGCAAAGGGCAAGGCAGGGGTGGAAGAGGGAGGATGGAGCAGGGCAATAAACATGGTGGCAGATGAGGAAACAGGCAAGATGCTGGGGCTGTGGCATCACCTGATGTGGTGCCGGGCTCCCCCTGTTAGGTGGCAGAGCTTGGTTGGCAACCTGGTGGGTTCCCAGGTGTCCAGAAACACAGATAATACAAGAGTTTGCCTGCTCAGGAGCGGGTAAACTGAGGCATGGCCCTGCACAGCATTCCACTCAGGAAACATACAGGCAGCAAGGTGAGAAGACATGCCAAGGCTGGTGCCACCAGCAGAGCCATCAGCATAACCTTGTGTCCTCCCATGCCCAACCAGCCCACAAGCTGGGCTCCCCTCCAAGAAATGACCTGTGGCAATATGGCAGATGGGGACCTGGCACCTCAGTCAATACCAGACCCTGAGCCCGTGGCACCCAGCAGGTCTCATCTTCCCTCAGCATCCACCAGCTGTACCCTCGACTCCAGGGCAAGCCTCTATCCCTCATGCTCTGGAGCACCCCAACCATCATGCAACAGGGTCCCCCAAACCCAGGGCAACCACCACCCTTCACACAATGGGGTTCTCAAAGACAAAGATGACCTCAGTTCCCAAAGTGATGGTGCCTCTCAAGCCCAGGGTGACCTCCATGCCCCACATCATGGGGAACCCCAGTCTCAGGGTAACCTCTGGGCTCCACCACCATGGGATCTCTCAACCCCAGGGTGGCCTTCGTCCCTTATACCATGGGTTTCCCTAGACCTGAGGTGATATCTGTCCCCTGCACAAAAAGACCCCCCCAAATCCAGGGTGACCTCCATGCCCTGTACCGTGAGTTTCCCTCAAGCCTAGGGCAAACTTTGTGCCCCACACAACAGTCTCTCAAGCTCAGAATGACCTCCATTCCCCAAGAACAGCGTTCCTCAACACTGGCAAGTCAGGAAGCAATATGCCAGGGGGTCCCCCAACTTCAGGGCAACCTCCATCCTCCACATCATAGGGTCTCTCGACCCCAGGGTGAGGTGTTAACCATACCACAGGGCCTTTGAATTCCAGGGTAACCTCCATATTCCACCTCATGGGGTCTCTAGATCCCATAAGTGACCTCCATCCCCCACATCAAGGGGATCCACCAACACCACAGCAACTTTTATCCTTCACAACATGAAGCCTCCCAACTCCAGGATGTCCCCTAAAACCAGGGAAACCCTATATCATCGGGCATCCCAGCTCCATCCAGGGTGACCTCCATCCTCCACACCATGAGGTCTCTCAACCCCAAGGTGAGTTGTCCACCACACTACCAGGATGTCTCACAAGTCCTCGGTGACCTCTGGCCTCCATACCATGGGGTCCCCCAACTCCTGGGTGACCTACATATTCCAATCCACAGGGTCTCTCAACCCCACAGCAACCTCCATCCCCTACTCCACAAGGTCCTCCAACTCCAGGGTGACTTCCATATTCCAGCCCATGGGGTCTCTCAACTACACAGTGACCTTTATTCCCCACATTTCAGGGACCCCCAACACCAAGGCAACTTCTGAGTCTCACAGCTCCAGGGTGTCCCCCAAATCATGAGTGACCTCTGTCCCTCACACCATTCAATCCTCAAAGTCCAGGGCGACCTCTGCCCTCCACACCATGAAGTCCTCCCACCCTAGAGTGACCTCCTCCCCCCCCCGCCCCCAACACCCTACGATATCAGCTCCCCAAGCAACGAACACCAAGGGGCTGAGTTGGGAGATGTCTACGTGTGGTGGGTGCACACCAGCTCCATCCCACCGCTCAACCCCTCAGTCAAGGACAGGGGAAACCTCGGCGGGGGGAGGGGGGACGGGGGGCGATGGAAGCCTCGGGACGGCGCCTGGCGGGGGTCAACACTCACCCATCGGCCGCACCGTCCAACGTGGGCTGCGCTCCTCCATGGAGGAGCTGAGCCGTGCCGAGCCGAGCCGTATCTTCCACCCCCCCGCTCCGTTCCAAGCCGCTTCCTGCTTCCCTCGGCGCCCGCCCGCCGCCCCGGGAGCCGCACGGCTGGAGCGTGACTCACCGGGGGCCGGGCCGGGCAGGGCAGGGCTCCGATGGGGGCGGTGAAAGGGGGGGGGGAACAAGACGAGTGATGGGTGGTTGGTACTTACCCCAACAGATAGGCGTCCTCCGTCTCCAGCGACGCATTCGGGGAGGAGGGGACAGAGGGACCTTAGGTCCCTCCGTCGTCCCGTCCCCCCCACCCCCGCGAATACGACGCGGAAGGTAGGAGGGGATGCCTAAAGTTTCTCTGTCCCCTCTCCAGCCTGTGCCAGGCATCGAGGTTAGGGTGGTCTTTTGACACCACTCAACCCAAAACTACCTCCAAACAGACTTTGGGGCACACAGAGATAAGGGGTGGTCCCACCACAGCCTCACTTCTGTGCACTCCCAGTGTTACAGTATCACAGTATCACAGTATAAGCGAGGTCGGAAGAGACCTCAAAGATCATCAAGTCCAACCCATTACCACAGACCTCGAGACTAGACCATGGCACCAAGTGCCACGTCCAGTTCTGTACTGGGTACAGGAATGAGGACAGCACTGTCCACCCAGGCTGGGACCACGGTGGTCACCATGATGGTCACCATCGTGATCACCTTGTGGGACAGCACTGTCCCACCCAGGCTGGGACAGTGATGGTCACCACCATGCCATCCCATCATCACTCTGCAGGGCAGTACTGTTCCTGCCCAGGCATGGTGGTCACCACCATCATCACCTTGTGGGACAGCACTGTCCCATCCAGGCTGGGACCATAGCAGTCACCACCATGATCACCCTGCAGGACAGCACAGTCTCTTCCAGGTTGGGACCATGGTGGTCACCATGATGCCATCCCACCATCACCCTGTTGGTTCTGCCCTCACCCAGGTTTGGAGCCACCAGTGAAATGAGCTGAGTAGGGCTCAGCCCACTCGTTGCAAGCGGAAGAAGTTGCCAATCATCCACTGGCCATTAAAGCTACATTGGTTGGTTCTGCATGCTGGATAGGCTCGTCAGGCTCCAACAGGCAGGACCCCAACATTCCCAGGACACAAGGAAGGTTTCAGTGAGGAATCCCATCCCAGTGCTGCCAGCCATGGACTTGCATCTCTGCAGCAATGCAGGCCACAGCAGGGACATCCGTCTGTCCCCAAGCAAGCTGCCACACCACCCACTCAAACCCTTTCCCAGCTCATCCTCACCTCTGCTCCTTCTCCATCCTCCTCCTCATCCCCAGTGCTGCCTGCCACTCCCCCAGCCCTCCTCATCGGCAGCACCAGTGCTTTTCCACCCCCCACCCCCCTTCCCCATCTCCCTTTTCCCGTTCTATTTTAAATTTTTATTGCATGCTTTTTACAGAATACAGAGGAACAAATGCCCTTATCAGCAATTCTCACAAGGTATAAAGAGACGCTTTTATCTCCCTGCCTTTACTAATCTGGAGCGAGCCGATGCCTGTTAATTTTTTAATTTTCCTAGTGAACGCGTCCGTGACTCTGTCAGCACCCACCCGCACGCCCTCCTCGCCCAGTGACCCCACCGTGGGATTGCCACCAAGCCAGGGTTTACAACCACAAAGCTGCTTCATACACTGGGAAATCACACTAGGTTCATCAGCGCACCCTGAGATGTGCTACAGGGGCAGCCTCAAAATATGCTGGCACCCCCAGGAATGCCAGCCTGGCTTTGCCTGGCCATGCAGAGCAGGTCTGCATCCTCATATGAGGATGCATTCCTGTGCCAAAACGGCCAGCTGTCACCGTCACCGGCTCTGGCCAAGGTCCCTGCGTGGGGACAAGAGGGGTTCACCCTTGTCCCCCCCAGGGAATGGAGGGCAGGCACAGGCTGCCCGCACACCAGGGCTGGGAGCGCCGGCAGCCGGCCACAGTGCGCAGATGAGATGTGGCAGGCGTGTAACAAGCCATTAGTCACTGTCACCTTTGCCCGGCAGCCACTGGCAGGGTAATAAATCCCGAGCTGACTCTGGCAGGCCCGTTCCAGGCCACGGCTCCCAGCTTGCCTCCGTGCCGCTGCCGGCTGGGCGGCGAGCAGCTTGCAAATGCATCGTGACCTCCCCAATCCAACCCATGCCGCACCTCCCGGGGGGGTCCCAAACCGGGGCCAAATCCCTGCGGGACTGAGTGATCGCCAACGCAAGCCACTGTGTCCCTGGAAAAGTGCCCTTACTCGAGGACATGGGAGGGTCACAAATGACCCCTCCCCACCAAGCAGCCTACCCCATTTACCTGCCTGGCCCATTTCCCTGCCCTCCCCATTTCCCTGCCCTCCCCATTTCCCTGTCCTTCCCCACTCCCTGCCCGCTGCACCTTGCGGTTCCCGTCTCTCCCCAACCCAACGCCAAGAACCGGCATCGGCAGTTGCTGCCAGATCAAAGCAGCCTTGGTGTGGCACAGCACATCACGGCACGGCACGGCACGGCGCACCCGCCGGGAAGGGCTGGCAAACAAGCTGGGCCAGGGAGGCAGGCAGGTGGGAAGCACGCATGATACCTCTCCCAAAAAATGCTGTTGCTCCTGACAGACGAGGCCGCCAAGTCCCGGGAGCCGCAGCCCAACCCAGCCTTGGGGGGGGGCCCCCCGCAGCTCCCCAGCATGGCCAGCCCAATGCCACAGCTCTCCCTCAGCACCTGTCGCCTGAGTCACGGCCCTGGGGACAACGGGCAGCAACTGAGATCCTGTCGGAGTCATCTCCCGGAGCCCCAACCTCAAATCACTGGGCACAAGCGTCCCTGCGGTGGCACATGGGTTAGCCGGTTCAGGGGACAACCCTTGAGGACAGCATCCCCACACCGCCTGGCATGCTGCGGCATCACCTACTTGTGGCTCCAGCTTCCACGCTCTCCACATCCAAAGCTGTCCGCTGGCTGACGTCCTGGGCAGTACCACCGCCTGTCCCCGGGCTCTCCCTGGTGCTGGCCGCTCGGTGCCGGGACTCACTGGCCAGAGGTTTGGTGACAGCTGTCTCAAGGGACGAAGAGGACGCCTGGAAGAGAAGCAGGACAGAGACTCAACGCCTTTTCCTTCGCCAAGTGTGGCAATGCCAGAGCACCGCGGCAGGGGTGGGGGGCACGGGGGGGGCAGTGGGNATGCCGGGCGGGTGAGCAAAACGTGCCACAAAGATTGCGTCTTGCTCAGTTTGGGGACAATCACCCTCCTTGACCCCCGGCGTCCTCGGGCACCACCGTGGCCCCGCGTTCATTGTAGCTGTCACCTTCCATGTCAGGCGCGCCCAGGCACACAGCTTGGGCTGTCACCGCTTCTGTTTATCTTTAATAAAGCCACAGCCAGCAACACTACACATATCCTGGCACTGCCACACCATGCTGGGGCACACACATGAACAACCCAGCCTTGGCTCCGAGAAACCCCCCCAGGATGCTATGCCAACTCCACACAGCACAGCAGAACACAGGCGACCTCCCCTCCTGCCAGAGGGGACACTCATAGGGGACACCCTGCTCCCAGTTTGGGGACTTCAGAGTCTCACAACAGGATGAGGATTTTATGTTGATCCTGTTTTTCATAGTTAGTCCTCCGGAGGTGGAGAGCCGGAGGGAGATGGATGGTAGGTGGGTTTCTTTGCTGGGAAGCCCTCAGACTCAATGAGCCACGCACACGAGCAGCCATATAAATTTACCGTTCGTTTCCTGGAAAGGTTTAATTTATGGAATCCATATGGCAGCGCTGCACAACCGTGAGCGCTCGGCACATCCCGCGAGTCCTTGAGTGCCACCATGTACCACCTCCAACTGGCGGGGTGCCACCAGCTGCCCCAGCAACGACGGGATGCTCTTCTCTTTACCAATGATTAGCAGAAGGTGACTTTCATAGTGGGCAGGGGGAAAGGCCAGGGACCTGTCCCCATACCTGAAAGCTTGGTGTGGGATTCCTGATGGCTGGGCCAACTTCCTGGGATCCCAGGGGGACATACCATACCACCACTCCTCATCCCAGGGTGATGCCATCAGTGGTAGCAGGCAGCAATCCCCTACCTGTGGGCACGGCAATGAGCTGGGGTGCGCTTTGATACCCGGAGCAACTAATTATTAATTACCGTTAATCATCCCCCATCACATGTCATGGCAGTATTAGGCAAGACACAGCGAGGGAGCAGTAAGCTGAGCTGCAGTCGCGGTGGGGAAGGCAGATCTTGGCAATGATTACCAAAATGTGCCACCCTCCTTAGCCCCCCCCGCTCAGACCCCAACCCTCCTGTCAGCCCCCCCCAGCAGTGGCAGCCCCCACCCCCTTTATTTTCCTGTTGGAGG
>WBNM01024980.1:119924-130353 GCA_013399055.1 Ramphastos sulfuratus
ACGTCCTGGGCAGTACCACCGCCTGTCCCCGGGCTCTCCCTGGTGCTGGCCGCTCGGTGCCGGGACTCACTGGCCAGAGGTTTGGTGACAGCTGTCTCAAGGGACGAAGAGGACGCCTGGAAGAGAAGCAGGACAGAGACTCAACGCCTTTTCCTTCGCCAAGTGTGGCAATGCCAGAGCACCGCGGCAGGGGTGGGGGGCACGGGGGGGGCAGTGGGGCACACAGACACAGGATGCTTTTGTTTTCCTGCCAGCCGGTGCACGTGGCGGGCGCGGGGAGCTGCCCGCCAGGCCGCGCCGCGGGGCTACAGCTGGATCCGGCCGATGGCTCCCAGCATCGCCAGACGAGAAAGGCTGGAGAGGAGGGGGGAGAGGACATGAATCAAAGCGGCGTCCCCTCGCTTGCCGGCGGCAGCTGGCCGGTTGGGCAGCTCCCGATTACTCAACCGGGCAGTGTTTACTCGAGATCAACAACACCCACCCACCCCCNTCTTTGCTGGGAAGCCCTCAGACTCAATGAGCCACGCACACGAGCAGCCATATAAATTTACCGTTCGTTTCCTGGAAAGGTTTAATTTATGGAATCCATATGGCAGCGCTGCACAACCGTGAGCGCTCGGCACATCCCGCGAGTCCTTGAGTGCCACCATGTACCACCTCCAACTGGCGGGGTGCCACCAGCTGCCCCAGCAACGACGGGATGCTCTTCTCTTTACCAATGATTAGCAGAAGGTGACTTTCATAGTGGGCAGGGGGAAAGGCCAGGGACCTGTCCCCATACCTGAAAGCTTGGTGTGGGATTCCTGATGGCTGGGCCAACTTCCTGGGATCCCAGGGGGACATACCATACCACCACTCCTCATCCCAGGGTGATGCCATCAGTGGTAGCAGGCAGCAATCCCCTACCTGTGGGCACGGCAATGAGCTGGGGTGCGCTTTGATACCCGGAGCAACTAATTATTAATTACCGTTAATCATCCCCCATCACATGTCATGGCAGTATTAGGCAAGACACAGCGAGGGAGCAGTAAGCTGAGCTGCAGTCGCGGTGGGGAAGGCAGATCTTGGCAATGATTACCAAAATGTGCCACCCTCCTTAGCCCCCCCCGCTCAGACCCCAACCCTCCTGTCAGCCCCCCCCAGCAGTGGCAGCCCCCACCCCCTTTATTTTCCTGTTGGAGGATGCCAGGATGTAAAAGCACTGGAGATGGGTCCTGCATGCCCAAAGGGGAGTCAGGATCTGTCCTCCACCCCATCACCATCTGTGCCCCCTGGGACCCCCCAGGCAGCAGGCAGAGCCAGCACAGAGCACTGGCCGCCCCCTTGCTTTAACTTCACCCCGCGCTATCTGTCAGCAAATCATCCCCGGTTACACAGATAAGGAATAATTGATGCAAAGGAGCCATCTGTTTGCGAACACGGAATATCTGCTCAATTAGGAGGGATCTGTCCACCCAGATAAAGCATTGCTGCAGCCCCTCAGATGAGGGGAGGGGAAACCTTCCTCCCCAACCATGCCCTCAAAGACTCACCCCCAATTAAGAGGCAAGTGGGTTGATTTGGGCTCTAATTTGCCAGGAAGCACCTTGAGGTGGTTGGGTAGGCAGCTGGGAGGGAAGGATGCTCTCCCACCAAGTGTTGAAATTGGAGGGGAGCACTGGTAGTACCCCCAGCATGGAGGTATGATAAGCATAATGGAGATGCTTATATCAGCCATAGGGTCATGGAGATGCAGGTCCCCATGAGTAATGAGAGGACACCAGAGCTGAGGCCCACCCATTCATTGCACGAGTGGCTGCAGAAATGCACTGAGCCTGTGCATGGGCAGAGGGACTCTAAGACAAGCCTGTGACAGCTCACAGCAAGCACCGGGGGGGGGACCAGGGACATGAGGCATGGCCCCTGGGCAGGGTCCAGGTCTGGGGGAGGTTTGCAGCAAGATGACATCAATGTGACATCGTTATGTGATGTTATTAACAAGGGGAAAATTGAACTGGCAGGCAGGAAAGGGCTGCAGGCCAGGGGAGATGATGGGCAGGGGTGGCAGAGCAGCTCTGCAGGTGACAAAAATAAGGGAGAAAAGGCTCCAACAGGAGCTGGCATGGATGGCCTCATGGTGTGGCACTCCTCCAAATCCCACTGTGTGGCATCTGAACCATCAACCCCAGCAGGTCCGTTGATGGGACACAGAGATCTCAAGCTAGGTTGAAATGTAGTTGGTGGCCTGGAGGGACAGGCAGAGAGAGGCACTGGCAGACCCCGTGTCAGCCATGCCCTCGGCTGGGTGGCTGAGGCAGGCAGCTTCAAGCTAGGGGCCACGATGGTGACAAGGGCAGGGAACTGTGTCCTTGCATCCATACCTCCCCAGCAAAGGCACATTTCTTCTGCTCCTGTCACCAGGATTAATACCTGTGGTGGTACCCAGCTCACCCCTTGGCCCTGGCTTTGGTGACAGAACGGGAAAGCAAAGGGCCATGGCAGCTCTCCAGTGAGGGAGCTGGTATGCAAGCGGCCACACTGCCATGTTTCCTGTGCCTCCAGGACACCCCAAAATACAACTTCCCTGTTTCACCTCACCTGCTGCTGAGGCAGACAGCAGAGCAATGCCACCCATGGGCATAGGGCCCATGGTGATGCCATGGGCATGGCAAACCTCCCCCCATCTGCCCCAGCAGCATCCCGCCCTCAAAAGCCCAACCTCCTCCAGCCTCCACCCTCCCCAGGTGGCAGCACCCTGGAAAACCCCTGCCAGGTCACCGGAGGTGGATGCGGTCGCAGTGCTTCGCTTCTTGGCTGGCATCACCACGACGGGCACGGAGCCCGGTGAGCACCGGCACAGCTGCGCCAGCAATGGGTTTTGGCTCAGCCTGCGTGCAAGCTCTCATGAGTGAGCAAGGGCTGAGGTGGGGAGGATGCTCAGCATGGAGAGGCCACAGCCTGCACCTCCTAGGGCATGCAGAGAGCCAGAGGCTTAGCGTGGGGGAAGCAGTACACTCTGGCACCCGGCTGTAAGGCTGGGGGGGTACAAATCCTCGCTGTACCCTCATCTCCCCTTTATCGCCACCACCATATGTTCACCCAGATGGTTTCAGATGCTCTTCCCTCTATGAAGCCTTCACCCTCATCCTCCCAGTGGCCTGAAACCAGAGGGTTTTCCCCCAAAAGACCTGGTACAGTAAGAGTTCCCTGCTGGTGTCACAGCACTCCAAGGATTCCTGACACCCTGGTGGGTGCCCTCAGGAGGGCTGGTGGCCAGATTCCTGCCATCTCCATTGCAATGTTTAAAGTTTCTCAGCCATGTTTGCTGGTGGAAAGTTTGAACCTACAATTACAGCTGTGCAAACCCCTCATTAAAATGGGGGGGTGAGGGAGGGAGAAGAGGAAAAAAAGGGAAAGAAACAAAAATCTCCAGAAAAACACAGTGCCGTTAACCCTTCCCATGCTGGGGATGTGCCAAACCCAGCCCCCCCCCCCAAATTAACAGGGCCACCAGGACATGTCATAGCAATGACAGCATGTGCTGAGTGTCAGCCCATCCCTACAGCCATGGGCACCACTGTCCACCCAGATTCTCCCCTCCGGGGTCTCTTCTGGTGCATCAGTGAAGCCGAGGGTGCCATGACATGGCCCAGGCGCCCGCGTGGGCATGGCTGCGGCTGTGCCAGAGACGTTTGTCACGGCAGGGTTGCGGTTCCTGCTCGCTCTTCAGCAGCGACACCGTGACGCCTGCTGCAGGAGCCCACACAATATGTTCGCACTCATCTCGCAGCTGCCCCCAGACAGCCCGAGGTGCCGCGCTCCTCCCCGGCGCGGGGGCCCGTGTGTGCCGGCAAAGCCGCGACACGCAGGCGAGCCCAAGCCGAGACCGGTAATGGGGCACGTAGGGATGGAGACTGCGGTCAAGGCTGGATGCCACATGAGGAGATGATGCTGGAAATGCCACCGGCACCAGGGACACAACGTCGGAAATGCTGCCAACGCTACTGGAATGTGCTGGTGGCCTTCTTATGCCCAGACACCCTGTGCCAGGAGCCTGGGGAATGGTGGGCAGGGGGAAAGGCCTGGCTGTGACCTCCATGTCACCGCAGCCCGCCTCGCACCGCGCCGGCGAAGCAGGTTTGCCACCACCCACATCATCTGCGCGGTGGAGGAACGGAAGCGGGGGCAGCACCGCCCTACTCGCTGCTGCATGGTGGCCCCCGGGAGCCTGTTCCCAGCAGCCACCCCAGCTGGTCTTGCCTCCCCCCAGCGTGTCCCCATCCCTGGGGAGCAGCAGTTCCCCACGTCACCCTCCCATCCCGCCGGCGACACCACCTCAAGCTGCTGCGGCCACAGCGGCTGTAACAGCCAGCTAACGATCTGCAGGCAGCAATTTGGGTTATATATAGCCCCCAAGTGACTGCACCTAATTGCTCCAGCATACACAGGTCCCGATGTGGGGCTGGGTGCTGGGTGCTGGGTGCAGAGGGACGGGCCGAGCGGCACGTGCACAGCTCACTCACACTCGGTTGTCACCCAGTGTGACCCCCTCAGACCCCCGAAAAGCTGGCGGGACAAGAGCATCACCCCATACCATGCCATGCCAGCCCTGGGAAGCGGGGTTGTTCTCAACAGCTTTGTGCTGGGGCCATAAGCGGCTTTGGCTAAAGCTGCCGTCCCAGCCCGTCCCAGCCAGGGGCCCTAAGGAGCTTTTGTCCCCTCTCATTAAGGGGTTTCATTCAGGGATCAACGCGGGGCAGCACCCCAGCACCCCTTCCACCACAACCCATGGGTTCTGCCCAGCTGCTCTGGCAGTCCTGGAATGGAGGGAGGGAGAAAGGGAGGGATNCGGCGGGGGCGAGGGGGGAGCGAGCAGGAGCCGAAATTGTTTGCCAGCTTCCTCGAGACGGCACAATGGAGGGCGCACAGGCGGATCCGGGGTCAGGGGTGAGAGCAGCAATAAGTGGTTTATGCCTTTTGTGAAGAGGCTGAACTGACAGCTCGCTGGATTAACAAAGACGTCCTCTGTTCCCGGGCAGGTCATGTGGAAAGCGCTGCGCCGACCCCTGTCACTTCTTTTTTTTGCAAGAACAGACATTTGTTCGCCAGCGAACGGGGAGGTGATGGAGGGGGAGGCAGCGGGGGGGCCACGCAGCCGCTTGCTCCTGGCTTTCCCTGCTCACTCCTGGCTTGCTTTGCTTGCTCTTGGCTTTTTTTGCTCGCTCCCGGCTTTCTTCACTCACTCCCAGTTTTTCTTGCCTGTTCTTGGCTTTCCTTGCTTGCTCCTGGCTTTCCTTGCTTGCTCCCAGTGTTCCTTACTTCTGGCCTTCCTTGCTTTCCCTGCTTCCGGCTTTCCCTGCTTACTCTCAGATCTCCTGACTTGCTCCTGGCTTCCCCTGCTTGCTCCTGGATCTCCTTCCTCACTCTCAGCTTCCCTTGAGTTCCTCTGGGACTCTGGGATTGGGGAGCTTCAGTAGCCTCAGTCACACCACATCCCCTCCTGTGCCTCAGTTTCCCTAGGCTGTGGGATGAGCTATGGCTGGTGGTGATATACAAGGTCCTAGGGGATGGTGGATCCCATGTCACTCCACTTCCACATGGAGAACTTCCCGTGCTTGCCACTCCATCACCCCAAAGCCAGGTCAGCTGGGCAGGATGAGGCCCATGCCATGCTCAGTTTCAGAGCATCTCCAGTCCCACCACAGGGACGCCCAGTTTGCTTATATCTGCCAGTCCCTGACAGGGTCCCTCCATCCTCGTTTTAAGGCAGGGAAACTGAGGAAGGTGAGGTTAGAAGCACCTCATGCATGCATTGACATCAGAGCTGGTGACAGTGCCTCTGCTCCTGGCACCGAAAGGGGCACAGCCACTGCCAGGAACAGCCAGGCCTCTCAAATCTGCCGGGATTCCTCAAGGCTATGCAGCACACAGCCTTCACCATCATCATTACACTCCATAGCACTGTTCCACACGAAGACAAATTACTCTGGCTGGATCAGTGACCCCTTGGCCTCAGTGGTCCCTGCAGCTCCCATCTCCCTCTGTCACCAGGCCAAAGCTCCAGCACCAGGCCACCGCTGCCTGTGTCCCCCCAAGACCACAAAGTGCCAAGCTGGAATGGGAGGGATCCAGCTCCCTGTGGAGTAGGGTCTGCCACCCAAATCCCACAGGACATTGCTGCTGCTCAGATCTGGGGCCCTGATCCATCCCTCATGCTGCCTAATCCTGGGGACATCAGGACCTTGCAACCCATCATGGCACTCACCTCCTAATCCAGAGCTGCTGGGCAGTCTGCTGTCACCATCCTGTCCCTGCCACCCTAAATACCTGTGTCCCTTCCCTGCCACCGTAAATACCTGCCACAGGGACAGGCAGTTGCCCCGAGGGGCTTTTCACTCTGGAAAATCCCACTTGGCTCATGTTTTTGGGGCATTCCCACCTGGCAAAGCCCCACAGCACACTCAGGGTGGGGGGGGGAAACTGAGGCAGGGAGGAGCAGCCAAGTGGGTCCCCATACAGTTTAGGCAGGGCACATCAAGGCAATCACAGATATGGCGAAACCCAGTGTGGGGTCCTGGTTGGGCAACCAGCTTGTGGCCAGCACCTCCTCTCCGGGCACTGAAAGGGGACCTGACCCTGCAGGGACCAACCAGCCCTCTCAAATCCGCAAGGATTTCCTCAGCACTGTGCAGCACAGAGCCTTCATCGGCATCGTTAGACTCCAGAGTAAACAGCTGAAACGGTGACATTGCACACTGAGACAAATTACATGGCATTAAAGCCTCAATCCCCCCCCTCTCCTCCCCGTGTCCCCCTTCTTCATCCAGCCCGGCAGCTTAGCGCATCGGTTCTCAGCTCCTGCCTGCCATCTAAAGACGGACTTACCGCCAGGGCCGGTGCTTCGTTAAGCCGCAGATTAAATGCTCACCATCTGCAAAGGGGGAAACTTTAATGCCAGGATAATACCTGCATCTCGCAATCCACCGTGTCACCGTGTGCCCCCCCGCCCCGGGCATGCCAGGCAGGTGGGCACAAAGCTCTGGCATGCCACCAAGTTGCCTTAGAGCCACCATGTCACTCAGGGTGAGTGGTAGCCCAAGTGGGATGTTCCCATCCTTCTCCTGGCACAGCCCCACATCTGGCTGGGGTGGGGAGCTGAATCTCTGGCCAGCCCCCTCCCTGTTGTCCCCTCTGTCACCCCTGCCACAGCCACCTCCCAGGCAAGGGACACCCAGGCACTCAGGGTGGCCCAGCCATCACCCCACCTCGTTAATTACTTTAAGTGATTATGAGTCCCTTCATCAGGACAGGAGATTAGACCCAAGAGCCATCTTCCCCCACATTCCTGCTTCCTCGGGAGAAAACAAGGGGGAGCCAAGTCCTGTCGCCATTTTTAGGAGCAAGTTCCACCTTGTCGAGCCCACAAAAGTGGTCTAGGTGTCCTGTGTCTCCCCCTGCCCTACCTTGTCGAAGTCCCCAGGCCAGCAGCATCGTCTGGGGTGCAGCAGGGACACAGGGTCACCCAGGCTGTCCCTGGGTGGGGGGGGACAGCCCCTGGATGGGGGGACACAGGCTGAGTGTCACACAGAGGCAAGGAGGGATGCAAGGAGGGATGCTGAAGGGGACACACAGGACACAGTGCATCCCAAAGGTAGGTGGGGGAGGATGAGGCACTCGCCTGCCGACTCAGCACCCCGATGAATTACACCGGATTACAGGTCAGGTCAGCAGGGAAAGGAGCCAAGGAGGTTTTCCACCTCCTGGCCTGCTCCTGCTGGAGAATTTATGGCCAGGACTCCCCAAAGGGCTGAGTAATTAGTGTCATGAAAAAGATGGCTGAATCAGCACCCAGCCATCAGCACTGAAGAGACAGAACTGGAAGAGGGGAGATCACACAGTCCTGATCAAAAGCAGCCCCCTGGTATATGGGGAGCAGTGGTTGACCCAGCAGTGCCAGGCTGTGAGCACTGGGGACAAGCCAGCTAACTCAGCATCACATTCCCCAACCTGCTGCTCTGGCACCAGCTTTGGCCCAGAATCCATGAGGTATTACTTTGGGAACACCATGGCATGCAGCTACAGCATACAAAAGCCTCCCTAAATCGTGCTTTGGTCCTTTCTTTGTGGCCTGCATGCTGCATCCCAGGATGCTCAAGCCACGGGATGCCCAAGCATCTACCCAGCCAGGCCCAGGCAGCCCTCAGGCTTTGCAGCCACCATCGATTTCTCCGGGTTGGGAATAGCAGAGCTGGCCCCTGCTCCGCAGCTGATTACAGCCATTTCCCTGCCTGCTCCCCCTCCCCGCTGTCTGCCTCCTGCCTCCGTCTGCTGCCTGGTTTTACGAGGGCCATTTCCAAGAGGTCGCTGGAAATAGATTTTTATCACCTCGTGATAAATATCATTTACGGTGACATTACTGCTCAGAGAAGGGAGGAGAGGCGGGCAGGCAGACGCCCGCTCACAGCCCCCCAGCTCCTCAGGGCACCAACTGGGCCCTTTCTCATCACTGTCCCCATTCCTGTAGGTTCAGGAAGTGCCAAATCCTGACACCATCCACCCATCCATCCATCCATCCATCTGGGTGGCAGGAACAGAGGGAGTCGCACCATTAGCCCCGCGCGCCATTAGGCACTTAAAAAGCCATAGGAATAAGCCGTGCCATTAGGTGGGAAGTGAACTGGGAGGGATAGGATGCACAGTAATGGCTGGGTGGACAAGAGCATGGACTGGAGGATCTTGCCACATACTATGAGGTCCCCAGAGATACTCTGGTCCCCCAAGAGCTCCAGCACGCCCAGGAAAAGAAGGTGAAACAGCCACTGTACGTCAGTTCCACAGTGGAAAACCAGGGGCTTTCAGAGATGAGACATCAGTTCTGCAGCGGTGAAGGCACTGGGGACCTTTCCAGAGGGACTTTTCAGCAGGACAGAGAGAACCAGCTCACTTCTTGTGCCCTCCAAGCCTGCCTCTGGCTTTAGGGACAGAGACCCAGGAGAAAAAGCCAGCACTGAGCTGAGGACTGCAAACTCATGACAGCAATGGTGTTGCAACTTCATTCAGGGGCAAGGGGAGCATGGGTCCTGCCCTGGCTGAGCCCACAGGCAGGACAGCTGCCAAGCTGTTCCCACAGGCAGCTGCCTCTGGAAAAGGGCACGGCAGCAGGCATGGGGCCAAGGCCAACCCGCTGCTTGTGCCAGCCCTGCCACACACAGCGCTGGCCACCTCCGGGGGAACAATGACCCCTTTGACCAGCACCAAGTGGGGGTTGTCACCTGTGGGGACAAAGCCATGGTCCCCAGGGTGCAGAGCAGGGGTGAAGTACAACAACAAGAGCCAGCCTGAAATACCCAGCAATGAGCAACCCTTACCCGCGGGCAGAGTGCGGCAATGCCAACCCATGCCAAGAATCCTGTTTACTTTCCCAGCCCTGGCACTGGGTCCCTCAGCTCCCTGCTGCCTCAGTTTCTCTGGCACCCAGAAGCTGGCAGGGATGCTGGGGACACTGGGCATGGGATGGGCAACCATGGGGGGAGCCCAGCCCCATATTTTGGGTGCTTCTTGCAACACGCAGCACAAACCCGTCTGGCTTGGCAAGCGGCCCTGTGGCGTGGGGCCAGGAGGGAGGGAGGGAGGGAATGGAGCTTTGTATGGGGACAGGCCCTGGCCAAACAGCGGCAGCGGCCACCTGCCGCGAGCCACCGCAGTGGCATGGGCCCCTCCTCTGCACCCACAGCCAGCGGGTAGAAAACAACCCCAAGAAGGGACAGCATGGCCACCCTAGTGGCACTGGAGGCTGCATGAGGACAGCCATCACCAAAGGTGAGGATGGTAGGGTGCTGGTGGAGCAGTGCCCACCTTGTCCCTCTCCTCTGTAGCAGCGATGTTACCTTGCTGCCAGGACACGTGTATGGGTCAGCTGATGCTGCCCCCGTGCCATCACCCCCGCTGAGGCTGTGCCACCAGCTGGCACTGTGCCCTGGTGCCACATCTCACCCTA
Organism: Ramphastos sulfuratus; assembly: GCA_013399055.1. Taxonomy (NCBI): domain Eukaryota; kingdom Metazoa; phylum Chordata; class Aves; order Piciformes; family Ramphastidae; genus Ramphastos; species Ramphastos sulfuratus. The sequence goes on from WBNM01024980.1 coordinate 129,901, forward strand.
GAGCATGAGGATTCCTTGGTCACTGCAGCCCTTTACAGACTCCTGTGGACAAGGGGAACCTCATCTGGCCCCAGAAACCCCTCCAGCAGGACACTTGCTGAGCCAGCTGAAGAGAGGTTTGTTCACTTGGAAGCAGTTTGGTTGCATCTGGTGCCAGCTTCCACCACCATCACACAGAAGCCACCACTGGAGCTAGCACGCCCTGGCAGGGCCACCACCCTTGTGGTCACGGTGACCTTACATGTCACTGCAAGGAGAGCCTGTGAGCTGTGGCCAGCCCAGCTCTTGGCCTGGCATGTGGCTCCTGTGGCTAAGGCAGCACCGTGGCTTGGCACCCACCCTGCCCTGCTCTCCCCGGGCTGGCAGACAGACAGATGGACAGACAGCAAGAGCACAGACCCCTGCGTGTGCTGCTCCAAACCCCTGGGGTGCAGGTTTGGGTATCCCTTGCCC
>WBNM01024980.1:140360-161243 GCA_013399055.1 Ramphastos sulfuratus
CCCATCACAGTAAGCAGAGCAGTGAGCCCCCCCTCTCCTGCCCCCGATCATGGCGCCTACAACTCCCTTTGTTTTAATATTATAAAGCGAGCCAGATGCCGGCTTTAATCCCCTCAGCTGGTGAGGATTTGCAAACACATTAGGAGGCAGAGCCAGCCCCTCCACCACTGCTCCCCAGCCCTGTGGCCTGTCCCCATGCCCCATCTGCTGCCTCCGAAAAAGGGGATCCCATCTCCTAATTGCCTTCTCATGCCTGGATTAGGAGTCGATAAGAGGGACACGTCCATCCCCTGCCACTTACAGTTGGGGAGCACCTGGGAAGATCTTTTGCTCCCCTTGCAAAGACTCCAGCCAAGAGTTTGGGGCTTTGCCTTGGGTGACGCAGTGCCAGGGGGATGGGCGCAGCAGGGATGGAAGGGGGGTACAGGCAGAGGTTGGGCAAGCAGCACTCCCAGTGCAGGGATGATGGATGATGTGTCTGTCCCGGCGGTGTGGCATCACGGCTGTGGGACCGGAGCATGAGCCAGCTCTCCTGCGTCCCCAGGAGACACAGAATGTTTCTGTGAGTCCTTCCCGCAACATTAACAGGGAAAAGGATTTTTCCTCCTGACTTCTACTGCTGCCAGCAACACTCGAAGGTTGCTGCTGTGTCTTTTCCCCTGGGTTTCAGCACACAAAGCTGAGATTAAACAGGTACCAGCAGCAGGAGCAGGAGGAGTTGCTCCGAAGTGTTGCATCCCATAGGAGCCGCTCTGAGGCTGGATCAGGAGCCAGGCATGTGTTTGCTTTCCCTCCTGTCAGGGGACTCTGTTTATCCCATGAAGGTGACAGCATATGGGCTAGTTCTCCTGCATCAGAAGCCCAGCTTCTCTGGACCCTCAGAGCATCCAGGAGCAGGGAAATAGCTGGTTAATGAGAGGGATCTGATGCTGGAGTGATATCCCAACCCTGCAGCATCCAGCGGGAGAAATGCTGCCAGCCAACATGCCACACAAATCCCCTCCTCACTCAATGGCTGGCTTGCAGCACACCCTCACACCTTCCCAAAAGTTAGGAGTTTCCCTCCAGGCACCCCAATTCAGGCCAGATTTCAGATGGGGACACTAAACAGCCCCCAACTCTGCTGGGACCAAGCATTCCTCAAGATGCTGCTCCCAGGGGATCTTCACATCCTCCTGTGCCACCATGCCTTCAGTTGCTCCAAGCCATCCCAGTGCTCCCAGGGAAGCACCACACTCCATTTCAGTGCCACTGGGGAGGGATGCACCACACTGGGACCCCTGTGGGAGGTGGCTGCTCTGGCTCCCCCAAAGAAACAGCCTCAGGAATACACAAAATCTTGCTGAGCTGTCCCAGGCCCCATATTTGCAGTGCAAAGGCAGTAGGGCTTTTTGGAGGGTGTGGGTTTTTTTTTTCAGTTTCTTTTTAAGACCAGGATCTCCTACATACCACTTAGCAGCCAGGAGTTCAGAGGGAGCAGAGCTCAGTGCTTTAAAACGACGCCTCCTTTGCCAAGAAATAATCCCAAGCAACAAAAAAGAGACCCAACCTAAAAACCACCAAAAACCCAGACTCAGAAGATAATTAACTCCACAAAGCAGCAACCCTGAGTAGCTCAAATCTTCATTGTAACTACCAAGCCCATGTTCCAAGGGCTTATTTCTTGCTGTCTGCAACACGACGGCACCAGCACCCCCCTCAAACCCCAGATTTGTCACTGCTTCAGCCAGGCATGGTGGGGGGCCCAGCCACACATGAGGCTTCCCATGAAATGGGGTCACTCTCCATCCCTAGATGTGGCTGCAAGAGGGACATCAAGGATGTAGGGCTCAATGCCTGGATACTACAGGAGAAGGGGCTGAGAGATGTTGACATCCCTCAGCAGCCACCAGCAACCCTCTGCAGAGAAGAAGCCACCTTTTAGGGTCCCTTTTGTAGAAAAACAGCAAGAGAAGAGAGAGTAACCCAGACCTAGGGGTCAATTTCAACTGCCTCTATTCCCTCTCCCATTTTTGGTGCCTGGCAGAAGAGTTAGAGTTCCACCAGGAGTTGGCACAAGTGATCCTGGTAGCATCATCCCCTAGCAATACACATCACCCCCCACCAAGCAGCATCACCCCTCCCGGCAGAATCATCCTCCTCTGGCAGCATCACCTCCTGCCCCTTCCTGGAGCTCAACAGGGAGGGGAATAAAAGAGAGAAGAGCTGAGAAAAAGCCATGCAGAGCCAGCCCTTCCTGCTGCTGCTTCCCCCCGGCATCCCCCCTTCCCCTCCTCGACCACAAAAAGCCAACATCTCCCTGCGCCCCTTCAGCCAGGGGATGGGAATGTGGAAGCAATTGCACTTGGCAAGGCAGCAACAGTGAGTCAAAAACAGTTGTTTGGCTTGTCAGCCACCCAGGCCCTGCAGCACTCTTGTTTTCCTTCGCCTGCCTTAACCCCTTCCAGCCCCAGCCCATTTCCCCAGCAGGACCCACAGCCCCCGTGTGGAGAGGGACTGGGTGCCAGGAAAAAGCTTCATCCCATCACCCATCTGCCTTGGTCCCAGAAATGGGATGATGGGCAATTCCTTGGCTTGAAAACCACAGCAAGAGGCTGCACAAGCTGTTAACCCTACCTGATGAGGTGGGTGCAGGGCAAAGGGACATCCCAAGGCCACCAAGGAGCAGAAGCAGGATGTCTAACGCTCCTGGAGCATCCCACTTGCTGGCCTCAGGAGATGTGGGGAGGCCCTCACCTCCATCACTGACAGCATCCCAGATATGCCTCGTCAGGGTGATGCGACATGACCACATGTGTTGGGGACATCATGCCACCTCAGGGTGGCCAGACCCCCCACACAGAGCCAGCCTGGTGGTATGGAGCTATTTAAAGCCCTCAGCACAGCCTTCCCCATTCAGTTTACAACAGTTTAGCACTTCCCAGACTGCTTCCCACTGACTCCTCTATCCCCTTCCCTGTCGGCAGCAAGATCAGACACGTCTGGCATCATCACATGCTGCATCAGTGTTTCTTCTCCCTCTTAAGGTCACCTCTTGCACCCCAAGATGAGGGAGTCAGGCCAAGCACTCAACACCCCCCTGTCCAACAGCATCACATGCTGCTGGGATCCCATCTCCATTCAGGGCAGGGTGGGGGGACACCAGGACTCATCCATCCCCTCTCCACCACAGAGAGACAACCATGTGGGTCAAGGCATCCCTCTAGGTGGGATCCAACCCTCCAATCCCCTCATCATTGCACCTCAAGTCACACTCAGAGAAGACAATGAAGAGGGAGCCCAGAGAAGGAGCTGCTCCCTCTTTCTCCATTGAGGGTCCTCCCCTACACCTCCATGGGGCAAGGGAGCCAAGGACAAGGGAGCCAGGGCAAGGCGATGGATGGATGGATGGATGGATGGATGGACGGATGGATGGATGGATGGACAGACAGATGGGGAAGAGTTAAACCCTCCAGAGCAAGATGAAGAGAAGTGGAGGGAAAGAGACAAAGCAAGATGCTAGAGCCAAGAGATGAAGGCAAGGATGTGATAAGAGGGGGAGCCAGGGGTGTGCGCCTGAGTGAGGGAGAAGGGAGGAGGAGGAGGAGGAGGAGGAGGAGGAGGAGGAGAGGTGGGTGATGACCAAAGTCATTGAACATTTTTTGGCACGCCTACCCCCCGAGTATCCTGGCCGTTGGCCCAGCTCGGAGCTGAACTTAAACAAACTCCTGTTGCAGCCATCTGCTTGATTTTAAAATAAATCAAACAATCTGTTGAGCCGTGGGTGATCAAATTTCCATCTGTGCGGACGCCTGCTCGCCTCCTCGGAGCCTCCGCTTGCCTCTACCAGCCAAACACTCCTGGCAGCATGTGGCCTCCCTAATTCCTCCAGGAAAGGGAGAAACCGGACCTCCCCACCACCCCCCCAGCCCTTCCCCACCACCCTCCTAACTCAAACCAAGTGCTATTTTTACAGCCGCCCACCAAACACAGCCCTGTGCTGGGTTTAAATGGGAGGAAAACAGGGCTGGGGTGGGGAGAGATCCCAAGAGGTCTTGAGCTTCTCCATCGCTGCCCACACTGGGGGCGGGATTCCTCATCCCCTCCACGTCCATCCCCAGGGGTCCAAGGGGATGAAAAGGAAAAAGGCAGCAGCTGCCGGCAGCAGGACCCTGCCTGCCCAGCGCTGGTGACCGCGACACAGAGGCCACAAAGGCTGGCCAGAAATAGCAGCTGCAAAGCCAGCACCACACGGCTGTCCCCAAGATGGGGACAGTAGAAGCACATCAGTTCCAGGTGCCATGGGGTGCCCAGTTCCCAGTCATCCTGCCCACTGAGCCTTCTCAAATCCACTTTGTCCCAAGGGGTCCCACCTCCTCTGAGAGCAGCAAACCCAAGGGAAGACAGCACCACTTGTCTCAGGGTCCCCAATGTGCCAAAAGAGGGATGGCCTCCTTCTCAGCTCTCTCTTTGGGTACTGCAAAATCCCAGCCTGCCCTGGGTGCAACCCAGCCATCAGCTCTGCACCCACAAGGGAGATAGCACCTATGATATCCATGGTCCCAAACACCCTCTGATCAGTTGGTCCTTTCTGCAAGCTAGAGGCAAACATCTGCTGGTATTATCCAGGCTTCGTCCTCTGCCCCCTGGAGCCCTTCCTTCCACACTGAGCAGAGGGCAGCAGGCAGGGGGGCAGCCAGGCCAGAAATAGGGCAGCAAGTGGGGGGAGAAACACAGCAAAGGGACAAAGAGGGAGGAAGACGTGCATGAAGAAAGAGGCACAATAAAGGACGATTTAGGGCTCATCAGAACCCCAGCAGCTGAGGTGCAGAAAGGTTGCTGAGGGCAAAGGCTGCCCATGCATGGGAGGAAGGATATGGGCACAGCACAATTTGCTTCTCCTTGAGGGCTACAAATATTGGGGTGACACATCCCCCTGGCACAGCACTGTGAAAGCGGCAGCAAGGAGGGTGAAGTGCCCAGCACCCAAGCACAGCCCCACCAGGAGCCCGAGCCAGTGGCTGGGCTGCAGAAGAACCTTAGTCATGAAGCACTCTGCCAAGCCAAGAACTGTCCTGGCCAGCACAGGGCTGAGCTTGCCAGGCCACTGAAAATAATGGGGAGCCAGGGGAAGAGCCAGGACCAGGGTGGCCTCCACCCTGTCACCGCCCTGCATGCTTCACTCTTGGGAAAGAGCCATAGGCAGCAAAGGGATTACAGGGTACCAAGCACTGGGTCCCCTGTCCACTCTGGGACATGGCTCAGTGAGCACAGTGGTGGTGGGTTGAAGGTGGGACTTGATGATCTTAGAGGTCTTTTCCAACCTTAATGATTCTAAGGAGTCTGCAAGCAGTGCCCAGGCTCTGAGGATGCAGGATTAAGCCAAAGAGCATGAGAGGAGAATCAGTAAGGGAAAAACATCTGGAATAACTGATTTAGCAGTTTGTATGACCCTAGCGCATCGCTCTGCCACCAGTCACATGCCATGAGGACAGCCTACAGAAAAGCCTGCTTCCATCCAAGACAGGGGGTCCCCCAAAAGCCATCTCTGCTTTGCAGTAAGGACATGGAGTAAAATCCAGGCACAGACCCAACAGGATACACGGCAGGGAGCAGGTTACAGAAGGAAAGGGGGGAAAAACCCAAGCAACCAACCACCAAACCCCTTTTTGGAAGAGGAAAGGACTGACAGGACCTGGCTGAGAAGCAGGAGAAAGCCCAGATTTCCCAGTTACTGTGCAGATGTTCTGGCTTGAAAACAGAAGACGGCAGGAGCGAATCCATCTCCCCCTCCAGAGCTGCTGCAGCCAGGGCATCTGGACTTTGTCTGCAGGCAGAAGTGGCTTCTTCCCAGCTCCTTGGAGAACCCTCAGCACGGGGGACAGCCAGAGCACACCAATCCCACCCCCCACCCCCGGGGTGCCCACCCGTGCCAAGGAGCCAGGGTGGCAGCAGCAGCCAGGGCTCCATCCCTGTGCTGGGTTGACCTTGGCACAGTTACCTCCCAGGAAAACTGAAGAGCCTTGTCCTCGCCATGTTTTCACTTTGGGATAAAGTCATGCTGCTGCTTGCTCCAAGGCGGGAGAGAGAGAAGAAAATGCAGCTGGTTTAGCAGTGAAGACAAGGAGGGAGGGTGGGAGGCACACACATACACACACACATACATATATTTATGTATGTATTCCTAGCCAGGGCAATAACCGAAATCACCAGCACTTGATGACCGCTCGATGAAAAGCTGCACAGCCGACTGAAGCCAGCCCACTTCCAGAAACATGCTGGAAGCAGATGGGAGGTGATGGTGGCGATTTGCTGCTCGCTCCACACCCTGCACATGGCCCCAGACGCAGCTGTTGGTCTGTCTGTCCATCCCTCCCTCCCTGTGTCTGTCCGTCCTGCCGCAGCTGCAAACCGCCAAGCTGACGCCTTGGCTGTCACCGAAACGTTCCCAGCTCCAAGGTCCCTGCCAGCGACCGCAGTGTTCTTGTGTCTGGCTCCCCTGGGGACCGAGGTGGCTGCCGGTGGCCCTCCAGAGCCATCGGCTGAGCCTCCAAGGGAGGCAAAGGCAAGGAGGGATGAACAAAACCACTCCGGAGGATGAGTGGGGAAACCACCCTGCACAGGGCTGCAATGGAGCCCAGGCTGTGCCGTGGGGTGCAGTGGGTCTCTTGCAGGGACAGGCACCCAGCCTCAGCTGGGGCTCAAAGGGACATGATGCCCTCTCTGTCAAAGTCCCTGGCCCCAACAGTAGCAGGCTTCAGGGACAGATCAGGTGCCAGCACATAGCCTCAAGGAGGGTCACAGCCCTGGCTCTATGCAAAGCTGGTCACAGCATCCCTTCTGGCTGGAAACCACCATCGTGTTTCTGCTCTCTGGACACAGCAGGCAGCTACTCGACCCCCGGGCAAAGCAGACATGCTCCTGTCTGCAGGGCCACTGCTCATCTCCTCAAAGGACCTTCACCTGCATCCCAGCTGGGTCTCAGCCTTTTTTTTTTAGCTCTAAACTAGAATCCAAAACTTCTCCAGGAGGAGCTGGGAGAGAGCATGGTGAGGGGAAGCTGGTTCTCCCAGAGAGCCCACCTGCCCCCTGCAAATCCCTCGTGGGGGGCTCCAGGACCCTTCTCACACACTGATCAAATCCAGCCCCAAGACCCAGCACCTCTGCCAGCCAGGGCAGCACTCAGCTCCCTGGGTAGTGGAGTAGGTGATGCCACGGCCAGCCCTGTGGGAAGAGGCAGCACTGGGGTCAGATGGTGATTTCCTGAGTTTGTGTGCAAGGGCTTAAATAAACCCCAATAAATCCTTCAGCAACTCCTTGCTGCAACTGGGAACAGCCCAGCCATGTACACAGGCACCCAAATGGGGTGTCCTAGCAGATCTCCAGATGTAGGGTAGCTCTGACACCATGTGGCGCACAGCCCAAACACCCCCGGCCCCCTTCTGCATGTGCTGCCAGCATGGGTCGTGGCATGCTTGGCACAACCACCTCACGATGGGCCAGTGGGCTGGAGGAGGGACACCAGAGCAGCTGCTGCCCCAAGCACACCAGTTCCATGGGTAAAGAGATGATTTCGGTCTCCTGAGAGCTACTAAAGCCTGGCAGAACTTGCCCTAATGTGGAAAACAGGGAAAATAAAGAGGGAGGAAGTGGCATCATATTCATGGCAGGTTCCAAAGCACACCCAGGTAATGTCCTATTCCTCCTCCCAGCCCAGGCAAAATCTCCCTCCTGGAGCTGTCCCTTTCATCCCTGCCCTACTTCTGAAGATTCAGGGAGAAGTAAGTCAGACCAAGAGCAGGCCAGCTGCAGGAGGCTGTTTGTCCAGCCATGCCATGGCAAGGCTCCTGTGTGCCGGGAAGAGGCCAGCAAGGCTGCCAGCACCAAGCTGGAGCAGCTGCTCACCCAGCAGCAGGAGCAAACCACAACCTGCCTGTGGCAGTCCAGGTTGGCACTGGGCTCCAGCATCATCTCCACAGCACGGGGAAGGGAATTGGGCTGGCTAGGAGCAACGCCTTTTGCAAGCAGGGTTGCAAGTGAAGAGCAGTATCACAGCCCTGAAAGCCACACTGACACCTGCCAACACGAGATGCTGGCTCTGCAGGGAGCCAAGGCACGGTCGAGGCACCACTGCTTTGGCAATGGGGGAACCTGGAGCTGTCAGAGCCCTGGGCTGGGGCCCGGGAGGATTGTGCTGCTGGAAGGTCTCCTGTTGCCAGCTGCTCACGGTGGAGGAAAGCCCAGCATGGCCAGAAGCCTGCTGCTGTCAGCTCCAGTGGATCTTTCTCTAGTTCCCACTCTACTCCTCACCAGGATACTCCTGCCCCACCACTCTCCTGGATTTGCCCCTGCAAGGTCCCTCCAAAGCCCTGGCAGTCCCCAGGAACAGAAATGATCTTCCCCTCTGTGATGCAGAACAGTGACATTTCCATGCCATCCCTTCAATCCTACAATGCCAGCATGCAGCACAGGGCTTTTGCTGCAGGGAAGAAGGGCAACATCTAGCCAGATGCTGTAGGGACCAGCTGGAGCTATTTGGCTGATGGCCCATCCTAGGGAGCCTCAGGAGCACCCTGCTCTGAGCAATACATGCCACAGATACTGGTGAGGAGCACAGAGCTCCTCCACCCAAAACCAACATGGGAAAAGGTCCAGGGTACAGCAGACCCCCATTGCACTCAGCAAGGTGCAAACAGGCTCCTGGCAAACCATCTGTGCCCAGAAGGTACCCAAAACCTCACGGGTCCTCAAAATCTCCTCAGGAGATGGAGCCATCTCCTTGGGTCCAGCTCAAGCCACCAAGGATGACAGCAGAATTGTTGGCACGTGACCAAGCTGGCATGTTGGTGGGTACAGGACAGAGAAGATCCAGCTCCTGCCAAACCAAGCACCCAAACCGCTACTGCAGGGAACTTCCTCCTCACTGGGAAGCAGCCAAAGAGCATCCCGGGCTGCCCTCTGTGACCACGCTTCCCGGATGGCTGAGAAAGGCCAAGTGTCTGGACAGAACATCTGTCCAGCTGCTGCAGCCAGAGCCAGCCATCCCTCCATCCCATCTCCCAACTTGGCCACGGCTTCACCCGAAGCGCAGACAGGGAGACTGTTCCAGCGGTTGCGAAAGCATTTTCACAGCAGGGGACCAGAGCAGAGCCAGTTTCTCTACCCCAGGGGGGATATTCTGGGGAGGTGCAGCCTGGGATCCGTGGGCAGGACGCATTTCAGGGCAGTGTTCTTGGCAGGTGGCTGCAGAATAGAGGCAACGCTCAAGCTGCCAGTGCTCTGCTGCTGCTTTTGGGCAAGGCAGAGAGAAGGCACGGGGCGAGGTGGCGGGGGGGGTGGGTGGTGTGTGTGTGCTGGAAATAAATATATAGCAGCCAGCTGGTGAGCTGTGGAGTCAGCACAAGGGCTGGAGGACACGGCGGCTGGCAGCAGCACGGGAGCCCTGGTATTTTGGACAGCTGGTACAGCAAGGTCAGCCCAGCCAAAGCAAAAGGCCCCTTTGCTATTCCCACACTAATATGCTGAAGGACATGCACTCCTTGCTGGGGACCCCAGTGGGACAAGCCACCAGCCCATGATTCTGAAACAACTGAAGAAGTGGGTGAGGATGAGGAGGGATGAAGAAGTGTAGGTTTCCAGCCTGGCTGGGTACATACCAAACCCGCCCTGACCTCATCGGCAGGAAAAAGCAAGCAGCACATTTTCCTCGTGTTGTTTCTTTGTTTGCCATCTGGGAACACAATCCCATGGGAGGCCATGCCCCGAGACATGAAGTCATATCATGATTATATTGCCACCTCTGTGCTGGGATTGAGATCTCACCCAAAAAAATGCCAGAGCTGGTTGGTGTGAGCTGTGGAGGAAGCTGCTTTATCTGAAAAGCAACTTGAGCCTAGCTGAAAACATCTTCACACTGGCACACCCTGCAATCAAAACAGGGTTAAACCCAAAAAGCTGGCTTTAAAATACCTTGGCCTCATTTTGCTCTGCTAGACTTGGTGATGGAAAAAAATGGCACAAGCACAGAACCACCAAAGGCAACCCAAACTGGAAGCCAAAAAATGGAGATGAGGGAGACCAGCTCTGCTCTTAGGTTTAAGGGACCTTAGGTTTAAGGGACAAGAATAAGCCAGATGCAGCCTGTGCCACCCCTCTGGAGCCCACACATGAAGCCTGGGCAAGAAATGTGCAAACGACCCATCAGCTTGGCAGAGAAAGTGCCACCACCCAAAGCCAGTCACCAGAATATTCTTGCTTTGCTTCAAAATGAATAAAAGATGCAAAGGAAGCAAAGGTCCTGCCTGACTGGCCACGACCTGGGACACTTAAGCACAGGTTTCTCACTTCCCATGCTGTGATACACCCAAAATATCCATGAATTTTGCTCAGTGCAATGCAGGAGGAGGCTCAAGTGTCACCCTCCATCTCCTGGGTTTACTTTCACAGCATCCAGGAGTTTCAGCTGGAGCTCAGCATCAGTGAGACAAAGTCTAGCTGAGAACACCAGAACTCTTTGATGTTTGCCCAAAAGCCTTTTTCAAGAGCCAAAAAATAACATGGAAAACACCAGATGATGCTCAGAAACCATCCTGAGGACAGGGCTGGAGACATGACAGCAAGCTCCAGGTGCTCCCAAGAAGCTGGATGACACCAGCTGCAAATTTTGCACCCAATGGAAACTCCAGCAGCTTTGCTCTGGTTATGATGGGATTTGAGAACTTCCTAGAAACCTGAAGGTATTTGCAGAAAGTCACAGAGAGGGGGAAAAAAATACATCAAACCAACAAAATAACTGCAGGGAGAACAGTGAAAGGCAAAGACAGGAAGAGCTGGAAAGGTTGGAGAAGCTTCTCCCAGTGCTGGCAAAAAGAAAGGATCAGAGCGAGCATACAAAAGCTCAGCCAGGTTCAGTACAAGCAGCCTTTGACCTGTAAGTACTGGCAAGAAGGTAGGAAGGCTCAATATGGGGCTTCAGGGGGCATGGCCAGGGACATGGGTCAGTGTCACCTCTGGACATGAGCCAAGTCTGGGTGTTTTATGGACTACTCAAAGCAATCAGCCTTAAGACCTGCCCAATGTCAGAAGCCACCTGTCCTGCAGCACCCTGAGAAACCATCCTCTCCTGGCCAGCAGTGAGGGCTTGGTGGTGGGATGCACAAGTAGTTTCTCTGGATCAGGAGTGCAATACATCATATCTGGTGGCAGCGCCCCCACCCCCCCAACTCAGGAGCCCAGCATGGACAGACACAGGTTGTCCTTACAAGGTGCACAGCTGGAAAGAGGATGCATTCTCTCAGCACACATCTGCACACCTTGGAGGGGATCAAGAGTAACAAGCCAAAGGACATCCCCCAGCTTAACAAAGCTCAGCATTGCCACTTTTCCTTTGTAGGACAACCCAAACCCACTTCACTCAAGCCAACAGCAGCACAGTTTCTGCATCAGCCCCTCTGCCAGACAGAGCTTACCTCCAAGAGATCCTCCTGCAGCAGGTAGGATCACAGGCACCACCACACCCGCACAGAGCATCACCTGCCCCACTGCTCCCCACCATCAAACCAGCAGCAGAGCCATCACACCACCCAAAATACCAAAGCCTCCACTCTCCTAACAAGCCTCAGGAGTTCCCTCATTGCCATCTCAGCCCCATCCTGCTTTTGTTATGAGAGGGTGATGTGAGGGTGTCTCGTGGCACTTGGTGTGTTTACCCAGTGCCTCAAACATCTGGGTTAACCACCTTGAAGGCAGGACAGCTGCAAAGCACCAGTTCAATGTGCAGGGTTGAGGGGGTCAATCCTGAGCATGTGTTTTCAAAAAATGAAGTTGCAGAGCTGCAAGGAGGAATGGGGAGATGTTTTTAAGCCCTCAGGCTCATTCCCTCCTGCCTGGTCTCAGCTGAACATGGACTTGGGTGTCACACAAGAGTGAAAGGCTCATCTGAGGTAACTTTAACAACAAGTGTGGCTGAGCAAGGGTACAGTTAAATTAGCCAAGCACCCAACCCAAGCATTAAGCCCTGTTTTAAATAGCCTTGACATCTCTGAGGTCTCATCCTAATGGGAAGTGCGTAGAGATGGGGAGGAAAAGGCAAGAGGACTTTCTGGCCAGCCAGAGAATCATCATCAGGACACAGCAGAGCCCAGCAAAGCAAAACTGTCCCTGGAATGGCTGTGTCCTCCTGAGCCAGATCAGCCTTGCCTCCTGCCACCCTGCCTGTTGTAGCAGCCCCTTAATTTGCTCATTAGCAAACCCAGGAACAAGAGGGAGGAACTGAATAGCATCCCTTCCCCAGGACACCCTCTGTGTCCTCCTCCTCTGCCTCCCTTCCGCCTTTCATAACCCCACACAAAAGCTTTTCAGAGCTGCTCAAGGCTGCAGGCAGGAGCCCAACTGGAGTTTGGGGCTGGGGCCAGCAAGGATGAGGACTGACATGCCTAAGAAATGTTATGTTCTGGGGAGGTTGCTGAAGAAGCACCCTTGAGCACCCAACACTGCACTCAAGCTGTCCCCATGATATGGCACTAACAGGACAGAGGTGTGAAATGCCAGCTGGGTACATGTGGATGTCACCCCCATCACCAGCTGTGCCCATCAAAGCTCTCCTGGAGCATCAGCCCCTGGGTTAGCACTGCAGGATGCTCACCTGACTTGCAAGCCACAGCCACCAGCAAGGGTTCCACCACCTTGCGCTTGCCACCAAACCAGGGGAGAGGCAGAGGAGCAGTCTGGCCACAACCACATGGGCATCTCAACTCATGCAGCCTTATTCCAACACCCAGAAAGTCTCCACCACATCAGATGCTCTGCACAGAGCAAGTTGTGTTGGCTGGAAGCAGAGTCCCATGAGGATGAACCTGAAAATAAATCATCTGCATCCACAAAATGACCTGCAATGATGTCAGGGACATCCAGTTTGGGTGATGGAGCCTGGGGGAAAACCACCCAAACTCATGACTTCTGGAGGATTCTCATTACTGGTTCCAATCCAACCTCCTGTGCCACCCTGGTGTTCTCCATACCAACCCTTTCGTACATGCAACTCCTGCCTGGTGGCTTTCCAAGCAGCACCCCCCCAACTCTGGAGCCAGCTTGGCTAAATGGAAAATTCTATCTGTCCCCAGCCAAGGGAGGGTGACTGGGGAGAAAGAGAGTGCAGTCTTGGAAGGGCTGGTTCACGCTGCTGAGGAAAATGCCAGCACTTTGGAAAGCCGCAGGGTTCTGGCTACGAATGGAGCCGAAAGGCTTTGAAAACCAACGTGGGGATTTACGATGCTGGCATTTGACAGAGCCCAGCCTGGGGCCTGGTTTGGAGATAGAAAGCAGCAGCTCTCCAGCACACTCCTGCAAGCTGGAAGCTTGGGGATAAAAGCAGTTATTTCTCCACCCCATGAGAAGATTGTGACTAGGAAAACTGTGCTCTTCAGCACTGCTGTTGATGTGACGTCCCCCAAAGCACCTTGAATAACCTCAAAGGGAGGTGCACAAAAAAGCAGCCCGGGACACCAGCAGCACCTGGGCAATGACAGTCATGACACCCTTCAGGCCAGTGTTTGTTGTGACGGTTCAGGGGTGCAAGGGGATGCTGCTGGGGGTCCCTTGATGCAGAATAATCAGAACAGGAGAAGCTAGGCACATCCAACCCTGAGCCCACACATCAGGCCCCCCCCACAGCTGAGGGGTGTCTCCAAGGGGAAGCCCTTTGGTTAAGGCACCTTATGGAACAGGAGATAATTTGGGAAGTTTCCTACAGTAGAGGCTACACACTCCTTGGAGCTTCCCTAGGATGTTGCTGTGAAGGACAGGCCAGCCAGCCCTCCCTGCCCTCTGACACCTTGGATCACCCTTGATGGTGAGCAAGATGGGGTCAGGATTTCCTCCATGCTGGCCTCCATTGCTCACACAGGCTGTGAATGAGCAGCAGCCAACAATACAGACACATGCTTCTGGAACAGGACAGGTCTTGGCTCTCCCTATCTCTTGGAAGGATTTTAATCCGCTCCTTTGCAGCCTGACAGCTCCAAAAGTTCATTGCTAAAGGCACCCCATCCATTAGCATCGCCCCCAGAGACCAGACCCAAAAGGAAAGCATCCATCTATGTCACTGCACCTCCTTGATGCCAGAGCCAGTAGGGAAGGGATGGAATCCAGGTGAACCACCTTACCTTGGCGGGGAGAGCCTGGGGTGCTGCTGCCAGCAGCTCTGGTGGAGTCATGCTCTTGCCAGCCAGGACCACAGCACCACACTCAGCACAAGCGCCGATGGTCAGCTGCTTCCCATCATCCACCAGCAAGCTGTTGGCCACGCGGAGAGTGTAGAGGAAGACAGGGAGCCTGGCCACTTGAACTGCTTTTAATCCAAGGCATCGCTTCTTCTCCTGCCGGCAGAAGAAACAGACGAAGGTCTCCACTTTGTACTGGCGGGACCAGGCACTGCTGGGGTGGTGGGAGTTCCTGCCCTCATGTTGAAGCCACTGTCCCAACAGATCATGGTAGCAGAGGATGCAAGTGGCCACCAGCCCAGTGGAATCAGCTGGTCTGGCCCGTGGGGCAGGTGGGTAGACCGTGAGGAAGGGGAAAAAGGGTTCCTTCTCTCCAAACCGCCCCGGTGGGTTGACATTGAGCTGGAACTCTTTGCCAGCACCCAGCTCGGCCCCACAGATGTAGCAGACAGAGGTGGGACCAGGCTTGATAGCAGGGTGGCTGGGCAAGCCGCTGGGGTCTCCAGCAGAGAAGACCTGGTGGTACCTCCCCAGGAAGCTCTGCACCGAGGTGATGAGCTCCTCGTTGTGACAGGCCCTGTACATGGCCCACAAGTCTTGCAAGACCCCAAAGCACTTGCGGCAGCTGTTGACCTCCCAGTGCTTGTTCAACCCCTTGGCACTGGGCGGGCAAGGCAGGAGGCTGAGGAAGGGGAAATGCATGGTGTTCTTCGCGTTGCCGTTGGTGATCTTGGCTGCCACCGGCCTCGCCTCTTTGCCACATTCCTCCCCGCAGAGGTAGCAAGCCTCGGGCACGGACGGCATGCCCACTCTATCCTCTTTCACCCCTCGTCGGCCTTTGGCACGCATGGCACTGGCATTGAGGGGCACCACGTAGAGCCGCTGCAGGACGGGCACGTTGGCCAGCTCAAAGCTTTGCCACTGCTGCATGAGGGAGGCGAAGCAGCAGGGACACACCAGGGTGCTGCCTGTGGGCGAGAGGGGCTGAGCACCTGGCGGGGGGCTGTGAAGCCAGAGGAAGGGGAAGAAGGGTGCTGGGGAGGTCTTCTCCTGCTTCTGCACGTGGACTTGGTGCTGGGCGCTGGGTGCCAGGGGGCTGCCGCAGATGTAGCAGACGGTGCCCGATGACCAAGCGGGCCTCTCGCTGCCTTCCTCCTCCTCCTCTTCCTCCTCCTCGCTGGTGATGTTAATCTCGCTCTCCTCCGAAGAGCAGCAAAGCGGGCCCCGCTTCCCCGCTGCTCCCGAGGAGGGGGTCCGCACCCCGGCTTCCGAGAGGGGTTCAGTGTCGGAGAGCTCGGAGAGGTCAGAACCGGCTGCTGGCCCTTCCTCCTCCTCTTCCTCCTCCTCCTCCTCCTGGCCGGCTGGGCGGCGCGGTGGCGCAGCAGGGTCCCAACCGGTGACCCCCCGCCGCAAGCCGCTTCCCCCCCCGCCAGCCGCCGCCGCCGCTTCGCACTGGTGGGGCCGTTTAAGCCAGTACATGCGCTTCTCCACCGGCGTGCGGCTGCGCTCGAAGGAGTCCCACTGCTCCCCCAAAAAACAGCGGCAGACGGCGCAGACCAAGGCGCAACCCTCCGCCGAAACGGCTCGGGCACCGGGAGCCGGTTCTTGATGCTGGAGAAAAGGGAAAAAGGGTCGGTGGTCGCGGGGGGGTCGAACTTGAAGCTTTAGCTCTTTGCCTCGGCTGATGCCGCCGCCGCAGATGAAACAGCAAAGAGGGGCTGAAGGTACCGCTGAAGGTTGAGGAGCCCCGGGGCCGGTTGTTACCGCCGGTTCTCCGCTTGCCAGCGCGGCCATCAGCCGCTGTTTGCGGGAGAACGGCCCCGCCGCTGCCGCCGCTCCCGGTCCCAGTCCCGCCGCCGCCGGCCCCGCCGCGCTCATCGCCGCCCCCGGCTCATCCCGCGGCTCCGCCGGACACGCAGGCTCGGGGGGGTTGGGTTTGCGGAGCGTTCAACCTTCCCCCCCCACAACCTCTCCTCCCCTTCCCCTCTTCTTCCAGCTGCCCGCCTCCTCCCTCCCGAGGAGAAGGCAGCNTGCTTGTTCAACCCCTTGGCACTGGGCGGGCAAGGCAGGAGGCTGAGGAAGGGGAAATGCATGGTGTTCTTCGCGTTGCCGTTGGTGATCTTGGCTGCCACCGGCCTCGCCTCTTTGCCACATTCCTCCCCGCAGAGGTAGCAAGCCTCGGGCACGGACGGCATGCCCACTCTATCCTCTTTCACCCCTCGTCGGCCTTTGGCACGCATGGCACTGGCATTGAGGGGCACCACGTAGAGCCGCTGCAGGACGGGCACGTTGGCCAGCTCAAAGCTTTGCCACTGCTGCATGAGGGAGGCGAAGCAGCAGGGACACACCAGGGTGCTGCCTGTGGGCGAGAGGGGCTGAGCACCTGGCGGGGGGCTGTGAAGCCAGAGGAAGGGGAAGAAGGGTGCTGGGGAGGTCTTCTCCTGCTTCTGCACGTGGACTTGGTGCTGGGCGCTGGGTGCCAGGGGGCTGCCGCAGATGTAGCAGACGGTGCCCGATGACCAAGCGGGCCTCTCGCTGCCTTCCTCCTCCTCCTCTTCCTCCTCCTCGCTGGTGATGTTAATCTCGCTCTCCTCCGAAGAGCAGCAAAGCGGGCCCCGCTTCCCCGCTGCTCCCGAGGAGGGGGTCCGCACCCCGGCTTCCGAGAGGGGTTCAGTGTCGGAGAGCTCGGAGAGGTCAGAACCGGCTGCTGGCCCTTCCTCCTCCTCTTCCTCCTCCTCCTCCTCCTGGCCGGCTGGGCGGCGCGGTGGCGCAGCAGGGTCCCAACCGGTGACCCCCCGCCGCAAGCCGCTTCCCCCCCCGCCAGCCGCCGCCGCCGCTTCGCACTGGTGGGGCCGTTTAAGCCAGTACATGCGCTTCTCCACCGGCGTGCGGCTGCGCTCGAAGGAGTCCCACTGCTCCCCCAAAAAACAGCGGCAGACGGCGCAGACCAAGGCGCAACCCTCCGCCGAAACGGCTCGGGCACCGGGAGCCGGTTCTTGATGCTGGAGAAAAGGGAAAAAGGGTCGGTGGTCGCGGGGGGGTCGAACTTGAAGCTTTAGCTCTTTGCCTCGGCTGATGCCGCCGCCGCAGATGAAACAGCAAAGAGGGGCTGAAGGTACCGCTGAAGGTTGAGGAGCCCCGGGGCCGGTTGTTACCGCCGGTTCTCCGCTTGCCAGCGCGGCCATCAGCCGCTGTTTGCGGGAGAACGGCCCCGCCGCTGCCGCCGCTCCCGGTCCCAGTCCCGCCGCCGCCGGCCCCGCCGCGCTCATCGCCGCCCCCGGCTCATCCCGCGGCTCCGCCGGACACGCAGGCTCGGGGGGGTTGGGTTTNATTCCAACATCATGGACCCCACCACAACACATTGCTTCCCCCTCCTTTATCATTCCTGGCCCACCCAAGGCCCCCTCCCCATGCCACAGACCCTCCTATACATTGCTCTCCCCTTCTCTATCACTGCTGACCCACCCGCAGCCTCTTCTCTGGCCCACCCGTGGCCCCCTCCCCACTTGGGGATTCACTCCCCACGTGACATTTCCACCCTCTCCAATACCCATGGCCCCCACCCCCTGCCCCCGCCCCCCCCCCCGTTGTTTCTTCCCCCCCTCCCATCACCCCTTACTCATCCATACCCCCTTCCCCAGCCCACCCATGGCCTCCCGTCATGATGACCAAGGCCACCCGTCCAGATTCACACCAGCAGGATAGATCCTGCAACCCTTTACCCAAAGCACCGGCCACATCCCTTGCCCTTTCCAGCCATTAACTCAGTGTCCCGACCACCGGCAGGCCCCAGTAATTTATTTCACAGTTAAGAAGTTCCAGTTCAATACCAGATTCTATTTCCCGCTCAGCCCTAAAATGCTGCATGGCTTTGCCCCTCGCTGGTAAATAGCTGATGTGTTCCCAGCCGGAGCTGGCCGCGTTTCAGTGACGCATGCAATAATCCCGGTGTATCCTTACCTGCCTTGCAGCTCGCTAGAAGATTTAATGCTTGGAAAGCACTTTGCTGTCCTTGGACAATAGGCACCACGGAAATGCAAACTGGACCCGGGGCCAGCCACAATTAAACCTGACTTATGAACCACCCCAGCAGCTAGTCAGCAGACCCATCGGCTCTCCACCATAAAAAAAAAAAAAAAAAAAAAAAAAAAAGGAATCGATTAGCAGCCCTAAGGATATTTTTCAGGTCATTGTCTTAGGAGGGAGGCTGTAGCTGGCGGAACTGGTGAGTTTGAGATCATGGAGAATCACCACAATGTCCTCAGTCCTGTCCTTGCAGAACCTTGAGCCTGCCCTGCTGAAGGAGGGTTGATGTGCAGGAGGGGTTGGAAATAATCTTTGGGGATCATCTAGTCCAAACCCTATGAGGCAAGGTCAGAATTGCAGTAGGACATGGGGACAGAGGAACATGTTGGACTCCCAAGCCTCCCGTTGGAACAATCAGCTGATGTAGCAAAGCCACATCATCCTCACTCCTCATTGTCCCCAGTCCTCACCCTCGGGGCACCCCAACTGCATCCCCCTTGGGCTGACCAACCATTGATGTCATCTCCCACCTGGATCACGAGGTGACAGCTTCTGGTGCTCCCCCAGCAACTGGCCATGAGATCAAACAGATTGTGTGACATCAGCTGGAGTGCGGGCAGAGGCCAGGAGGGCTCTTCAGGGACCTGGATCCAGTTTCCATGCAGATGGCTCCAGCAATAAAGAAGCAAAGCGGGGTGGGGGTGGGGTTGGGGGTGGGAAGTGACACACAAAGCGGGGAACACGATATCTTGGGAGAACTGGCTCTGCTGGGCTTTTTTTTCAGGGAGGATCCAGAAGGCATCGAGACCTTGTTGTATTTTATTTATTTATAGACCTGATGTGGTGGCTGCTCAATGCATTGAGGACATTGGAGTGGGCATGACTCAGACGCTCTTTAGAGGTACATGTGGTCTCTTGATGTCACTCTTTTGCCTGGATGGGAAGGAGCCATCCAGGTGGGTATGGGGTCCCTGACCCCAGGCAGCAGCACTGGATCAGGGAGTTCTTCACCACATCCATCCATCCATCCATCCATCCATCCATCCATCCATCCATCCATCCACCATTTGCCTCTGAGTTTTTTGGGGAAGCAGTGTCTGGGGCTGCCCAGCCAGAGCTCTCCGGGGAGACATGGCCACCAGCTCAGCCCACCCTTTGAGCTCAGCCAACAGATGCTCTCCTGCCTGCTCTGCAGATGGGCTAGGAAACAAGGGGCTGCATTCAAGCACCAGAGCTCAGCAGGGTCAGACACCCTCCCTCTCCAAAAAAACACCAACCCTCCCTGCTGCTTCCCAACCCCTCTGGAGGCACTGTGAGCCTCCTGGCTCTACCCGTGCCCCTTCCTCAGAGCAGCTTCCCGGGCCTTGGCTTGCAGACGGACAGAGCAGCTCATTTATCACCCAGTGCCGCCCCAGCCCTGCGGTTGCTGCTTGCAACAGAGGAGCTGGGAGGCAGAGAAAATTTCTCAAGTCGAGCCTCGGCGAGAACTGGAAACACATGCCCTGGCGACAAACGCGTCCCCTGGGCACCGAGGCAAGCCCAGCACAGGATTTTCCACCGCAGTTGCCTGCCTGAGCCAGGATTTCAAAGAGACCCAAAGGCTGAGGATGGTGGCAACCAGATCTGTTTCCTCCAAGCCCAGCACTGTGGGGAGAGTGGGATGCAAAGCAGACAGAGCAGGACAGGGTGCAGGATGGCTTCTCTGTCTCAAGCCAAAGTTCAGGAGACAAACATCCTCACTCCTTGTTGGCTTGCAATGCAGAATTGTCCCCTTGCACAAAGGCAAGCCCCAGGGACAGATGTCCCTCACAAGGCAGGGCTTGGACAGCGACTACGTGACTGCATTGCGTCAGGACTCTGAGCTGGTTGTGCAAGGTGCTGTGCAAACAGCCCTGAGTGGCCTGGCGGTGCAGTGCTCCCCCAGCTTGCATCAGGCAGGGGTTTGGGATGGATATCCGAACAGCCTGCCTGGTGCTGAGGCCATCCCCACCCTCATCATCCTCATTCCCATTCCTGTCTCTAATGCAGTTCCCATCCTCATCTCTATCCCCATCCCATTCCTGTCTCCATTCCTATCCCCATCCTCATCTCCATCTCCTTTCCTATTCCTCTGCATTTCCATCTCCCTTCCCCATCCCATATTCATCTCCATTCCTATCTCCATCCTCATCCCATTCCTTTTCCTGTCCCCATCCCCATCCCCCCCCTCATCTTCCTCCCCCTCCCCATTTCTGTTTCTACTCCTGTCCCCATTCACATCCTCATCCCCATCTCCATCCCAATTCCTGTCACAATCCTCATCCCCGTTCCTGCTACCATTCCCATCCTTGTTCCCATTCACATCCCCACCTTCATCCTTATCCCCATCCCCCCCCTCATCCTGACCCCTGTTCCCATCCACATTCCCATCTTTTATCCCCATCCCTATTCCTCTCCTCATCCCCATCCTCCTTCCCATCCCCATTCCTACCTCTATCTCCATCCCTGTCCCCATCCCAGCAGTCCCTCAGACACTGCAGGATGGCGCTCAGCAGCACCTATGTCACAGCACACCAGCAAGGTTCCTCTCTACCCTCACAAATGGGCATGTGCTGCAGATCTGTGCATCCATCCATCCATCCATCGACCCATCCATCCATCCACCCACCCATTCCCCCCC
>WBNM01024980.1:161597-243167 GCA_013399055.1 Ramphastos sulfuratus
GGGGTTGGGGGTGGGAAGTGACACACAAAGCGGGGAACACGATATCTTGGGAGAACTGGCTCTGCTGGGCTTTTTTTTCAGGGAGGATCCAGAAGGCATCGAGACCTTGTTGTATTTTATTTATTTATAGACCTGATGTGGTGGCTGCTCAATGCATTGAGGACATTGGAGTGGGCATGACTCAGACGCTCTTTAGAGGTACATGTGGTCTCTTGATGTCACTCTTTTGCCTGGATGGGAAGGAGCCATCCAGGTGGGTATGGGGTCCCTGACCCCAGGCAGCAGCACTGGATCAGGGAGTTCTTCACCACATCCATCCATCCATCCATCCATCCATCCATCCATCCATCCATCCATCCACCATTTGCCTCTGAGTTTTTTGGGGAAGCAGTGTCTGGGGCTGCCCAGCCAGAGCTCTCCGGGGAGACATGGCCACCAGCTCAGCCCACCCTTTGAGCTCAGCCAACAGATGCTCTCCTGCCTGCTCTGCAGATGGGCTAGGAAACAAGGGGCTGCATTCAAGCACCAGAGCTCAGCAGGGTCAGACACCCTCCCTCTCCAAAAAAACACCAACCCTCCCTGCTGCTTCCCAACCCCTCTGGAGGCACTGTGAGCCTCCTGGCTCTACCCGTGCCCCTTCCTCAGAGCAGCTTCCCGGGCCTTGGCTTGCAGACGGACAGAGCAGCTCATTTATCACCCAGTGCCGCCCCAGCCCTGCGGTTGCTGCTTGCAACAGAGGAGCTGGGAGGCAGAGAAAATTTCTCAAGTCGAGCCTCGGCGAGAACTGGAAACACATGCCCTGGCGACAAACGCGTCCCCTGGGCACCGAGGCAAGCCCAGCACAGGATTTTCCACCGCAGTTGCCTGCCTGAGCCAGGATTTCAAAGAGACCCAAAGGCTGAGGATGGTGGCAACCAGATCTGTTTCCTCCAAGCCCAGCACTGTGGGGAGAGTGGGATGCAAAGCAGACAGAGCAGGACAGGGTGCAGGATGGCTTCTCTGTCTCAAGCCAAAGTTCAGGAGACAAACATCCTCACTCCTTGTTGGCTTGCAATGCAGAATTGTCCCCTTGCACAAAGGCAAGCCCCAGGGACAGATGTCCCTCACAAGGCAGGGCTTGGACAGCGACTACGTGACTGCATTGCGTCAGGACTCTGAGCTGGTTGTGCAAGGTGCTGTGCAAACAGCCCTGAGTGGCCTGGCGGTGCAGTGCTCCCCCAGCTTGCATCAGGCAGGGGTTTGGGATGGATATCCGAACAGCCTGCCTGGTGCTGAGGCCATCCCCACCCTCATCATCCTCATTCCCATTCCTGTCTCTAATGCAGTTCCCATCCTCATCTCTATCCCCATCCCATTCCTGTCCCCATCTCCATCCCTGTCCCCATCCCAGCAGTCCCTCAGACACTGCAGGATGGCGCTCAGCAGCACCTATGTCACAGCACACCAGCAAGGTTCCTCTCTACCCTCACAAATGGGCATGTGCTGCAGATCTGTGCATCCATCCATCCATCGGACTGGGAGGTTAATATGGAAATTACCAACTGCTTATTCCTTCCAGCTGTTGCTGTGAGTCATCAAGTGCCTTAAAGAGCATTTCAAACACCACGGTGCCTTCAAGACAGCATGACTCTTCCCCCAGCCACCCCCTCCAGTTAATCCTTCCCGGGCTCTGCTGTTTGAAAAGGGAATGTTTCTCCAAGGAGGCAATTCCCAGTCACACGTGGCTGGGGAGGTGGAACAGCCAGGGCCTGACCAGACTGCATCCCGCTGGAGAGCAAACCCAGGTGGAGAAAGCACCAAAGTCCAGCATGGACATCTAAATGCCATCATACATGGGCATGAGTTATGATCTCCACTATACCACTTGGGGAAACTGAGGCACAAAGCGGGTAGCCTGAGCACCAAGGTGTCACCTGCCTGGGGTGACGCTGGTGGCAGGGTCACTGGGGCCACCAGGGCACTGGCCTGGGGTTCAGCGACCTTGAACTCTGCTCTCAACAGCTGCATTTTTCACTGCAAGCTTCTTTCTTGCTAAAAAAAGGCTGCTCTCTGAACTCACTGCTGATTTATCAGGTGGAACAGAGAGGGCTGGGTCATGGACGTAGGCGGGATAAGTCCTTCATCTGCTGCTTCAACCCTCCTGTGAATTTTGGGAACTTTCTTAACTGATTTTTTTTTCTTTCTTGTCATTCCTTTTGCTGGGCTTCTCCAGCAGCTTTTCTCCTGCTTTTAAACAATTTCCCCCAGCCCTTTGCATGGCCGTGCAGGTGAGTCAAGGATGCTTCCAGCCAAGATTACAGCTGGTGCAAGTAGGAACATCTGCCTTGGCACAGCTTGGAGCTTGAAATAAACCAAGATGACCCAAGAAAAACTGCATGCAGGTGGCAGGGATCTGTGGGCTGAGCAGAGGGAATGGGGACAGCCATCCTGTGCTGAAACTGCAGCTGTGGACTGGAGCACAGGGGCTGCGACAAAGGAGGATTCAGAGTGGTCCATTCCTGGGAGGGAGGAATGCTGCTGAGATGGTCCCCAAGAAGCAGGATAGAGGAAGGTGACTCTTGGGAGAGGAGGGGATCCACAACGGCCACCTCAGCCCTGCATAGACATGCTGAGGCTGAGCTGAAGCTGCCCTGCTCTACCAAGTGCTTTCAAAGATGCTGCAGCAGAGAAATTGCTGCTGCTGCAACCACCAGAGGACAAAATCATCGTGGGGATATGTTCAGTGCCTGCCTTGGTCCAAGCAGAAACCCCATGGCCAGCCTGGAAGTGCCCAGCAGTGTTCACAAGACTATGTGAGTGCAGGAACAACATAGCGGTGAAGACTCAGCACCCTTATGCCCTGCCTCAAATCCTTTAGTGGGCATCCATTAGAGTTAACCTCATCCCACACATCCCAGCTCAACTCACCAGGGCCAGGCACTGATTCACCCTGTGGCATCATGCCCTGCAAGGCAGGAGGGAGCCATAGAGCCACGTCCCCTGCAAGGCACAAGGGTTGGGTTGCTTTTTCTTTTTTTTTTCTTTTTTTTTTTTTCAGTGTTGTTTTATTTTTTTTTCTTTCTTTTCCTTTCCAGAACGAGCTGCTCTGCAAATGCCAAGTGCTGATGCCAAAGGGCCGTGTCAACAAAGAAGAATGAGTGTGGCTGTTAGAGGCAGCTATTAAAAAAGGGTGGAGAGGAGAGAGAGAGAAAGGGGGTGGGGGTGTGTGTTGAAAAAAAAAAAAAAGAAAAGAAAAGAAAAAAAAGAAAAGGTTTGTCAGTGCAAACAGTAACAGTTTGCACAGCAGTAAAAATTCAGGAGCAGCAGTTGGGCCACCACAGTGCCCTTGGATGCCAAGCAGAGGCTCTGCACCCTGTGCCCTCCCTATCCCAGCAACTTGGCAGCCTAGCTGCAAGCAGCACAAAGTGTTTTCCAAGAGCTTTCTGAGCCTACTTGGCTCCTGCTTGGCCACTGAGCTCCTGTGCAGGGACCAATGTGTGGCATCAGCTCCCCAGCACGTGGCATGGGAGGTCGAGGTCCTGCCCCATGTGTGCCAGGAGCTATTTCAAGGTAAGCCCTGACCACTGCTGAGTGGGATGGGAGGGAAGGAGCCTGTCACATGATGCCGAAGATGCAATGGGAAGACACAGTCTCTGGTTTCAGCTTTCTATTCCCAGCCCATTATTCACCAGTTGAAGATGCCATCTGCCCTGCTGGGCACGGGCAGCTGGGGATGGATCTGTGGCTGGTTTGTGGCTGATGGAGCTCCAAAACAGCCCAAGGGAGTTAGGCAGAGATTACAGCTCCCACTCAGCTAGAAATCCCCCCTCAGCATTGCCTCTGGTACCTGGAGTGTCAAACCCATGAGGATGTGGCATTGCCTGGTAGCACGGCATGGGAAAAGGCAAAGCAAGATGGATAAATACAGAGGGAGAGATAAGCAAAGGCCAATTTTTTCTTCAAAATCCAGGTTGAAAGTCTTCCTGAGGTTAATATCACAGTTTGCTCCATTTTTTACTTATTAAAATATTAAAAAATATTCTAGCTGACTATTTGTGAAGCCTTCCCCTGATTTTACTCCCACAACAGCACCCTGCATATTCCACAGCCCACCCTTCCGTGCTCCTCTTAAAAGAGAGGTCAGGAAGAAGCCAAACCTCCTTGAAAGGCCTGGAGTTTAAGCATTCATCTCCTTCTCCTCTGAAAAAAAAAAAAAAAAAAGAAAAGAAAGAAAAATTTGGTCAAAATTGAGATGTTCCCACAGAAATTGGTATTTCCCCATGGAAAAACACTCCATCAGCAAAATGCTGACCCGCTCCGGTTACAGCCTGGTCATGGCGATGAGGCAACACAGCTGGGAAAGGAATTAAAAGGGAGCTGGAGAGCTGCACGGCTTCACTGCATCCCAGCAGCAAGGGCACCCCCTTCTTCATGGGGCTTCCAGGCAGTGGGATGTGGATCAGCTGGGAGGAGCTAAGCTGTCAGCACAGCACCCAACCAGCAGTGCCCCAGCCCCATCGTCACCCCAACCTTTCTGGCACCCCACGATGCGTTGTGGGATTCAAACATCCACAGTCCCTGTTTCTCCAATGCCAATTGCTGCTTATCTGACACTTGGGTGAGCCAAGGGAACCAGATGTCCCCAAGGATGAAGCTCTGCAAAAAACCTAGCCCATCCCATCCTCATTCCTGGGAACATCTTGCAGGATTTAGCAAGCTGTAGGAGGAGATTAGGAGACCAAGGGCTGGGAGCTCAGCAGGTTCACTACCAGGACTGGAGATCAAGGGCTGCCGCCGGTGTCTTCACTCTAAGAATTGGTGGAAGTGATTGTTTGGGAGGTTCTCCTGTGCCGTCGGGTGCACAGGCGATGGACAGGGGTTTGTTTGGCTTCTATTTTGAAGGTAGGTTGGTAAACACAGGCTGGAGTAGATCAGGAATCAATTGTCCCTTCTGCAGCCAAAGGATGAGAAGAGAAACTTCAGCACTAGAAAGATTTTGCTTGGTAATGGTGGGGCAGAAACCCATGACCATGCAATGGCAAGCAGAGCCCGTGCAGGATCCGGACACACTGTGGCAAGTATGGATGCATGGGAAAGGTGCTGGCCATGCAAATGAAGCAGGCACTCATCCCTGCTGCTGTGGGCTCACCTCCCCTGCATGACAGTGCATCCCATTAACTATGACAGACACACCCCTTTGGACACAGGATGAAGCCGTCTCACCTGGGGAAACTGAGGCAAAGGACCTAATCTGCAGGAACGTGCACCCAGAAGTCCCAAATTCCCATATCCACCAGCTTATCCCTTCCTTGTACCAAGCCCTTCTCCCCACATGCCTGTCTAGAGGCATCACCATTCCCCCACAGCCCCCTCCCTAGCCCAGCAGGTACCTCTCTTTTCAGGAAGTCCTCCATACTCCTGCAGTTTCCATGTGGGCCAAGCATCACCTCCTTCTCCAGCTCCTGTCTGGCTAAAGTGTATCCCCATGTCCTGCTAATTGCTGTCCCAACCAAATGTGGCTTTTCCAGTAGAGATTCACCTCCTCTGGCTGTGGAGATGTTCTCAGTGCGCAGTGCTCCCTGCTCTGGAGACCTCCTCATGCCTCCAGCCAAGGCTGCACTCAGGAGCACTGGTTATGATAGAGTCACTGAACCTCTTGACCTGTTGCTAGGGTTGCCTGCTGGACAAACACATCCTCTTCCCAGGAGGAACTGCCCCTGCATGTCTCTGACAGAACCATGGAATCACTTTGGTTCAAAGAGACCTTTAAGATCATCGAGTCCAACTGTTAACCCTGTACTGCCAGGTCACCACTGAACCACATCCCTCAGCACCACATCTACGATAACTTCTGCTAAATGCTTCCATCCTGAGGGATGTGGCAGAGGAGATGGAGCCTTATCTCGACTGGGCAAACTGCGTTCATCCAAGGGGACACTACCATCTTCAGATCAGGGGGCACTAGGGATGGGGTCCCCATTCCCAGCCTCTCCCCATTCCTGCCTAATCCCATCCCTGCCATAAATCAACATCATGAACTGAAAAGCAAGTTTATCTTGAAGGTTTTTTTTTTTTTCTTCTCTAAATACATATTAAAAAATTTACAGCTTCATCAGAAAGGCTTTTTTTTCCTTTTTTTTTTGCTTTTGAATTTTCTTTCTTTTGTCTTTTTTTTTCTTTTTCTTTTTTTTTTTTTTTTTTTTGGGAAAGGTTTATGCCTCCTTGGAGACCTCTTCAATAAAACGCATTCTGGCTTTCCAAGCGTCTGACTGCAAATCAGGTTCCAGCCGTTCCCTTCCTGTGCCGACCTGCTGGAGTCGGCTGTTATTCTTGGCAGGGTGCCCTGAAGGAAGAAAAAAAAAAAAAAAAATCTCCCCCCCCCCCCCCCCCCCCTCCCCCTTCCAGCTCCCAGCGACTGGGAAATGCTGATGACATGACACCTTCCAGCATTCTTCAAGGTCAAGAGGGGAGGGAGGGAAATGAAAGGGGAGAGGGTTTTTTTGTTGTTGTTAGCGTGGGTTATTGCTTCGCTCAGGCATTTCCCTTTGATGCTCGCTCCTTGTTACACAAGATGTTACAGGCTCCTTCTGCTGGGGGTACCAGCTCATGCCCTGCCCTGCTGGTAAAGGGCATTCTAGCACCATCGTGGCTTAAAGCCAAGATGGCTTCAATCTCCTGCACATCTCTTTGCTCCATCTTCCACTGCCCTGCAGAGCATCATCTCCTGGGATGTGGGATACAGGAACGTGGACAACCCGACAGCCCTGGCCATGACAGCAAGGAGCCCATGACACCTACTCAAATCCATGCAAGCCAAAAGCTGCCTCTGTGGCATCTCCTTGTGGTTTCTCCATGCAAAAAGCCCCAGGGCCCTGACACTGTAGTGAGGTGATAGGGTCCTGCAGCATCCCTCAGGATCCTCTGCAGCAGGACTTCAACTCTAGCACATAAAACTTGGCACCTCTCTCCTTGAGATCCAACAAATCTCTGTTAATCCGCCTGCTCCTGGCTGCCAAATCCTCCTCCTTCTCCCCCCAGCCAAGGTGCTGAGCTCTTCAAGTCAAGCTGCACACAACCATTTAATCCTTGTGAGAAGGAATTGCCCTGCTTGGTGCAGCTGGGAAGAAGGGAGCAGGCAAAGAGGACAAGCGGCAGTGCCAATGTCATGTGTGGCTGGTGGCAGAGTAGGATACTGCACCCCTCAGATGGGTTTTGGTTGATGCATCAGCTCTAGGTTGATGTGGTGCTGCTGCAGCAGACAGCTCTGGCCCAAGGGTGATGATTTTACTCTCCTGCTTTTCACATTAGAAGGAAGATTAGGAAAGATCCAAGTGTAGCAACAAGGGGAAGCAAAGCAGATGCCAGCAGTGGTGTCCTGGGATAAAGAAATAAGCCAGGGACAGTGATGGGGTGCTCCCTGTGTTTGCATACAGGCCTGGGCTGAGGTTGTATTGCTCATCCCTTGTGCATCATTCACATCCCCAGAAACTGCATCGCAGTGCCTGTGTTTCAGGATCTGTCCCAAAGGGACCCCGCTCCTCATTCTCCTGATGGCACACTGGCTCATGAGACTGCCAAGGATGCTCAAGGACCATGCAGAGGAGCATACACGAGCTAAATCACCTGCACTAGGGGCCTCATTTACACAAAAATTCTGTCAAGCCTGTTGGTTGTGCCAGATCAGGCCAGGATAGATGGGGCACCCACCCCCTTCACCAGCTCTTGTGCCATGGGAACTGGCCCGTGCTTTGCAGAATCCCCTTGGGATCCCCACAAACAACCAAGCTTGTCCTGGAGCTGGCTTGCAAAGGTCCCCAGGCTACCCCAGCATCCACACAGGCCGCAGGTTCCTCTGAAAGCCGGTGCACGGCCGCATCCTGCTCCAAGGGCTGCCGGAGGAAATCCTGGAAGGTCTGTCTTACAATGCAGCCCATCCTGTCCCCGAAGGACCGCCGAGTACGGAAAAGGCACCGCGGGCTGACGGCACCGGCCAGCCCCGGGGGGACGCGGTCCTGCCCCATGGCACCTCGCTGTCCAGCCCACCTGGGGCCAGCTTCCTCCTGGGCTCCCGGCCAGCAGCCCTGCTTTGGATTAAAAATGCAGGAATACAATAGGAACATTGAGTTGACGGCCCAGAACTCCACCAGAAACAGAGATATCAGCACAGACAGTGCAAGATCAAGTCCTGCATCTTGCACTTGGGTCATGGCAACCCCCTGCAATGCTCCAGGCTTGGGACAGAGTGTCTGAAAAGCTGCTCAGCAGAGAAAGACCTGGAGGTGTTGGTCACCAGCCAGCTGAACGTGAGCCAGTGTGTGCTCAGGTGGCCAAGAAGGCCAAGAGCATCCTGGCTTGGATCAATAGTGTGACCAGCAGGACCAGGGAAGCGATTGTTCCCCTGTACTCAGCACTGTTGAGGTCACACCTTGAGTACTGGGTTAGGTTTTGGGGTCCTCATTCCAAGTACATTTTGGTGCTGGAGTGCTTCCAGACAAGGCAATGACGCTGGTGAAGGGTCTGCAGAACAAGTCAAGTGATGAGCAGCTGAGGAAACTGGGGTTGTTCAGCCTGGAGAAAAGGAGGTTGAGGGGAGACCTTCTGGCTCCTTACAACTTCCTGGAAGAAGGTTGGAGCCAGGTGGGGGTAGGTTTCTTCCAAGGAATAAGCTATAGAATGAGAGGAAAGAGTCTGAAGTTGCACTAGACAGTTTAGGTTGGATATTAGAAGAAATTTCTTCACTGAAAGGGTTCTCAAACACTGGCACAGGCTGTCCAAGAAGGGGATTCAATCCCCATCCCTGAAGGCGTTAAAAAGCCACAGAGATGTGGTGCTGAGGGACAAGGCTTAGCACCAGACCTCAAAGATCATCTAGTTCCACCCCCCCACCATAGGCAGGGACAACTTCCACTAGAACAGATTGCTCAAGGCCTCATCCAACCTGGCCTTGAACACCTCCAGGGAGGTTGTGGATGACAGAAGCACGGAATGTTATCTTTGATGTGATCTTTGATCACATTTTGTGCTTCTGTCATCCACAACCTCCCTGGGCAACCTGTGCCAGTGTTTCACCACCCTCACTGTAAAGAACTTCTTCCTAGCATCTAGTTTAAATCTTCCCTCTGCTAGTTTAAACCCGTTAACCCTCGTCCTGTCATTACAAGACCTTGTAAATAGTCTCTCCCCAAGTTGAAATGATCCTATGATTCTAAGACTGGGCAGACGCTCCCAGGAGTGATGCTGCCGTGAGGGATGCTCATCTACATGTCCCAGCTCCCCCGCCCAGTGATGGTGCTTCTGCTCGGCCTCCCAACGACCTCCCACCTGCACAGCAAAGAGAAACTTACTAACCGCATAATCGTTTTGATCAGAGGAGACCTTTCAGATCATCGAGTCCAACTGTTGTTAACCCGGCACCGCCAGGTCACCACTAAACGTCCCCAGGTCGCATGGAAGCAGCTCTGCGAGGGCCCCCGGGGAGGCAGCGCAGGCAGGCAGGGCGGCCGCGGGTCACTCCGCAGCGCTGCCTGTGCGGCGGGGACGCGCTCGGCGCGGGGCTCCCGTGTTATTGTTCCCGATTGTTTTCCAGTGGGGAGGCCGCGGGGCCAGCTGGCTGCCGCCGGCCGGGAACAGCCTGGCCTATTTTAAACCGCTTGCACAAGGAGTCAGCAGCTCCAGCCCGGATTTTTTCCGAACTTTATTTGTCCAAATGCTCTGCAGGGAAAGAGGGAGGGAGAGCCGGAGGCGGGGGTGGGGGTGGGTGGAAAAGCAGCTCCTGGCTCCTTCTGCTGCCAGCAGCTCACCTGCACCAGTGGTGGTCCAGGCTGCTGGCAGCGTGCTGAGGATGCTTGGTGAGGTTGCAGTTCAAATAGTGGGTTCAGTTTTGGGCCCTTCACTCCAAGAAGGACATTGAGATGCTGGAACGAGTCCAGAGAAGGGCAACAAAGCTGGTGATGGGTCTAGAGAACAAAGCTGGTGAAAAGTCTAGAGAACAAGTCTCATGAGGAACAGCTGAGGGAACCGGGGTTGCTCAGCCCACAAAAAAAGGAGACTGAGGGAAGAACTTCTGGCTCTCTACAACTCTCTGAAAGCAGGCAGAAGCCAGGTGGGGGTCGGTCTCTTCTCCAAAGGTTCAAGCAACAGGATAAGAGAAAACAGCCTCAAGTTGTGCCAGGGGAGGTTTAGGTTGGATATTAAGAGAAATTTCTTCCCCTTGAGGGTTGTCAAGCCCTGCAACAGGCACTGCAGGAATTCCTATCTGTGGAGGGCTTGAAAAGCTGTGTAGTGTTGAAAAGCTGTGTGGTGCTGAGGGACCATGGTTTAGTGGTGACCTGGCAGTGCTGGGTTAACAGTTGGACTTGATGATCTGAAAGATCTCTTCCAATCAAAACAATTCCACACTGCATGCAACACCCACCAGCTGGACTGCAGCACAGGTGGGTCCCCAAACCCCTCAGGGTCACCACACACAGAGATGCTGCAGGCAAGGCAGGAAAAAGAGCACAAAGCCAGTATCTTGCCTTTCAAAGTCAGCAAATACCCATCTAGGGTTAAAGCTATGGCTCTTACAGGTATCCCAAGGGCATGTAGCTCCAGTACTCACAGGGACTTATGCCAAGCAGACACACATATGGAGAGATCCACCAGGAGCAGAAAACGATCCCAGCCAGACTCTTCATCAAATACCATCAGACCTCAGAGATGCTTAGAAAAGGGAACTGGAAAACCCTCACACACCCATGGTGGTCCCAGCCCCATTATGTCCCCTAGGCCCTCAACCATCCTGCTGTGATCTGTGGCTGAATGCAACATGTTTGTAGTGACCAGACATTGGCAAGTTTAAATTAACATCCCAGATTTGCTCTTTTCCATATCCCCTGCAAACTTTCTGGAAAGATAACCCTTTTATGTAGGTTCTGAAGGATGCAGTGACTCTGAAACATGGAGCACTCGCAGCAAAAACCTTCTCCCCAGCAGAAGACTTCATATTGCACAATACTAGCAGGGAATTCATCACCTTGGAATTATCTCTGCACCATCTTCTTTGGACCAAGCTACTTAATAAACCTCTTTATGAGATGACGACTCCTTGACTGGGATGAGGTGAGCTCAGAAGACCCCTTCCAGCTCTTCTGTTCAAAATCCAGCATCTCTCACAAGGGTTGGGAGCCAAAGTGATGTAAAACATGATTTCCTAGCCCTGCTGGTGGGAAAACACAGCAAAGAGTGGAGGGGGATGACTATGGCCTAAAAAAATGTATTTTTTTACCTTTTTCCCCCCAAAGAAGTGGGAGTTGTCCTGACAGAGAGAAATAAATTGCCTTTTCCAGAGTTACCAGAACTCCTGTTCACAGGGGAGGGACCATGCTCCTGCTTGGAGGAGCCTGGCCCATGATGAGGGTCCTGGAGCAACCTGAACCCCAACGCATGTGTGTTGTAACCACTAAACCACCCAGCTCACAAACCCTACGTCTTGGGTTTTAAGCAGTTGGCTGGAGGCCCTTCTGAGCTTTTCAGCTGGAAGAACAGCTCGACTCTTGGAAAAGAAAGGAGGGGGTGGGGTGTGTGGTGTGGTAAAAAAAAGTTATCAGCTGTTGAGTGCTAGTTGGATGCAAGGGAGCCGTTGAGCTGCATGCCGGCAGGGTGGACGGCCTGGGAGCTCCACGGATGTCATGTTGGCCCAAGGCAATATGTTTATGGCCCTGGCTGGAAGCCCTTCTGAGAAAGCCATCGCAGTGATTTACAGCGCTTCCGATGTATACGAAGCCATTCCTCTTCCACTGACCAGCCCGAAAAGACAACATCTGCAATACCTCAAAGTCAGCCAGAGGGACGGAGGCGCAAGCAGGCGTTGTGTGCTGCAGGGCAGGGTGACACCAGTCCCAGCCTGTCCTGGCGCCGCTTGAGCCGGGCCAGGACCCTCTGCTCCTGCTCAAGGACACCAAGATTCTGCTCGTTGCCTTTTCCAGGCTTTTCCCCTCCAGCAGTAGAGCTGAGAGGCACCAAAACACATTTTAAATAAACAGCCTAGCTCTGTTTAATGCTGGATTTACCCTGGCAAGCCTAGAGCGTGGGCGGGAGTGCACCCGTCAGCCCCCTGCTCCGCCAAACCTTCCTGCTCCAGTCAAATCCAACCCCCCCCAGCAGCATCCCAGATGTTGAAAGCAGATCAGAAACAATTCAGCTGCACCCACACCTTCCACAGCAAACCCAGGCAGGTGCTGAAGTCCTCCACCTGGGTCCTCCACCTTGGTGGCATGGCTTTGCCATCCATCATGGTCTCCAGGGGCCAGGAGGCAAGTGGAATGGAGCTGTGGGACACACCCCTGGCTCGCAGGAAGTCACTGTCTTGGGGAGCAAACAGCAAAATCCCATCATGGAAATGAAATTTGCTGTTCAAGCAGGTCTTGCCCAGAAGTACTGCTCCAGGACAAAGGTGCTGGTGTCCTAGACTGCTGACAATGTTTCAGGGCTGACCACCAGCTGTGCAAGGGCACCAGCATCTCCATTTCCAGCAGAGCATCTAAGCACCTCCCACAAGGCATGACTGCAAGCCAGGCCCCATCGCATCAGGGAGAGGGCTAGGGACAAGTATGGCTGCTGGGGACCAGGGAATCTCCTATCCACATCTGCAGTCATTCCCCATCATATCTGTGAACCACAAGGTTCATCCTTCCTGCATATCCTCAACAAAACAACCCAGACCCAGCTGCCTCCTGAGCAGTAGCCTGCCAGGGTGCAAGGTATCTCCCTATCAGAGCAGCCCTGCCAGGACCATTTCTGGTTGGTGAGATGATACCCTCAGCTTCTGCTGTGGCATTAACACCTTGTCCCATCTGGGAACTTCTTGGCAAAGCCAATATTTCTCCCCTTGGCACCCAGAGGGAAAGGTGACTCTTTGGAGTCCTACAAGAGACCCAGAGCTCCTCTGGTGCACATGAGCACAGGGCTGATCAGGCTGCAAAAGCCAAAAAATATACTCCAGAGGGGGCAATCTGCTCCCACTCAGAGTGGCTGCATGAGCAGGCAAGTTCTTCACTTCAGAATGAAGGAAGGATGGGGAACAGAGAGGTACTGAAAGTTGCCATGTGCATCCAAAACAAAATCCCCATGAAGATTTTTGGGGGTGTATTCCCCTGCTCCAGCATCCCTCCCTCCCTCTCTGTTGCTAGCAGGGCAGCTGTTATGTCATGGGGATCTGGAGATAGTAGAATCATGTAATGGCTTAGGTTGGAAGAGACTTTTGAAGGTCATTTAGTCCAACCCCACTGGAGTCAGCAGAGGTATCTGCAACTAGAGCAGGTTGCTCAGAGCCCTAAGCAACTTGACCTGGAATGGGTCCAGGGATGGGGCATCTCCCACCTCTCTGAGCAACCTGGCCAGTGTCTCACCACCCTCAGCGTAAAAAATTTCTTCCTTCCATTCAGTCTAAATCTCTCTCTTTTAGTTTAAACCCCTCACCCTTTGTCCTGTTACAGATGGAGAGTCCTGCCAGCAGCCCCCAGCACTGGGACACAGATGTGGCCACAATGACAAATTTCCTTTGGATTTCACTTCAGCTCTTTCAGGGGGAAAGATTCAAATCTATTTCTGGGCACCAGAAGTGAAACAGCAGCATAGAAAGGGGAGCACAACTTCTCCCACCCACCGAGCCAGCCTCGATGCCTCAAAAGGAGAAGTAGGAGCCATGCTGCCATCCACGGGACCCCAAAAACCACAGTCATCCCCCCCCCCACCCCCCTCCCAGGTCACCGGAGCAGCCAGACAGCATCACACCAAAGCCACACCCCAAGGCTGCCGACCCTTCACTGTGGGTGAGGGGGATGTGGCAGCCGCCGGGTGCGACTGCAGCCAAGCGTAACCCTGCCCTGGCTGCTGCCAAGTTTGGGTCTTTCTGCTTTTATGAGCCTAATTTCATCGGAAGGAAAGAACCCTCAGTGCAAGTGGGTGATTGACAGCCAGCTCCTGGGACCCCTGGGCTGGGGAGACACCCCCCTCCCCCCAGCATAGCTTGGCAGCCCCCAGCCCCTTTCCTTGCTTCAGCTCCTTGTTCAGCTGCTGCCAGCCCAGCCAGCTTGCAAATCCTGCACAGTGGAGGCTGGGAAAGGCAAGTGGGGAGGCTGCCCAGCCAAACAGTTCCTCCTCCAAGCCCTTTGGAAACAAAAAAAACCCCAATCCAAACCACACATGGAAAAAAGCTGGATCCTGCAGGAACTGTGGGCAAATTGCATCCCTGTGCCCTCCCAGACGCAGAGGAGGAGTGGGCAGTTGATGTCTGCCTGAGCTCATGCCAGGACCTGTCCAGCTTGTCTGGTTTGGTGCTCAGGAGGCTTGAAGATGCTGGAAGATGCTCAGCAAGATGTTTGGCAGCATCACCCTTGGTTCTGCACCTTCCCACGCAGCATCAGCTGCAGCCAACAAGTACCCTGCAAGGCAAACACTGATGCATGGCCTTGACTTTGCAGCCCATGCATGAGTGAAGATGACATGTGTGGCTTCGTCTTCACACCGGACCAGAGAGATGTGGTGACCTTGATGGCTTCACCTTCACACACCAGAGCACAGAGAGATTTGGTGAAAGTCATCTGTGTGGCTTCACCTTCACACCAGGGCAGAGAGATTTGGCCGTGAGAGGGAGTCAGATGCTCCCACCTCTGTGACACCCTGCTAGACACAATCACCAACCTCTACCCCATCCCACCTTGTTCCTAATACAGGACACATCAAGCTCCCACTGCAAATATAAGCAGCTCCTGGGTGGTGCTCACCAGTAAGCAAAGAGAGCTCATTGGCCTCTCCTGGAGACCAACCTGTCCCCAGATCCTCCAAGTTGTGTGTCAGCAGCCTGCTCTGCCTCCCAGCAAGGACCAGATAGGGATGCAGTCACACAACCAGTTCACCCACCAGCAGGTGACTTCACTGTGAAGGCAGGAAGCATCCCAGGGGCCATTGGGCAATCCTCAGCATGGTCTTTGAGAAGTAAATGGTTGTATTCTCTTCCCAGTACACACCATTAAACACTCACTTTCCATTGCTGCGTTAAAAAAGTGATAAGTCAGATCTGTTGTTGGGGGGGAGGGAGTGTAAATAAAAAAAAAAAAAACCCTCCAGGCAAGAAACACCATTCAGTCCCTGCTCCCCCAACCCCCTGCCCCAGGATTTATGAATGAGAACACCCTTTGCCTTGGCACTGCAGATTTCCTCGATGCACACGGGCAGGGGGGGGGAAATCCTGGAATTATGAGGCTCCAGCACCAATTAGGGCTGTTTACATTGACGTAAAGTCTGGGTGAAGTCCCCACCCCTGCTCCCAGCATAGTTATGGAATTACTTCTGCTGACACTGACAAATGCAGGAGGGAAAGTCCCAGAGAACACAGATCCAGCCTGGTGCTACATGAGGTTTTTCAAACTAGAGCTGAGACAGCCAGTTCCTATAAATATCAACCCAGGACACCAGCTGCCTGCACCCCAAATGGGGCAGAGGAGCCCCACCTCCAGGCCACCACTCTGGGAATGACCAGTATCCCACCAAGACTCCTGTTGAGGGAGGAGGAGGCAGGGCATCCTGGGAGAGAGGTTGGAATGAAAATACAAACCCTTCATGTTTTGGAAATGCTTGGATAAAAGTGGTCTAAGCTTCCCCTCCCCAGTTTAGGGACTTCAAGCCACCATCACTTGGTGGTGGCTTGAACTGGAAGAGGGTATTTGGGTGGGGTGAGCCCCGCTCTGCTTCACCACTTGCTGCTGCTGCACCAGAGCAGGATATCCCAGGCTTTGCCAGAACTGGAGAGTCTGTGGAAAAGAAATAGCAGTTTTATAGCTGAAAAAAATCCCCAGGAAAGCCATTTTACCTCCTACCTCATAAAGGGAAACTCTCTGAATCTGCTCCCCACCACCCACACAGCAGTCCAGACACAGCACTGGGCGCCAGCACGGGTGTGTTGGATGCAGACCTTGAAATTAGGGGAGGTTGGCCAAGTCAAGATATTCCCTCTAACGGCTCCTGGCACGGGAACCTGCCAGGATGTGTGCATGAAGGGATCACTGCAGCCAGTGCGTGGCATGGAAGGGCACACAGGGCGGGGCAAGAGGAAGGCTGCAGATGGTGCCATAGCCTCTGAGGAGGTCAGTGATGTTGGGAGGGCTGCAAATGGCTCCAGAGGGAAGGAATTGAGGCTTGATCCAGTCGAGCACTCAGGAGCAGGCTGGAAGGGGCTGTGAGACCAGTGCTGAGCACATTCAGGGGGCTTTAGGGAAGAGCCTCAGGCAAGCTAGCAGCAGATGAGTTTCAGCACAGAGGAAGGCACATGAAAGATGGAGCAAGCAATTCCTACACGCTGTTGGGCTCTGAAACAAGCCAAAATCCCTTGGGAAGGAGATCCAAGCACAGTAGCAGACGGATCAATGCAAACCTCTCAGCTCGCTGCACACCAGCGGGGAGAGGCACAAGCAGAAAGGATGCAAAGGTGATGGAGGAAGAGGAGGAGGGGTTGCAGCAGGCAGCCCTGCCACCCAATGCTCCTTCCTGCAGCGAAGCCAAGCTCAGAAATGCAAGAGCAGGGAGTGAAAGGAGGAAAAGCCCTTGGGCTATGGGATGAAGAGGGACCAGAAGAGCTGTGGAGGAAATATTAAGCAGCCCATGGAAAGAAAATTATTTCCCTTTTGTGCCCCAAACAGAGCTCAGCAGGAGAGTTGAGCCTGGGGAACTCCCCACTGCTGTACAGCAGCAAAGCTAGAAGCTCAACAGGATTAAAGTCGAGGACTAATTCCTTTTTGCAACAAATAAATATCTCTTGGGCAGTTACATGGACAGCAAAGAGCATCCGTGGGTACATGTACTGTGACAAAAAGCACAGGCGTAAGGAAACCTCAGGCTGCAGAACTGTAACCCAGCCAGAGCTAGAGGTAGATTTTTCCTTGCTGCCATCCTGATGCCCAACCAGTGGAAAATCAGCGAGTTTACTGGATTTGATGGGAAAAGAGGAAGCCCAGAGCAGGTTTCTGCAACCTGAGGGCACACTGCAATACACAAGCAACGCTCAGAGGAGCAGCACCCCGGGTGGCTCCTGATGGAACACCCCGAGCATCGCCTCACCCTGTACCACAGAGCCCTTATTTGTAACAGATTATAGATTATAAATTATTTGCCACAAGCTGCAAAACAACACGTTTCCCATCTGGCAAAGCTGCTCTGTTGCTCAGGCAGCTCTGCACGTAGGATGCCTGCGCCAAGCCAAAGCCAACAGCCGACGAGCCTGGGGAGCAGAGGAGGGGGAGAAAGGGAGCTGCCCCCTCCCCTGCAATGCCCTGATGATATGCCAAAAAGCAGAACTTCCAGCAGTTAAAACTAAAAATGGCAAATCCCTTTTCATCTCCCCAGCATTATCTTTACCCACTGTCCCAGCACAGGGACAGAGCTGCTGTTTCAAAGCTCAGACTTGAGCTTAAAAAAAAAAAAAAAAAAAAGAAAAAGAAAAAGAAAAAAATCAAAAATCCAGGAAAAGCTCAGCAGTGCCTGGGAGCCATCGTGGGGTGAAAACAGAACAGAGATGAGTTGCTTTAATTTTAGCATGAAATAAATCCCCACACTGGGCCACGGGCACCCTCCCAGGGTTTGGACCTGCTGGGTTTGGTGCAGCCAGAGTTTTTGCTGCTGCAAAGATCTCAGGTGTTACTTAGCCTGGGTAAAAATAAGCAGGTTTTTGTTTTTTTTTTCCCCTGCAGCAAAACAAGGCTCTAGCAGGGAAAGCAACCCTCTCCATCTCTGCTTCCCAGGTTTACCCACAGAGATTTCCTCTGGTGTTTGCTCCAGTTCAGGCTATGGAAGACTAGCAGCCACTGAGGATGGGTGTAGAGAAAGGATTTGCATCCTCATCCCATCCAAGGGCAAATCTCCATCACAAGGGGAAAGAAGGGAAGACTAAGGGAAGCCTGGGAGCAAAAGGGATGGGATTTCAGGAGCAGAGACCTAGGCAGGCCAAAAACATCTGTCTGACAGGGCTGTGAGCTGGGATGCTGAGTATTCCCACAACAATAAAACCATGGGGGAAGGAAAAAAAAAAAAAAGCCATCCCTTTTGTTTCCTAGGCCAGCAGCTGGAGGAGTTCCTGTTCCAGCAATGACATTAGTGGTTTTGCTGTAACACTAATTACGTGGCAGTGGCAAGGAGGGAGGGCTCAGCCCTGGTTTTACTTCTTTTTTTCCCCATAAATAACTCAAATAAGAAAGGTGCAGCAATGGACAAGGGAAGTTGTGGCACACATTTGCTCCTGGTAATGTTCTTATGTGTGTTAAAGCCTGGCCTGGAATGAAAACAGCCTGGGCAGAGCTCGGGTTTGATCTGGGGGGAGGAAAGGGAAGAGGTTTCTCAGAAGCCAAGAGGATGCTGGAAGCTGTAAGTGTGATGGAGAGGGGGAGAAATACATACCTCTGCTTTCCTATTTCCCTGTAGGCACTGGAAAATAAGAGCTTTTGTCCCTGAAGGATGATATTATCTCAGTCCCTTCTCCCTGGATGTAATAGCAAGGTCTTCTCCAGCCCAGGAGCTCAGCCATGCTATGCAAAGCTGCACTCAGTTCTGACGGTGATGCCAAATGCCTGCTGTGGTCTCTCTCAGAGCTATCAAAGCAGTTAGGGGAGAAAAGTACTCTTTGGGGGGGTTACCACCCAGACCCAAAAGTTCTGAGCAACACCTTTGCTCTTTAAGTACCCACAGGAGAAAAGAGCTGTCTTATTTGACCAGTGCTGCTCCCCATATCCAGACTGGGAGCAAAACACTGCAGTATGAAGTATTTTTTCTCCCTGCAAACTCCACGTCACAAAGGCAGACATCCCAGCTTCTCTGTTCCAACAGAGTTGTGCCATCCCAGGCACTGCTGCCTATTACCACATAAACAAAACTGCTGCCTATTATCACAACAAGGGATGCTGACCTTGGATTCTGCCTCCAACTT
Organism: Ramphastos sulfuratus; assembly: GCA_013399055.1. Classification (NCBI taxonomy): domain Eukaryota; kingdom Metazoa; phylum Chordata; class Aves; order Piciformes; family Ramphastidae; genus Ramphastos; species Ramphastos sulfuratus. Next base: position 180,529 of record WBNM01024980.1, read on the forward strand.
CCCCAAGGAGGGGATGCTGGGCAGCCTAAAGCCCTGTTGCTTTAACACCTGCCAACCAGCCACAGGTGCAAAATCCACTGTTACAAGCACCATGGAAAAAAAAAATCTAAACATCAAGGAAGCTTCTTGTCCTGTCTCCCAGATGAAGGAAAGGGAAATGAACCGTGGAAAGCAGAAATCAGGGAGCTGAAATAGCAGCAACCCAGATTGAACTTGGGCAGGTCAGCACCACCCAGGATGCCCTGGATGATTTTGTAGCATACCGGGAAGGGAACAAGTTGGGGAGGGGCTGGCACTGCCTCTGGCTGTGGGGTTGACCTTGCTCCAGCCCTGCATGGAAAACAAACCCCAAAAGCTCCTGTGTGTCTGTCAAGACAGTCTCAGCTCTGGCTTTCATGCCTGGCTGGAGTCTGTGATAGCAAAAAGCCAATAACTGGGTCAGAGCATCCATCCGTGCAGGCAGAGCTGGTGAGGCTGGGGCAGGAGACTCAGACCTGTTCAAACCATGGTCCACCAGCCCAGGCATGGACGTCCTCCCCAGGCTGAACCCAGGAGAGCAGATCAGATCAGAGTGCCTCCAGCAGACAGGGGCTTCTTCTGCCAGAAGCTGGGACACAGGTCCCCATCCAGGTTCTGCACTTAGCACAACTCTAACACCCCTATTCTTCTCCTACCCACATCTGCTGATGCTACCAGGCCCCAGGAGACCCACAGATACTCCAGCATGGAGCAGAGACACGAACAGCTCCAACCAAGTATCCACACACATGATGTGCTGATGGCATCTGTCCTTTTTTGGTCCCCAAGCTCCTGCAAAGGCTCCAGCCGGTTTTCCCTGCCCAGAACAGATGGCACAGCATGGGTAGGTGGCACAGGCAGCACCAGCTCCAGCTCAAACCTCCTCACCTGAGGTACTTCATCCATGGAACTGGGAGGTATTTTGCCCCATCACTGAAAGTGTGGCAGAGGACAGAGGGATTCCAGCCCTCCCTTTGTAGGTGTTTTCCCCGTTTATCAGGGGTTGAATGGTTCTTTCCCACCTCCCTTTGGCCACAAGATGGAAGATGCTTTTGTGAATGGACTATTGTGACTGGACTGAGGAGAGGGAAGGAAGCAGATGTGGACCAGGCTCATCTTTGTTATGGGTCAGTGACCTGAGCCCTGAGCGATGTGGCCAGGTGCTAAAGGCCAGCCTTGCCTGAAGGTTACCCAGATCAGAGAAACCCAAGATGCAAAAGCCCTTGCAAAAAGGCAGACTCATCCTTACAACCCTTTGTCAAAGGAGCAAACCTCCCCTCTGGCCTGCACCCCTTTTTTTCCACCCACTTTGCTGGTGTGGGTGCCCAGCAGCCCCTGCTCTCTCTGCTTTCCAGGCCAGGAGCAGCCTGGACCATCTTTCCTCAGGCAGTCATTCACTCTTGGCTGCAGAAACCCTGGGCCAAGCTTCGAGCCCAAATATGGAGGCACTTTGGCCCCCATCCCTCTCCTGCGAGCACCTCCAAGCCTGCCCTTGTCCAGGCAGTGTGGCAGCGGGTCCCAGTCCAGGACTGAAAGCAGCTGTGGGGGGCAAGTCAAGGGCAGGCTCGCACCCCAGTGGTCCCAGCTCTGATGCAGCTACAAGGGTACATAAACACTCCGGGCCATCACCACGTCCATCCCTCTTGCTTCTTGCAGAAGGGACATGGGGGAGACCCTGGAGGCAGTGGGGACAGAGCAAAACCCCTCACCCTGAGACACACACACACATGCATTCCAAGAGCTTTACCCTTTGGAGTCGCAGTGGCTGGAGAATTCCAGCTATTCCAGCATCTTTATCTTTTTTGGCTACAATGTCTCTTTCGGCCACGTTATAAATTAAAAGCTGCTTTGCTTTTAACCTCCTCCAAGCTGCACCTTTTAACCTCCCTCCCCCGGCTGCTGGGCTGATGCTCTCGCCTTGGAGGTCTGCTGCAAGCCAGCGAGAGCCCATTTTCCACCCCCCGCCCGGCTCGGCACAGGGTGCCAACAAAGGCTCCTTGCAAACGGAGCTTGTCATCGCTGATGGATGACGTGGCTGTGCGGCGGCTGGAGCCAGGGAGCCGGGCTGTGTCTGCGCCAGGGCTCAGCAAGCCACCTGGATGGCACCGACGGGCTCCCGGCCAGCAGCACGGTGGCTGCTGGGGCTCCGCGGTGCTTCCCGGGCAGGGGGACAGCCCGGGGTCTTCACAGGGGTTCACACCGGGAGGCAAAGAGCCGTCCTTGCTCAGAGCAGAGAGCTGGATCGAGGTCTCACAGGGACACACGACCCGGGATGAAGGTGGCATGCAGCCATCCCAAGTCACTTCCCAGTTGCACCGATGACCAGCAGGTTCAGAGGGGCTGGCTGGTGGCTAGGGGATGACAGACAGGCAGTTCTGCTTGCTGAGCTCCCAGAAATAATTCTCTCCATCCTATGTGGCTTCCTACATAAGGTATCAGTGCTGCTCTTGATTATGAGAAAAGCTTCCCATATTACAGGCTTTTGGCTCTGGGGAGGAACGAGTTGGCCAATTGCAATTATTAAGACATTTAAAGTGCATTTAACCCAGGAGCCCTTATTTTCCCCTTTCAATGTAACCACTAATTCCTCCTAAATGGTCTGCTCCGTGCTTCCAACCAGACAAAGGCTTTAATGTTTGCCTGAAAAGGCTCATGGCACAGCCAAGGAGAACAAAATGAAAGGCTGGTGCAGCCTCCAAGGAGAAGTCAAAGGTGGTAGCTGGAGCCAAGCACAGCTAGCAGTTCATCACGGGTGCAAGGTCCAAGCAGGACCAGCCTGGAACTGACCAGGCTGGAGACCCAGGGTAAAGCTCAGCAGGATAAGGAGAAACACAGGGAAAGGTTCCTAAAGCCTGAAGCATTGCAGATGCAGGAGAGGCTGGCCAAAGCCACCTCTGTTTTAAAGCAGCAGCAAAGAGTCATCTCAGGAAGACAGCCAGAGAGGACACTATGCATAATCCCAAGTAGCTAGGGTGCCCAGACATCATGGGGATGCTCAACCCTCCCACCTTGACCACATCTTGTTGGGCTGTTGGAGCCAAGGGAACACATCCTGCTGCCTTAGGGGTCCTGGTCCACAGGCAGCAGTTGCTTGGGATGCCAGCCCATGCCACCACAACTTGAGGACAACCTCCAGTGATGCAAAACTTTCCTGGGAACCTTGTGCTTTAATTTAGGCTGCCTTTTTGCAAGCTGCTATTGGACCAACCTCAGGCAGGAGCCATGGTGGATGCAAACCCCAGGCCTGGAAGTGATGGATTTATATCAGGAATGAACTTGGGGCTGTGGTCTGCAATAATATCACCACATCCTCAGAAGCCAAGCAGCCCACCAGCCTCACTGAGTGCTCCTCATCCCCAAAATCATGCTCTGAAAGGAACCTGGCTTGATGTAACCAGCATCCCTATCACTTCCTCACTGCCTAAAATCTCAGGCTGGGCTGGTCACCTCTGGAAGGACCCAAAATCGAGGTAGAACACCCAACTGCTCACAGACCTCTACTTCTTCTGGTTTTTTTGTTTTGTTTTGTTTGTTTGTTTGTTTTTTTAATTCCTCCCAGAGTGAGGAACTCTCAAAGGAAGTTTTCCCCCCAGTCCCAGCTTGCCCACGGGCTCCCATTCCCAGCTGAAGTTATCCACATGCTGGGACCCGATGGGTAAAACAGATGCAGCAGCAGATGTGAAAGCCATCGGCTCCTTCAGGGAGGGGAAGAGATGGGCCAAAAAAAGCAGAGCAGGATGGGCAAAGGGAAACCAGCTTTGTTTTTTGGCACTGGGGTAACTGGGAGGCGGCACAGCAGAGCCGGTGAGATCCTGGCTGTGCCGGATCCAGACCTTTTCCCTGGGGTTTATTTCCCAAACAACAACAACAAATTGGTTGCAGATTCCAAGCTGGGTGGGGGAAAATAAAAGGAAATCAAACCAAAAAATCCTTTGAGTGCTGAGATTAAAGGGGATCAGAGGCCAAGAACACAGTCAGCGCCCAGCTCCTACCAGTTGCGTGATGGAGGCTGCTTTGCATCGGGGCTGCAATTAAACAGCTGTCTTGTCTTTAAAGCACAGTTTCAAGTTGTTCAAACACCATTTTTGCCAAGTATCACAGGATTTTGAGCAAATAGTCTTTAAAAAACATTTTGCAGGGTGGCTTTGAATTTGTGACCAGGGAAAGAAGCAGAATAGGGTCTAGAGCACAAGTCTTGTGAGGAGCAGCTGAGGGAACTGGGGTTTTTCAGCCTGGAGAAAAGAAGGCCGAAGGGAAACCTTCTGGTTCTCTACAGCTCTTTGAAAGGAGGTCAGAGCCAGATGGGAGCTCATCTCTCCTGCTAAGGAGCAAGAGATAGGATGAGAGGAAATGGCCTCGAGTTGCACCAGGGGAGATTTAAGTTAGACATTAGGAAAAAAATCTTTACTTGAAAGAGCAGTCAGGGATTGGAATAGGCTGCTCAGGGAGGTGGTGGAGTCACCATCCCTGAAAATCTCCAAAAAACGTGTAGACATGGCACTTTGAAGTATGGTTTAATGGCTATGGTGGTGTTGGGTTGATGGCTGTACCTGATTTTAGAGGTCACTACCAAGCAAAACAAATCAGGAGGGTGGAAAAAAAACCAAACAGCCAAAGGAGATGAAAATTGCCTGCAGCTCAAACACATCTTGGCAGCAAGGATGGGTAAACCAGGACAGCAATCATAGAACTGTTTTAGTTGGAAAAGACCTCTAAGATCATCAAGCCTGACCATCAACCCAACACCACTGTGGCCACCAAACCACATCCTGAAGTGCCATATCTACATGGCTTTTGTACACCCCCAGGGGTGGTGGCTCCACCTCCCTAGGCAGCCTACTTCATTCCTTGCAAGAGAAGCAGCAGCAGAGCAGCAGCTGCTGGCACACAGAGGGTTAAGGCTCCAACCAGCCCCTCTATTAAGAGCTGAGCACATTTAATGGTTTAATATTAACTGAAGCGTGACGGCAGGATTTCAGCCCAACTGTCTCGCCTTGGAGCGTGCAGCCTCAGCCCAGGGCTCCAGCTCCCCAATGAGCAGGTCCAGCAGGCAGGGCAAAACCTGGTGCCAAGGCTGATGCTGGTTCCAGCACTCCTTTGAGCCAGCAGATAAGATGCCAACAGCCCCTTGGCTTGACCAGGGTGGGTTCAGACCCATCCCGTGCACCCACAGACGATGGGAAGCAGGGCTGGGTTTGCAGCAGGTAGCGCTGCTGGGCTGGGCAGCTCGTCAATAGCTAATTTGAGGTTTAGCCTTTCAACCATTTCCCATTCATTTCAGCAAATGGATCGGCCTCCCACGGCAGGGTGGATCGAAGGAGCCCCCCTTCCCCCTGCCCACCTCCCCCCACCACGGCTGGCCAAGGTGGCAGGGCTGCGGCTGCCAGGCTTTCTCTCCCGGCAGCTCGGGAGCGCTAATGGGAAGTCGATGCGACGGCTAACGACCGCTCCGGGTTTGACCTTCTTGTGGGCCAAGGTTCTGAGCTGTTTCGCTGGGGAGAATGTGACTGCGAGCTGCTGGCTGGTTCAGAAGGGTAATTGCCGAGGGGTTGCTGCTTCATATACTCTCTGGGTTTCAGGTTCCTCGGTGTTCATCTTGGTTCAGCCTCTACAATACAGCAGAGCTGGATCTGGCTGTGACTGTCTCCCACTGACTGATCTCTCCTACTGCCCAGTCCTCCTCCAGCACCACTGCAAGAGCTGCTCTGCCACCACTGAGTACCACTGCCCACCCCTGCACATGTGCACCCAGGAGCCTCACAAGGCAGCACAACTCCAATGTGGGCTTCAAGGCAGCAGGTAACTTTCTTTTACGAGCATTACAGTGGCTGTTACCTGAAACCATACCCATCTCGAGTGCACAGTGTAGGACCACAGCAGTTCTGCTAACATCAACACCATCACCCCTCCAAGGCAGTTCTCCAGCGGAAGAACCAGCACTGCTCCAGCCCAAGGTCTGGGTAAAGAGCAGCTCTCCTGGCTATGTAGCCCACCCAGGAGCCTGATGATGGGGTGACAGTGTGCACCGTGGATGAGGTGATGATTTCCACCTTAGAGCCCATTGATGAGGTGAGGATTCCCACCTTGGGAGGCCATCAATGAATCTTAGAATGGTCTGAGTTAGAAGGAATCCTAAAGATCACTTAGTCCCAAACACCCTGCCACAGGCAGGGACACCTCCTCCCAGAGCAGGTTGCTCAAAGTGCCAGGCCTTGAACACCTCCAGAGCTGGGACATCCACAGTCTCTGGGCAGCCCATCCCATTGTCTCATCACTCTTATAGTGAAGAATTTCTTCTTAGTATCCAGTCTGAATCTCCCCTTTCAGTTCAAAGCCATAACCCTTGTCTTAACATTACTTGTCCTTGAAAAATTCCCTCTCCAGCTTTCCCATTTAGGTACTGGAAGGCTGCTACAAGGTCTCCCTGGAGCCTTCTCTTCTCCAAGCCAAACAAGGCCAGCTCTCTCAGCTCTTCGTCACAGGGGAGGTGCTCCAGCTCCCTGATCATCTTCATGGCCTCCTCTGGACCTGTTCCAAGGTGAAATCATCTCCCCATCAATGGGGTTACCATGCCAGGTCAAACACAAACCCTATCACTTTGCACAGCAGATGAGGGGAAGTATTGCCATGGGACTCACCGCTATGGGACCTCTGAGACTCCACTGTCCTCTGCAGCCGGGATGTCCCGGCCAAGAAGCCCCCTGTGACGGGATGGTGATTCTTTTTGGGGACAGCCAGTTGCAAAGGTCACTGTTGCCCTCTGCTGGCCCAGGGACAAGGAGAACAGGGCCAGGACAGCTGCCACCCAAGACCTGGCACCCCGGGATGGCAGGGACCCTGCTGTCCTCTGCCGTCACTTGTGTGCTGAATGCAGCCGTGCTCAGCCAGGCTGCCACCACCTTGATGAGCTCATGTGTGTGCTGCTCCATCCCCCATGAAGGCAAAGAACCTTTCTGGTCCCAGGTGCATTTAATCAATCACAGAAAGCTCTTTCTAAAAGCCACCATGGTGGACTGAATGCGCAGAGACCCTCACCTGAGCTGGAGAACAGGTCCCATGTGGGAAATAAATCCAGCTAGAAATCTGTTCTGTGAAATAAATCAAATTTCCCTCCCCAGAAGATTTCAGCCTGGTGGTCCTCCACCACAGGACCACCTTGCCTCCCATCCCCATCCACCCCCTGGCAGGAGCTCTCCATCCCAACAGGTAACTCTCTTGTCCATCTCATGCTACAAGCACAATGTTTTTTTCCTTCTCACAAACGAATCAATAGGAGGTACTCAAAGGCTGGTGACCAGAAAGCAAAGTCCACAGCTTGCTAATTTCAAAGCTGTGGTTGCAGTCACAGCACTGGCTGAGGGCCCATCCAAAGCAGGTCCCCATGCTCTGCAACAGGGATGCTGAGCCAGATCCTGCCCAGCAGCTCCTGACTGTGCTGTGGCCTTGAAATCTCCAAAGCACGTGGGGAAGAGGAATGCTTTGGGAGTGCTGGGGAAGGAAAGATCTCTCTGGTCCCCTGAAGAAGGAGAATCTCTTGGAGTGCTGATGACAGAATAGAACCATAGAATTGTTTTGGTTGGAAGACACTTTTCAGATCACCAAGTCCAGATGTTAATCCAGCACTGCCAGGTGACCGCCAAACCATGTCCCCCGTGGAGGATGTGATGCTGAGGGACTTTATCACTGCCCTGGGCAGCCTGGTCCAGACCTTGATGGCCCTCAAAAGGAATAAATTATTCCTCATGTCCAGCTTACACTTCCCCTGGCACAACCTGAGGCCATTTCCTCGTGTATTACCTTTTATTTCTTGAGAGAAGAGACCAACCCCTACCTCCCAGTAACAGGTTATGTGGCAGCAACACTGGCAGCAGCTGCAGAGTTTGGGGGTGTGCACACTCATGGGTCTCAATTAGGTGTGTCTGTGGTACCATCTGCCACCAATTCTCTGGAGTCAGGACTGCACTGAGCCCAGGCAACCTCTTAGGACTGATCTTAGAAAGATGCCCCAAAGAGCCTTCTCTGAGATTGGAGCAAGGGCCACCACCTGGGTTCCTGTGCATCCTACACCCAGATCCTGTATCATGCTTGCAAAACCCTGTCAATAAGCATTTAGAAACCATCCAGCTCCCTAGGGAAGGGAAAAATCTGTAGGGTTAAGATAAAGACATGATGACAGAGCAAGACAGGCTGTTATCTCGGGCATGGTGAAAGGAAACAAGAGCTTGGAGGAAGGGAGGTGGAGAAGGGAGCTGCTTTTCTCTGCAAAACAGCAGTCTGCCAGGCTGAAGGTCAGGAGAGGTCTGGAGCAAACCAGCTTTTAATTGGAAACGAGCTCAGCAGTCACTCCTGGTCCCAGTTACCTGCCTGATGATGCTGGCTGCAACCACAGCTGTCCTACAGCTTTGCTCCCTAAATACAGGAGGTTTTCTTTTCCCACTAGCATAAGTGGCAGCACACCCTTCTGAGGAAAGCCATGTGTTTGGAAATGCGGCCCCTCCTGTGTCCCTTTCAAGGGAGGAAAGCAGAAGGAGAAGCATCCTGCTGTCCTGCTACCTCCCAGCAGGAGCAGGAGGTAGAGGAGAAAGATCCTGTTTGGCTTCAGTGTTTAAAGGCACATGGAAAAACCACAATTTCCTAGAAACTTTGCATCTGCTGGAGCTCAGAGACTGCTCTGACAAAGGCAGCCTGCACTCTATTGGATCCATACGTTCCACTGTGCAACTGGAGCCAAGAGCTTGCTGTGGGATTTGCAGGGCCTCAGCAGGAAAAAGCACCAGAGCCTGAGAGGTTCTCAGGCAGCTGCAACCAGGCTGAGTCTCCCTCCCCTAGCTCTTGCTTCCAGCTGAGAAGCTCTTTTCATCCCCACCAACCAGCTAGGTCTGCCTGTGGTGGTGTTCCCAAGAGATCACAGCTTCAGGGGAGGTTTGGGTTGGACATGATGAACAATTTCTGCCCCAAAAGAGTCCTCAAGACCTGGACCAGGCTGCTCAGGGCAGTAGTGAGGTCCCCATGCCCGAGACAGCTTTCAAAGCTATGTAGATGTGGTGCTGAGGGACATGGTTTAGTGGAGAACTTGTCAGTGCTGGTTTAAGAGTTGAACTTCAAGATCTTAAAGGTCTTTTCGGAACAAAATGACTCCGTGATTCAAGCAGTGCCTCCCACCACAACCCAAGCTACTCAGCACCTTCTATTTCAAGAACATCTCTCATCCTCAGAGCTGAGAGCATCTCCCACACCTGCCCTCAGCCCCCCAGCTTTCCCTCGCCCTTCACTTCCACACAGAAAGTAGCCAAGTAGCAAGGTGGACTTCCTGGTAAAGCAGCTTGAAGACTGCACTGACACCGAGAGCCTTGCACCGTGAAGCTAACCAAAGTACAGGAGCACAGGCAAGCCAAGGCAAGGAGTGGCTGAGGCCACAACCCCCTGACAAGGTCCTGAGTAAATAGGTCCCAGATGTGAGCCTTCCCACCAGGAAGCAATAAACACACACCCACAATAAAGTGAGTTGTGAGTGCTCTGCAGTGTGGTAGCAACAGCCTTCACCAGGGAAGATTGTGGTGCCTCTTGCCCTCACCATCTGTGGACAGAAATGGCCACTCATGTGATGCCTCTCTGGGTCCTTCTGCCCACTGGGGAGAAAGCAAGAAAAGGTTTGGCCCTTGCTTAAGTTCATGACCCATTTCTGCTTCTCAGAGGTGAAAAGAGATCTCAGAGGTCACCTCTGCTTCTCTGGGGTTGAGAGGGGAGAAATGCCACCCTTTGCCCTGTACAACCTTACAGCAAATGGTACTTAGAAGTAAGTGAGTCTTTTAGATGTTCTGCTTGGCATCATCAGCTGGGATACCTCCTGGCCTGGAACTTTTCCAACCATGCTGGCTGTTGGCCTGCTCCTGTTCATGCTTGCTCTGCCTTTCTACCTGGCAGACCAACATCCCCTTTCCTTGGAGACAAAAGGGCTGGGTGCAAAGGTCGTTGAACCCTTGAAGTTCTATGGCACACATCAGAAGCAGACCTAGATGAACCTTGGAGAGACTGCTCTGCCAGGCCCAGGCAAAATACAGGTCCACGTGGTGGAAAGCTGGTCTGGAAAGGTATGGATGAGACCAGTACAGAGGGAACATACTACGAAAAAATCCTTCACTGAAAGGATGCTCAAGCATAGGTGAGGTGGTGGAGTTACCACACCTGGAGGTATTAAAAAAAATGCATAGACATGGGACTTGAGGACATGGTTCAACAGCCACAGTGCTATTGACAGTTGGCTTCTAAGATCTTAGAGGTCTTTTCTAGCCAAAACAATTCTGTGATTCTATGATTCTGTGACAGACCTAAAATGAGTTTTCAACCTCAGCATCCTCATGGTCCAGGATACAGCAGAAAGAAAACCACCATTCCCACTTTGAGTCTCCTGTGCCTTGATGGTGGTTACAGAGATGAGTCCCTGCCTGAAAATGCTGCTTCTGAATTAATAGCCTTTTTATTTTCCATCAGCTGTCCACAGGCACTCAGAAACCAAAGTAAACACCAAAACAAACCCAGGAGCAGCCTCCCCAGAGAGACTGGATATCCCCATCAGCCCTGCTTTCCCACACAGCCCAACACGGAGCATTCGTGTGTCCTGGCATTGGGAGATGCCAGCTCACAACCTGTGCCTTTAAGGGAGTTATTCCTGATTTACTCCAGGACCGGGGATCTGAGCTTGTGTGTCTCTACCAAGCAGCAGGATGCTCCTGGGATTAAAACTAACATGCATCACCCCCGAGGGACATGGAGAAGCTGTCCCTGCAGTTTCCCATGGGAAGGGGGGAGGGAGCGGGGGGGGGAGAGTCATTAACCAGCTTCTTCCCCTGGGAATAATTAATCTGCGAAGCCCTGGAGGAGGGAACGGCTGCGCCGCCCTCTCCACGCTCCCGTTTCCAAGGTGGACCTTTGAAAGCAAGCCCTGGGACTCTTGGCAGGGGGCTCTCCTCTTGCCACTTACGGGGTCTTCAAGGGCGTGAGGAGGACCACATTGGCTACCCAGAAGCAATGCCTGGGGGCAAGCTGAGCCTCATGTCAGCCGTCTCGGTGGGCAGCCAAAGCGTGCCGAGCCTCGGGAAGGCTGAGCCTCCCCACCAGCCTCCGGGCAGCCTTTGCAAGCTGCTGCCTTTTTAATCTGGCGCTGCAGAAGCCTGGGCAGCTCTCCAGCCCTCCGAGCTGTTTTGCATTTAGGCTCAGTTAGCTTTTAGCTACCACATTCAGGGCAGAGGCAGCAGCAAGGAGCTGCCTGACCCCACCAGCCCTGCCCCGTGCATGGGGCTCTGTGCCAGCACATCTCATCTCTTGGTCCTTCTTAGGGCTTTAGAGCAGGGATTGGTGCAGCATCAGTCTGTGCTCAGCTTTGGGGCACTCACTCCAGGAAGGACGCTGAGGTGCTGGACAGCTCCAGAGAAGAACAAGGAAGCTGTTGAAGGGTCTAAAGAACAGATCTTGTGAGGAGCAGCTGAGGGAACTGGGGCTTTTCAGCCAGGAGAAAAAGAGGCTGAGGGTGAGACCTTCTGGCTCTCTGCAACTCCCTGAAAGGAGGTTGGAGCTAGGTAGGGTTCAGTCTCTTCTCCTGAGGAATAAGTGATTAAACAAGGGGAACCATCTTCAAGTTGCACCAGTGGAGGTCTATGTTGGACATAAAGGGCAATTTCTTCCCTAAAAAAGGGTTGTCAAGGCCTGGCCCAGGCTGCCCGGGGCAGTGGTGGAGTCCCCATCCATGGTGGAGTTTCAAAGCTATGGAGATGTGGTACTGAGGGACTTGGTTTGGTGGTGACCTGGCAGTGCTGGGTTAGTGGTTGGACTTGATTTTAGAAGTCTTTTCCAACAATTCTATAGTCAGTCATCTACAACCCACACCCACTCTGCTCCACCATCCCTGCCAGGGCCCCCTCATTGCAGAGCATCCTTGGGGTAAAATTTTGATCTTGGAGGCAAACCCCATCCTTATGGTTCAGGTAAAACCCAAGAGGCAGCTCCAAGGGTAGGAGTCAGCATCCCAGCTCAGCGGGGTGAAGAGAGAACCTGCATCCTCCAGAAAACTTTCCTGGGGACCAAGAACCAGTTCAGAGACTTGCCAGTGAGCGCAACAGTTTGGCAAGACACTTGCCTGGAGCTCTGTAAAAGCAGGAGGACTCAGAGTAATGGTGCCTTTGGGATGTGCTGGGTGATGCCTGCAAGACATGCTCGCCTCGCCGGCTCCTGCCACCTGCAGCAGCCCCTTCCCCAGCCCTTTCCTTTGATCCACCTCCAGCTCTCCTCACCATTTTCTGCCTGGATTTCTCTCTGTAGGGATTTTCCAGACCACCTGGGTTGAAGCATTTCTGCATTCCGGTGCCAGCGTGGGAACAGGCAGCAGCTCCTGAAGTCAGCCTTGTCTCGGCCTCCATCGCTGACTTGCTCTCCTGTGCCAAACCAGGGCTCTAAAATCAGCTGAATTTCCAGAGCAATTTGCTGTTCTCCAACTCTTCCGAGCTGCTGGCTCCGGTGGGACCCACAATCAGGGCTTGCAAATGCTTTTTATTCAAATATGCAAACACCAGCAGGTCTAAAGCTGCTCTTGAGCCAGGACTGGCAGGGCTTAATCAACCCAAGGGCTCAGAAGGCTTCACCAGGTTGACCTGCCTTGTTTTACCAGGAATACATTTCTCTCACGTGGATGCACCAGCCTGAGCTGTATGACAGCATCTCCAGCCCCTCAAACACCCCTCCATGTCACTCCAAAACTGAGGGGATTTGTGGAGGCAAGACCCCCAGCCAGCATGACTCATTGGAATAGAGAGTGGGGCCATCAGGTCTCTGCTGATGCCCACAACTCCACTCCAGCATCCCCAATAGCATGAAAAACCCCAACCTCAGCATCAGATTAACACTAGGGGTGTCCCCATTCTCCTAGCCCTGCTACCCCATCACTTTCTGAGCTAAGCAGGGGGGAACCATCCTACAGGATACAGGCCCCCACTTCCCCCTGTAGGAGAAACAGGTGGTGGGATTGGACTAGATGGTCTCCAGAGGTCCCTTCCCATCCTTATCATTCTGTGGGGACTGTGGACACCCCTGGAGCTGGCTTTGAGGAGGGAGCGGAGGGGACATTCCATGCTGTTGGAGATGCTGGAGTGGGGTTGTGGGGATCAGCACAGACCTGATGGCCCCATCCTGCAGACACTGATGGAGGTTTCACTCCCCCCCTTCTCCTCTTCCTTCCCTTGCAGGCTGTTTTTCTCCCCCTTCTCCTCCTTCCATCAAGCAGCAAATATGCTTTCAGAGCAATAAGACGGCTGTTCAGCCTTTGGAACAAATGTTCTCTGCCAGGCTTCGAGCACAGGGGCGGAGGGGGGACTCACACTGATTTAATGACAGTGATTTAAGCAATTTGATCCATTTTTATGGCGCATTTACAGTGAAGGGGGAGAAAAAAAAAAGAAAAAGGAAAAAAAGAGAGAGAGAGAGAAAGGCAGGAGTGGAAGGAAGGCAGGAAAGGTTAGGGAACGCACCCCAGCAGGCGCTTGGAGGGGGAGAGAGGCTGCTGCAAGCTGTTCCCCTTGCTGCTCTGCCAAGGAGAGCCCTTGCCAGCCTCCTGTGCCGGGCTCCAAAATCTGGCTTGTGTCAGCACTGGCTCCCGGGGGGCTGCAGCTAGATGGAGATGGGGAGACCCGAGGAAGAGCTCAGCCTGCAGCAAAGGCTGGGGTGCAGGCATGCACTGTGCAAAAAGCCTCCAGGCATCTCCGTGTTGGGTGAATTCGAGGGTTGGGACTTCAAGATGGGGCTGCACCCTCCTTTCATTGGGCAAACAGTGAGGGCTTATACCAGCCCTAGCTCCCATCTTTGTTGCATCTCTCCCCTGCCATCCCACCAAGATCCCGTCTGCTTCTTGATGAGGGCTATAGGGGCTGCAGACGCTCCTTCAGAATGCTGAGGGATGAGCTGCCCGTCCAAATGCACCCTATCCACTTGCAGCAGAGGTGAAAGCAGTGCTCTGAGCTCAGGCAAACACCAGCCCCAGTGAGCCTTCCCCATCCCTGCACTGAGACCTAGCCTCCTCATTGCACGTGCTCTGCACAGCTCCAACCCGGCTCCATTCCCAGCATGGGGAGCGCAGCTGCTCACTGGGGTTGGGAATGCTCCATATCTCCCAGCTGGCTCCCAGAGCTCACAGGAAAGCTGGCCAGATGAGGGTCTTGCTGCTACATCCTGCTGTGAATGGCATTTTGTGTTCTCTGCAGGAAGATGCTACCCTTGAGGGAAACCTGGCTGCCCCATCCTGCTCTGTCCATCACCCCCAGCTGGAGATGCCCCCTATTAATTCCAAGATGCAGCAGGTCAGATACCCCTACCATGCCACATGGACCCAGATAAGGGTAAATTATGGCAAATGTTACAACATCAGGAAGATGAGACCACAAAAATGGGGCTGGAACCCCTCTTCTGTAAGGACAGGCTGAGAGAATTTGGGCTGTTCAGCCTGGATAAGAGAAGGCTCCAGGGTGATCTTCTTTCAGTGCTTAAAGGGGTTGATAAGAAGGCTGGGGACAGACTGCTGTGACAGGACAAGGAGTGGTGAGTGTAAACTAAAAGGGAGATTTAGACTGGATAGAAGGGAGACTTTTTTTGTGCTAGGGGTGTTGAGGCCCTGGCCCAGATTGCCCAATGAGATGGTAGATGCCTCATGCCTGGAACCATTCCAGGCTGTCTGGGGCTCTGAGCAGCCTCCTCTGCTTGAAGATATGTCCAGAGAAGTGCAACAAAGATGGTAAAGGATCTGGAGAACAAGTCTGTGAGGAGCAGCTGAGGGAACTGGAGTTGTTTAGTCTGGAGAAAAAGAGGTTAAGAGGAGACCTTCTGGCTCTCTACAACTGCCTGAAAGGAAGTTGGAGCTGGGTAGGCATTGGTCTCTTCCCCTGAGGAACAATCGATTAAACAAGAGGAACCATCCTCAAGTTGCACCAGGGGAGGTCTAGGTTGGACATGAGGAACAATTTCTTCCCCCAAAGGGTTGTCAAGAGGTGGAGCAGGCTGCCCAGTGCAGCATTAAAGTCCCCATCCCTGGAGGGGTCTCAAAGCCATGGAGATGTGCTGTTGGAGGACATGGATGAGTGTGGAGCTGGCAGTGCAGGGTTAATAGTTGGACTTGATTTTAAAAGACTCTTCCAAACAAAACATTCAGTGATTCTATGATTCTGTGAAGTGACCCTGGAGATGCTCACACTCAGCGTAACAACATCCAGCCAGCAAACTTGGCTTCTGTGGAAACAGAATGAAATCCAATGCAAAATCCTAAGGGATCCCTCCTGGGGGTCCCCTCTGGCACGGGCAGCTGCTTTGTAGGATTGGAGCTGGCTGCAACATCATGCTCTGCCCAAAACCCTCATTGTCCCATGGCACAGCTGCCCTAAACCATGTTTGTGCTGGTCCTGGCTGTGCAGAGGTGGCATTAAAACATTGCTGGCATGCAAAGCTTGTCAGGGAGCTGCTTGGGAGCCACGTCCCTGCCTGTGCCTGACTGTGACCACTGCCTGCTCACCTGGTACTTGGGAGCATCTCAAGGGCTTGGTGTAAGGTAAAACACAGGTGGACCTTATCCTACTCCCAGGACTGGAGAGCCAACCATGTAGTGCTGTGGGAAAACTGATGGGAACTGTTAGCTGAGGGGTGGGGTGGGAGGAAATTTCTTCCAAGAGAGTAAACCCACTTTGACATCAATGACCAGAGGGGAGCAACCTCTGACAGGTCCCTTCCATGACAAGCTGAGCTGTGTCCTTCCACTCCAGCTGTGAGGGAGCTGCTTCAGCCCCCACTGGGTTTGGGTACTGCTGGTTCCTCACCATAGCTGCAGCATCACACCTTTGGTTGTCCCAAAATGTAGGTTTCAGCTCCTCATATCTCACCACCTGATCACAGGGATAGGTGTGCCACAGGTCCTTGGGCCACTGGCACTGCCACCTCACTAAGACGCTGCACAGGCACTGGCACTTATACCTGATTCCTCCAGTGACCTCTTTGTATCCCACAGGAATGAGATGTGGCAGGGACACAGGAAAGGGACACCCAAAGTGATTCTGGACAGGGAAAGGGGCAGACAGGGACAGCAGAGTAATGCAGAGGCTCCTAAAATAGGTTTTGACAGCTCACACCTCCCTGAGGAAAACGGGGAAAGAAAAACCCACGGAGAATCCACCCTCCTGCCCCATTGGTCAGTCCCACAGCTTGGGAAGCTCTTCCTGGAAGTTCATTGGGTTTGGAATTTTTTCCTGCTTCTTTTTTGGTGTTTTTGTTGTTTTTAAATACCATCTAGAGGGTACCAATGCCCTGCAAGGCTGTAAGGGGTGGGCTTTGATTTGGTCCCAAAAAGGCCCTACTTCAAGTGCCACAAGTGGCACTGACACCTCCATGGATCCAGAGACACATGGGGAAGCAGAGACTCCGACCTGGGCTTTGGTGGGGGGGTGTTCATCATCTTTAAATATCCCAAGGAAGAGGGGAAAAAAAAAAAAAGAAAAAAAAAAAGGAAGAGAGAGGGGAAAGAATTCCAAGCAGCAAACAAAATAAATCCTCCTCTCTGAGCCAAAACAGAGAGAAAATAGCCCAGGACCTTGGCTGGGAAGCTGTTTATTATAGCCCTGGGATTTGCTGCCAATTGCAGCAGTTGGACAATTTTCTTTCTCCATCCCAGAAATAGCCACCCCTTTGCTGGGTGGCCCCAGGCGCCTCGGGGTGAGCTGCTCTCCTCAGCTTGGAGCCTGCTCCCCAAAACATCCCTGATCCACAAACAAAAAACCTAACCCACCTGGAAACCACCCCCCCTCGATCAGTGGAGAGGCTTTGCTTTGGCACAGGGATGGGGCAGGAATCACCTGCAAAGCCAAGACCTGGTGCCTGAGGAAGCTCCAGGCCTGTGGGATGCTCTGCCGGGTGCAGCTGCCCTTTTCTCTTTGTTTCGAGGGGATTAAATAAAAATAATTAAATAAATGAAAGGAAAGAAAAGAAAGAAATAAAGCTCAGGAGAGCGCAAGCCAGAGGCACCTGCCTGCAGCATAACCCTGCAGCTGCTCCCTGCTTTGCCCCCATCTCAAGCCCAGGAAAGGGGCAGCTGGTGCTCGATGGGGTCTGGTTCTCCCCATGGGAATGGGGGATGGTGGCCCTAAGGATGGGTGGTGAGCACTGGTCCCAAGGATTGCCTGGTTCCCTTCATATCTTTCTCCTCTTCCCATGAGGATGGCAGACAAAGCAGCTGTGGGAAAGGCAGGCTGCCTCCAGCACGAGGGCCTTTTGTCTTCCAATTAAGCCCCAAGACAAAAATAACCCAAGAGTGGAACCCGCCGGCTGCGGCCCCGCGGCTCCTTCCTCTGAGCTTTGCTCAGGGAAAAGGAATCTGCAGGCTGCAAAATCAAACCCACCTGGGACACGAGAACAAGCTCCTGAGGGGCTGTGTGTCCCCCAACACTCCCAGACCCCTAGGGGGGCAACATTCCTCCTTCACACAGCCAGCAGCAGCACAGCTCCAGCTCAGAGAGCATCTCTCCACCAGTGGTTTCACAGTCAGGCTTCTGCTCACTTCTCTCCATGTCTGCATGGTGCCGGGGGTTCCTAAGTGAGGGTAGGAGGACAGAGAACTCCTGACCCGTGCTCTTGGTGAGGAAACCAAGTCTTTGCAACGCTGAGGAGCCTTTGGGTGCCCAAAATCCTTAGGAGCAGATGCTCATGGCAATGATTAATCTTCTGCACAATGCCTTCTGCAGTCAACAATGGTGGGCAGCACGAAGTCCTGGGCCATCGGATTGATGGTGATGAAGAGTAGGGTGCTGGAAGAGATCAAGGACAACTCAGTGTTGCAGAAAAGTGTCTGGCTGAAGTAGACCTGGATGTCTGGAAGTGCCAGGACCTCACTGAGCATGGAGCACCACTCAACACCATCAATGGACTCGTTGCTCTGAGACTGCTGAGCCTCACTGGGTGATACTCAGCTCTGTTTCCTCCAGCCAGCATTATACAGCATGGGAATTATACATCACCTGAAACTCCACAGTCAAAACATGCCCCAGAGAGACATTCTCCTCCACTTCACCATCCACATACCTGGAGCAGGTTTTACTCCCACAGCCTTACAGCCCATGCAAGGCAAGGTCACGGCAAGCTTTGAGCTGGGGCCTTGGAAACATAGCTCCCTTCTTTGAGGAGGGAAAAATAAATAAATAAAAAACCTTAACTTTTGCTTCAAATTTTCACTTTGGCAGCAGAGATATCGGCTCAATTTCCACCTGCTGCTTCGAAGCCTCTGCTTTGCATGGGAGAAGTGCACAACTGAGAGGTTTCAATTATAAAGCACATCCATATAAATGTGGGAACAGTCGGAAGCATGGATTGCAAGCCTAAAAAAAAAAAAAAAAAGGAAAAAAAAAAAGGCAAAACAAAACAAGCAACCAAAATGAGGGACACTCAGAAGCACACAGTGTCCCAGGAGAGACCTTCTGCTGCTTGGCTGGGTGGAGCGGGGCCAGCCACGTCCCCATCAGACCACAGAAATCACAAGGATTGTGTGCAGGCTTGGTCTGACTTCAAAGTCAACAGCTTGTGACATGGAGTTTGACTTTCCCCTTCCCCAAAATCAGCCCTATAGGTCTGTCTGGGAAGGTCCCAAGATTCAACTTGAGGCCAGGTTTTAAGCTGGAACATAGGGCAGGTTTGGACCTTCCCTCAAAGAATGCCCAGGGAGGATGCAAGGAGCAGGGCTGCATTCCCCAAGTTGTTGCTGAACTCTTTTCCTGAGAGATAAGCAAGGGTTTATCCTCCTTGCAGAGATAGGGATTCCTGCTTCAGGGACACTGGAAACTGCTCCAAGTTTCATCAGAAGGCTTGGAAAGGTGGCTGGGAGTGGAGGGGAGCTCAGTATTGCTTGGTTCAAATGCAGTACCTACAAGGGATGGTTGGAACCTCAAAAGCAGCTCATCCCATCACTCTTCAAGAGTACTTCAGCCTACATCTCTACATCTCTCAGGGATGGCTCTTGGAGTTCAACCAGGTTGCTCGGTTGGAACCTCAAAGAGTAGAGGTCCATGAATAGCTGAATTGTGGCCCCCATCAACCCCTTGTAGATGCTAACAACACCCATCACCTGTGGGAAGAACAGCATTAGCTCCCAGAACAAGCCCAGGAGCATGAAAACACAGCTTGGCCTTCCTCTCTCCAGCTCAGCATCCTCACCAAACCTGTTCCCCCACCCCCATCCACTCCTGCCACCATGGTGGGTTTGCTCCTACTTCCTCCCTCCTATCCTCCTCATCATACACCCCTAAGCCCTGGGCCAGGGCTCACCTGGACCAGCTTTGCATCCATCTTTCCTGCCAGAGGCCAGCACCACGCAGTGAGCATGACATAGGAGCATGATGCTCCGGAAGAGGCAATTGCAAGTGCAGAGAGAAACCTTCCAGTTGGCCACAGGAGATGTTTATTGAACAACCATGACCAACCACAGCTCCTCATCACCTCCAGGAGCAGCAGGCCCATAAGCCACCGTGGCAGCAGGCCCAGTCTTTAGTGAGGCTGGGTTTAGCCTTACTTGCTGGTGCTTAGGATGACTCTCCTGGTGCTGCCAGAGGAATGTCTCCTGTGGGAGAAACGTCATGCTGACTTCAATTTGCTCCATCTTTGGGCACCATGCCAGCCATCAGACAAGCTAGAAGCTAAAGTTAATCTCTTGGTCTCAGGATGAAGTATCAAACCAACACTGACTTCCCAGAACTACCCCAGGGCTGAGATTCATCTCTGAGCCATAATTAGGTCCAATAGCAGCAACACAACCTCGAGCAGAGGTCCTATTGACCGGGAGGAAATAGCTCCTGTTGTGTCTGCAGGAGTGTGGTGTGTGTTGCAGGGTCTCCCTCCCAAAGCATCCAGAAGCCGACTGGATGACCCAGACATATCCTGTAACCCCAGAAGCTGAGGGCACAGCATGGTGGTTGGCACTTCTTTTTCCACTCCCTTCCCAAATTTCTCACCAAAGCTGCTGCTCACTGCAGCCAGCCAAGATTTCACCCTGCTGAGAGCTGCCAAAGCAAGAAATGCTGAGGGAGGTCCTTGCACCTGGCTTCAGATACCCATGAGGCCTCATAAAATGGGTTTCTCCTCTGGCTTCTCCCAGTCCTTTGGGAAGATGGAGGCTGCCAACTCCATGATCATGATGTGCTGCAGGACATAAGCCTGAAATAAAAAGAAAGAGGAGTTTTGCCCATCGCTGTGTGGGAGGGCAGCACCACTGTGGTACCCAGCCTGGACAAGATGCCAGAGAGCTGCAGGAGCTAGGGGCTTGGAGCCAGCTCACCCCAGGGCTGCAGCACAAAGAGCCTGGGCTTCACTCCAGCTGCTCCAGAGGTGCAAAACCACCTCCTCTGCCACAGGGTCAGGCCCTGCCAGACACTTGGCCCCAGCTCTGCCTGCAATGAGGCAGATGGCACAACACCAAATATCACCCCCAGGGCTGCCAGACCAGGGAGCTCTAGGGGGAACTGGGACAGGGTTTGCAGCCTGGGGCTGCACAGAGCCTGTTGAAACACACTCTGAGCCCAGACCTCTATGTTGAGATCAGTGAGCCAGTAAATCCCACTTTGTGGGACCACCATGGAGAAGACATTTGACAGAACCCTCTGCAAGTCAGTCAAGAACTGGAGGGGAAGGAAAGGCAAGAGGGGAAGGCTGCTGGGACAGGACCTGAGGAGCTGTTGGAGAAGTGTTAGTGAGACCTTGCAGGAGATGACGCTAATGACCCTCAGACATCTTACGAGGTTGGTGTCTTCCAAGAGATCCAAGCAAGGGAAGGGTCTTGATCTCCAAATCAGATCCATTTGGAAAGGGGGAATGCTGTAGCTGTGCTTCCCTCCCAAATCCCAGCTCGTCAAGACACCTGGACAAGAGCAGACGCCTGCCCCACACCGCCTTTTAGGGCTGACCATCAGCAGCTCTGGAAGCCACCCCACATCCGATCCTCGACCCCTCTTTGGCCTTTCCCCAGCCCTTTTTGGCGTGCGGGGGACACTAGTGGCAGGCTCCCCCCCGCCAAGGCCAGCTGCACGGCACATCGAGGGGCCGCCGGCGGCCCGGCAGCAGCTGCCTTGGCCTCGGTTCAAGCACAGCACTGGTGGAGAGCAGCTTGTTATTTTGGTCCTGCAACGGGGTTATTTTTAGAAAGTGCTGAACATCCCCTTCTCTGAAATCACTTCTCGAGGTATGACCTTGAGGTGCTGCAGCTGCTCAGCTCCTGGTCCCATCAACCTTATCCCTGGGGACTGGATCTGGGTGTCAACCACTCCTGTCCCCTAAGACCACCTGCAAACCTATCTCCCCTGGGACCTCCTACAAATCCATCTCCCTTGGGGTCTGCTGAAAAGTCACCTCCCCCGAGATCCCCCACAAATCATCTCCCCTGGGGTCTCCCACAAACCGATCTCCCCTGGGTTGCATGACAAGCCCACCTTCTGTGGGGTGCCCTACAAGTCATCTCCCCTGGAGTCTCCTCCAACCCCATCTCCCCTGCGGTTCCATACACACTCGCCTCCTCTGAGGTGCCCCTGCAAAGCCCTGGTGACAGCAGCACCACTACGCCACAGCAGCTTGGAGAGGAGGGGGATGAAGCCTGAACTACATCTCAACCCTTGACGCCATCCAGGTTCGCTCCCGGTTTCAATTATCACCTGCTGGAGCAGCAGCTGCCGAGTGCTGGGGAACTCAAAGGCAAGTCAACAAGGTCTTGTTGTTTCAGCTGCTCGGGGACATAGAGCTCCATACGTGTCCNAAGAAAGAAGCGGGGGAAAAAAGCCCCAAGAAGCCAGCCGCTGCACAGAGGTTATCCGGGGGACAGAGCAAATAATTGGCGAGGCGAACAATGCATTTTAATTAAACCTCTGCAGGAAACGAGGGGAGGGAATCAAGTTAATTGCACGGAGCGGGAGCAGGAGATTAAAAATGCTCTTCGCTCCGAAGATGGTGGCTCCCATCCGCCTTTGCCGAGCAAAACAAGGCCACCTGGGGTGGTGATGCTGGCAGGGCGGCCCCCGGGGCTGTCACCAGGCACTGCGTGGAGGGCACGCAGCTTGTGGGCTGCTGCAGGGGCTTGGCAATGCTCTAAAGGGACATCTTGCTGCTCCCCTGTCCCGGGGCCACAGGGATGGGTGCTGAGGGTAGAGGATGAGCCCAGGAGTAACTGCTGGGAAGCCATAGAATCCTTTCAGTTGGAAAAGACCTCTAAGGTCACAGAGTCCAGCTGTCAACCTGACACCACTGTGGCCATTGAACCATGTCCCAAAGTGCCATGCCTACACGTTTTTTTAGCACCTTCAGGGATGGTGACTCCACCACTTCCCTGGGCAGCCTGTTCCAATGCCTGACCATCCTTTCAGTAAACAAAATTTTCCTAACATCCAATCTAAACAGAGAGGAGGGACATTGCTTGTGGTTGGGAGGGCAGGACCAGAGGACTTGTCCCATCACAGCCCAGTTTCTTCTGTTTGGTTTCTGTTTGGTCCATGGTCCTTCTGCTCAGCACCATGCTCTGCATATGCCTCAAGCAAAATCACAAGCTTTTACTTTTTCCTGCCCTAGATACTTCAGATTTCAGACTTTTGCAAGCAGAAAGAGGCATTTGCCTCAACTATTCTCTCTTCTGACCTTTTGTTCAAGCCCTTGTCTGCACCCCCTTCCTCCATCCTGGACACAGTGCAAATGGAGAGACCCCAACTTGCTGCCAGTAGGACCAGCATCTCATCCAGCCTCCCTTCCCTATCCAAGAGAGGAAAAAACATTATAGGATCTGGGATGCTGGAAAACCAGGACAAGACCCAAGCAGGAGTCCCATCCAAGCACCCCACACCTGGCCACCAGTGCAGGAAAGCACTGCTACCCCAGTGCCATCCACCACCACGATGTCCAGGGCAGGAGGCATCAACCTCTACTTGGAGGCAATTTGTGAGCTCTGACACTTTGCCCTCCTCTAATTAGCCCCAGCTCAGCCCTCTGCCTGCGATGAGAACAGCAATCAGCCCCGCTGCTTGCCTGCTAGGAACAATCTCCCTCCTTCCCTCCTCTGCATAAATTTCCCAGGCTGTGGTTTTTCAGAGGCTGAGCCCACATAGCTTTATTCACAAGAGAAGTCCCACTGCGGGCAAGGAAATTACTCCAGCGAGCAAAATTACCCACGCACGGGATGCACACACAGGGCACCACAGAAAGGTTTGGGCTTGGGGTTTGGTGCTTGTTGTTGATCTTTTTGTTTGCTTGTTTTATTTTTNACAAGAGCTTGGCTCAGATCTTCTGCTTTTCCCCTGCAGAAAAACCACAGCGTTCTGCTTAAACGCTCCCTCGTGCTGCCCGAGCGAGCTTTCCACCCCAGCAACCGCGAGTAACCGGGCAGAAAAACGCTGCTGCTTTAGCACAAGCTTCGAATGCACAAAGGGGGGGGGGGGGNCTTGCACAGCATCACAGCCAAAATAAATCCACCAAAGGGAGCTCAAAGCCAAGCCAAAGCTCCTGACCATGGATAAAGGCTGGACAAATTATAGCAATTAAAAAGAAGAAAGAGACCATGTGGACTTTCATATCCACAAAGCTCAGGATGCAGGTCGGTGGGGGGGAAAAGAACATTTCGCAGTCACAAGCGTTCTGCAAAAGGAAAAGCACTTCGGGAAGGGGAAAAGAAAAAAAAAANTTTGCTGAATCAGAGCCAGGAGGTGAATCCCACCGCACAGGCAGCGAGGTGGCTGCAGCATCCCCAGGCTGTTTGCTCAGTAAGAGCATCCAAAAAGTGAATAAAGCTCGGAGAAGACTGGATTGGAGCTCAATGTCCCTAAGAATTCCCCAGTCATTAAGATTGGAAAAGATCTCTAAGATTATCAAGTCCAACCATCAACCCAGCATCACCATGCCCACTAAACCACATTCTGAAGTGCCATGTCTACATGGTTTTTCAAACATCTCCAGGGATGGTGACCCTACCTTCCTTTCCCCCTGTCTTCCTCTTTTCATCTCCATCCTTTTCCTCTGCCCTTCGCCTCTCCATCTCTCTCCTTTCAGCACCACCNTTTCATATCCACAAAGCTCAGGATGCAGGTCGGTGGGGGGGAAAAGAACATTTTGCAGTCCAAAACGTTTTGCAAAAAGGAAAACCCTTTGGGGAAGGGGAAAAAAAAAAAAAAAACAACCGCTCCTTGCTGTCCTCAGAGGAGGCACAAGCTGTCCCTCCAGGCAAGGCAGTGCCACTAGCGTGAGCACACGGCCGGCACAGCCTGTCCCTGTCACAGTCAGCCAGCATGGTTCGTCTGCAGCAGGAGGACACAGGCAGTATTGTACCCGAAGCCGAGGTTTTTTGTCGTACCGGAGATTGAATTGCAGGTTGTTGTGCCCCCCCCCNCTCCAGGGATGGTGACCCTACCTTCCTTTCCCCCTGTCTTCCTCTTTTCATCTCCATCCTTTTCCTCTGCCCTTCGCCTCTCCATCTCTCTCCTTTCAGCACCACCTCCCCTTTCCCACCTCACACTGCATTTCTCCCTCTTTTTCTCCAAATTCAGAGCACCTAGGTTCTGTTGAGTCTCCTCCCAGCCCAGGTGTAGACACTTTGCCCTCGCTGCCCACTCCCCTTTTTAACCAGCTCCAGGAAAGGCAGAAGCTCAAAGCTGTGCCCAGCTGGACAGAGGGATCCTCCTCTCATCATCACTGGTGAGTCCCCATGGTGCACACCGGGTGAAGGGGACAAAAGCCTCTCCATCACCCACGAAGCTGCCCCCAGCCCACCCTGAAGGCTGCACCCCAGTGTGCCAAGGCTGGGAGCGGATGTGTGGGCATGCTCATCTCCATACGCCACGCTCCAGGGATGGGGACATTTGGCAGCTGCCTGCAGGGAAGGTGTCTGAAGTGCTGCTTGCTGTGGGAACATGAGTCAGAGCTCCCTGGTGCAGGAACCTGACGTTCCCCTCCTGCTCATTTATTCAGCACGTCAAGTATTTGCCCTGCGCAGTGGCACCAGACATGTGGTATTCAGGAGCTTTATTATTTATTTTCCCTTCCCCTTTCTGCTGACAGTGACAGCTTATTAAAAAAAAAAAAAAACCTAAACAAAAAACCCACCACAAACAAACAACCAAAAAAAAAAACACCACAGTGGCATCTTGGGAAGCTTGCCCTCCCAGCTAAGTGTTCCCACATCCCTGCCCTTGCTTGCTTTGGGGACTTCTCCAAGCATCCCAGCTGCAGAGACTGAGGGGCTGGATGTCAAAACCCCGTGGGCTGCAAAATTCATCACCCCATGTGGCTTGAAAAGTCATTTCAGACCCATTTTCAGCACTGTCTGAGCCACAGCAAAGCCAGGAGCTTGCATGTCACTCCTGTTCCCTGCCCTGTCGAAGCATCCTGCTTGGAAGAGATAAGAGAGGCCAGCCAAGGAAAACTGCTCAATTTTGCCTCCCTTTGGTGAGGAAGAGGCTTTGCTGGCTGCCAGACCCAGCAGTAATCCCGTGGGGACCTCAATCTGTTCATGTTTCATGCCACATTCCTGGCTTTCTTATTTATAGGGCTTCTCACCCCTTGAATGCCTGGTCCCCAGGGAGAAGGAGGAGATGTTTAACTCAGCTGATGAAAGAGCCTTTTTGAAGAGGTGACATGAGAGGTCCCACATCCCACCCGGTCCCCCAGGCTTTCTATCCCATGGTTGAGGCTGAAAATGTCTAGTTGCATTGGGGAGCTACAGGAATGGGCCATAAAGCACAAGCCTGGGGACTCAGCTGAGCGGATCAGCCACCTGCAGAGTTTGCTGCTGGATAAGCACAACATGCCGCAGGGAAAGCACACAGCCCTCTGCCCCACTTAGGAGAGGAAGACCACCCTTCAATTTCCACCTGCATTTCAGGCTAGGACACATGCAAGGCTTGAGACCTTCACAAGATCTTCCCAGGATTAGGACTGGGATTTCTGGCTGGTGGGGGCTCTGAAGCCCACTTACCCAGGTGTACAACCTCCTCCCTGAGGCGAGCTATAATGTGTGGCAACTGCCCAGGATTGGAAACCTGCAAATAGGACAAATAACACCATGAGCAGCAGTGCCAAAGCTGATGCCCTGCTTGCCCAAGAAGATGTGCATCATCCATGCCTGGCAGCCATCCCATGCTGTCCTTATGTTTGGTGGCTCTTGTGGAATAACAAATAAGCCCCAGCAGGACTCAGGCTTGCTGGGCTGAGGTTTGGCACAGTGAATCCCTTGGTGCATGGTTTGGAGGATGCCATGCTGCAGGTGCAGGGAAAGAAGGGGAACCTGTTGGCGCTGCGTCCTCTCCACCAAGAAAGAAAAGTGATACAGGCATAAAGCCACACAATCATGGAATTGTTTTGGGTGGAAGAGACCTCCAAGATCATCAAGTCCAACCATTAACTCAGCACTGCCAGGTCACCACCAAACCAAGTCCCTCAGCACCACATCTCCACATCTTCAAAACCCCTCCAAGGATGGGGACTCCACTACTGCCCTGGGCAGCCTGGTCCAGACCTTGTCAACCCTCAAGGGGAAGAAATTGTTCCTCATGTCCAACCTAAACCTCTGCTGGTGCAACTTGAGGCTGGTTCCTCTTGTTCTACTAGTTTCCTGGGAGGAGAGACTGATCCCCACCTGGCACCAACTCTTTTCAGAGAGTTGCAGAGAGGCAGTGTGTCTCCTCTCAGCCTCCTTTTCTCTGAGCTGAACAACCTCAGCTCCCTCAGCAAAGAGAGAGCAAGATCTACCCTCATGTATCCTCAAGCACCGTACTGCTTTAAAGAGCTGCACGTCCCACTTTCCTTGTGGAGGGGCAAGTTAGGCTGAGCCCTAAGATCCCTTGCAGCTGAGCTCAATGTTCTCTGAGAACCAGCAGTGAAAGCCAGGTGAAAAGAATTAATCTAGGACACCACTATCACCTCCTCAGCCAGCCAAGGAGCTGCACTGACCTTGTCCCAGAACAGTGTCTGGGGTTGAAAGTGCAGAGCAAGAGGATGTGACTCACATCTGGGATGTGATCACAGAGGACAGATGTGTTTTGTCACTGTCCAGGGCCCTATCTGCAGCTCTGTCTCCACATGCAGTGACTCAGCCTTGCCTTAAGCCCTTCTGAAAGAGGAGCCATGGAGCATCTTTTCCCACCAGGATCCCTGTGCTGTTGTAAAATAGATTTGGGAGGTGCGGGCTCCAGTAAGGGGAAAACAAATAAAATAAACCAAACCAAAGCTGTGTTTCTCCATGGGAATCTTCCCATTTCAATTGGATATCATTCAGAGAAGGATAAAATCAAATATTTTAGTGGTGGGATCCATCTCTAGTTTGAGAGACTTAAAAGCTAAACATCCTGCCCATCCTAATAGGACACTGATGAGTCCTTAGACATTTACCATAATCCAAGAGGAAGCATCTCCTGGAGATGCCTGGAGGGAGGAATAAGGGGATTTCGACAGGCTTCTTTCCTACAATTCCTGGGAAATTCAGCACCCCATAGCACAAGAAAAATGTGGAATTGTTGGAGCGGGTCCAGAAGAGACCACAAAAATGATGCAAGGGCTGGAACGCCTCTGCCGTGAGGACTGACCAAGAGAGTTGAGGTTGTTCAGCCTGGAGAAGAGAAGGCTCCAGGGAGACCTTCCTGTGGCTTTTTAGTGTCTAAAGGAGTCAGTTAGAAAGCTGGAGACAGACTTTTGAGTAAGGTCTGTTCTGACAGGCAAGGGATGAGGGTTTGACACTAAAAGAGGGAGATTCAAACAGGGTAGAGGGTAGAATTTGGGGGGATTTTTTTTTAATGTTGAGGGTGGTGAAACACTGACCCAGGCTGCCCAGAGACGTGGGAGATGGAACCATTCCAGGCCAGGCTGTGTGGGACTCTGAGCAACCTGCCCTAGTTGCAGATGTTCCTGCTGAGTTCAAGGCAGCTGGGCTAGATGATCTTATAAGTTTCCTTCCACCACAAAACCTTTAATGATTCTATGACTTTAGTTAAGGCTGGACCCATATTAGACATCCCCCCAGCTCAAGAAGGACAGGGAGCTGCTTGAAAGAGTCCAGCACAGAGCCACAACAATTATTAAGGAAGTTGAACATCTTCCTTATGAGGAGAGCCTGAGGGAGCTGGGGCTTGTTAGCTTGGAGAGGAGAAGACTAAGGGGTGACCTGATTAATGTTTATAAATATGTAAGGGGTGACTGGCAGGAGGATGGAGCCAGCCTCTTCTTGGTGATGCCCAGTGACAGGGCAAGGGGCAATGGGTGGAAGTTGAGGCATAGGAGGTTTCATGTGAACTTGAGGAAGAATTTTTTTCACTTGTGAGGGTGACAGAATATTGGAACAGGCTGCCCAGGGAGGTTGTAGAGTCTTCCTCTCTGGAGATATTCAAGAACCATCTGGATACATTCCTGTGTGATCTGCTGTAGGTGATCCTGCTCTGGCAGAGGGGCTGGACCGAATGATCTTTCGAGGTCCCTTCCAGCCCCTGACATTCTATGATTCTGTGATCGTAGACTCTACAGAGAACACCACCACAGCCAGCTAAGCAAGGCTGTGGGTCTTCTGCAAAACCTAGCCCCAGACCTCACCCCTGCCACCTTGGCTGAGTACTGATGGACACCACAGGATGATGACTTAGGGTCCCCGACAGCAAGTCAGCTCAGAAGCTGCCATCACAGCAGTAATTTTCCGATGGGAGAGCAGACGGAGGCAGGATATTTGCCGGGCACGTCCTGACTTTGAAGGCACCACCAGCTGCATGCTTTTGTGCTCCAGGGGGCCAAGAGCTGCCTGACCCAGAGGCCAGAGAGCTGGGAGCCAGCAATGCAGTTCACTTGGCAGACACATGATGGGGCTACGAAACCGGTTACTGGTGCACCTGCGAGGAACTGGGGGGCAAACCACCCTCTGCCAGATGTTTCGGGGGGCTGCTTTGCGTGTACCAGGCTGATACCACGATGACTGCCAGCACCCATGTGGGATGCAGCAGCACACGGTGTCTGGCGGTTTCAGTCACAGCCTGGATGCTCTGCAGCCATTGCTGGCACCTGGACAAAGCTGGAGGCTTTATCCCCAAAAGATATCCCATGATCTGTTTTGGAAAGCAGTGGAAAGAGAGATTGCCTGGGATTAGTTCTGGAGGTGAAGCATCAGACAGCTCCAGTAGTGTCTTGCAACACACTGCTTAAGTTTTGTGCTGCTCTTGCAAGACCTTACAAGTGAGCAGAAAGAAGCAGCTAAACACAGAGGAGCTCAGCCTAAGTAAGGAGGCCCAGCCAGCACCCATGGTTGATGTTAGAGTAATTGTCGAGTCTCTATCCTAGCTAACCGGGGGGCCACCAGGCCCCCCGGCCTTTGTCCCCTTCACCATTCACCCGGTGTGCACCATGGGGACTCACCAGTGATGATGGGAGGAGGATCCCTCTGCCCGGCTGGGCACAGCTTTGGACGTCTGCCATTCCTGGAGCTGGTTAAAAAGGGGAGTGGGCAGAGAGGACAAAGTAGCCACACCTGGGCTGGGAGGAGACTCAACACAACCCAGGTGCTCTGAATTTGGAAAAAAAGAGGGGGAAATGCAGTGTGGGATGGGAAAGGGGAGGTGGTGCTGAAAGGAGAGAGATGGAGATGGAGAGGGAAAGGGCAGAGGAAAAGGATGGAGATGAAAAGAGGAAGACAGGGGGAAAGGAAGGAGATGGAGAGGAAAGAAGGAAGATGGAGGGAAAGAGGAAGATGAAAAGGAAAGGAAGGAGATGGGGGAGAAAGGAGATTTAAAAAAAAGAAAAGTGGCCTGTAGTGCTTGCATTGAAATCACCCTTTTCATGACCAACCCTTTGTCATTTCTGTTTGGAGTAGTCACCAGACATCTTCACTGGCTCACTATGTTGACTGAAGAAGAGCAAGTCACACTTGTCTAAAAGGGAAAAATGAGGAAATACAGAGGAAAACTAAGAAAGAAAAAATGAAAAAGAAAAACCAATACAAATTATAAATATATACATACACTAATACATATTTATACTATATATACACAACAATGATAATATATATAAAAAATAGATACAATATATGTTTAACACAATATTTTATATTATAATTTTTTACATATGTATATTTTTATATATATATATATATATGCACACACAAAGCATGAGGTCTTTCAGCAAGTTCTCCATGGGCCAGCAATGTGCCCTTGTGGCCAAGAGAGCCAATGGCATCTTGGAGTGCATCATGGAAAGTGTGGCCAGCAGGTCTAGGGAGGTTCTTCTCCCCCTCTGCTCCGCCCTGCTGAGACCACACCTGCAATGTTGTGTCAAATTTTGGGCTCCCCAATTTGAGAGAGGCAGGGACCTGCTGGAGAGAGTCCAATGGAGGGCCACAAGGATGACTAGGGATCTTGAGCATCTTCCTTATGAAGAGAGACTGAGAGCCCTGGGGCTGTTTAGTCTGGAGAAGAGAAGGCTGAGAGGAGATCTAAGCAATGTCTATCAATATCTGAAGGGTGGGGGCCAAGTGGATGGGGCCAATCTCTTTCAGTGGTGCACAGCAATAAGACAGGGAGCAATGGATACAAACTTGAACATGGAAGGTTTCAGCTCAACATGAGGAGAAACTTCTTTACAGTGAGGGTGACAGAGCACTGGAACAGGCTGCCCAGAGAGGTTGCAGAGTCTCCTTCTCTGGAGGCTTTCAAAACATACCTGGATGCATTCCTGTGTGAATTACCCTACCCTAGGGGATCCTGCCTTGGCAGGGAGGTTGGACTCGATGTCTCTGGAGGTCCCTTCCAACCTCTAACATTCCATGACTCTATAATTCTAAGCCTTTCTATTACCAATCAGTGAGGAGACTTTATTGCTCTCTACAACTACCTGAAAGGAGGCTGTGGCCAAGTAGGGGTTGGTCTCTTCTCCCAGGCAACCAGTGACAGAATGAGGGAACACAGTCTCAAGCTGCACCAGGGCAGGTTTAGGCTGGATGTTAGGAAAAAGTTCTTTGCAGAAAAAGTGATTTGGCATTGGAATAGGCTGCCCAGAGAGGTGGTAGAGTCACCATTCCTGGCAGTGTTTGAAAAAAAGACTGGATGTGGCACTTGGTGCCATGGTTTAGTTGATTAGATGGTGTTGGGTAATAGGTTGGACTTGATGATCTCAAAGATCTTTTCCAACCTGCTTGCTTCTGTGATTCCGTAGCACCTGCTACATCCCACCAGAGCAGTGTCTTTGCAGCCTGCTGTGGTGGGCATTGGTGTGATGCCATACAGTCACAGAAGGGCTTGGGTTGGAAGGGTCCTTAAAGATCATCTAGCTCCAACCCCCTCTGCCTCCTACTAGACCAGCATGCTCAAAGCCTGCTCTGACACTCTCTCAGGAATTAGGTATCCACAACTTCTTTGGGTAACCCATTCCAGCATCTCACCACTCTCATTGTAAAGAACTTCTTCCTAAAGCCCAATCTAAACCTACCCTGTTCTAATTTAAAATCATTACCCTTGAAACATTTTCCCATGTTTCACCTGTGCTGGTTTGAAGCTAATTGGAATAGTTTTATGAAAAGAATTAGATGATAGGCTGTGAAAAGAACACAGTGGTGATGTCTACTTCACTCATCGGCTTGCTGAGATGTATAAGAGCAAGGACACAAATATAGATGCGACAGAGAGTCTCTCTCTGAGAGCTGCTGTGTCTTCTGCTTTCTGCTGTGTAACCTAACTAATCACTCTGCTTCTAATCCCCCTTGCTGATCCTCCAAACTCACCTTGCACGTTTAGCAGACCCTGGGGTAAGGTAGAGGGGTGGAAAGAAGATGAAAGGGTGGTTGGGAGCCCCTCCTGGGGACTGATTTCTGGGAGGGGTTTGTGTTTCTGTATTACATTTAACTTTTATATCTCTGCATATAACTGATTGTATATTGTGCTAAGCTATAAATGTAGCTTCATTCCTTAACTTCCAGCTGGCTGAGTCTAGTCTGGGTGATTTTCATAGTGGTGGGGCAGGGAACACCCAAACCTTCACATCACCCCGAAACCAAAGGAGAATGAGGAGATGCAACCCCAAAGCCAAGCCCAAGCACGGTGAGAGATGCAGCAGAACCCACTCCAGGCAAGGGCCAGCCCCAAAATTCCCTGAACGCTGCTGTTAGACTTTCCAACATGGCTCTAAATCCGTCAGCCTGGCTCCAGCTGGTAGAGCAAAGCTGGCAGCAGTATGCAAAAGAGTCAAAGCTTCTCCTGCTTGAGTAACAAAAAAAAAAACCAAAAAAAAACCCCAACCAAACGCTTAAGAGATGTTCTCCATAAATCATGAGGCAGTTACTGCCGGGGAGGGCTTCCCCTCCCTCTTGCTCCACACACTGCGCCACAAGTGACGGCCCCGGCGTCGCCGTTGTTCGGAGATGAACATCTGAAAAGGCTGTGACAGATGAGAAAAGGGATGATTTAACAGCCATAAATCCAGCCAGCTTAGAGGTGTTTTTACAACCGAACCCACCACGAATCCCCTCTGTGATGAGCGCTCATCGCTCCCAGACGCTGCTACAATGGAAAGACTTTTAGCGGCTTTAATAGAAGCACAATGAAACCTCCAGAGCCCGGCAAGCCAATGTCCTTTTGATCCCTCGAGGGAGGGAGAGGGGGCTGAGAGCTGCTTGCTGTGCTCAGCCTTGAGAGATCCAAGCTGGAGCAGCCACTCAGCCTTTGCCTAATCCCTCGGTTTAATGGATGAGTGGCTTTCCTCAAGGAAAAAAAAAGCTTGGAGGGTGTAATGAATGCCCCATAGAAAGTGAGAGATGGGATAGGGTGAGGTGGGATAGGATGAAAGCCAAACCCTGCCCATGCTGTGCACCACATTCCCCTTTTGGTGTTGCTCTTACCTTTGCTGGGATCTTCTCCTGTACTCAACCAGTCACAGCTAGGCTAACCCAACTTCGGGATTCTATACCTCCCTCCTGGGAGTGGTATAGAATCATAGAATCATAGAATCAGGGTTGGAAGGGACCACAAGGATCATCTAGTTCCAATCCCCCTGCCATGGGCAGGGACACCCTACACTAGATCAGGCTGGCCAGAGCCTCATCCAACCTGGCCTTAAACACCTCCAGGGATGGGGCCTCAACCACCTTCCTGGGCAACCCATTCCAGGGTCTCACCACTCTCTTGGTGAAGAACTTCCTCCTCACATCCAGTCTTAATCTATCCACCTCCAGCTTTGCTGGAGGTATCCTCCCTCAGCTGTCCCTTGCTGCTTTTAATGCACTCTAATGTTTTTAATGCATTTAATTAAAAATCAACACCCACCACCCAAGGAGCTGGGCAGAAGCATTGGGAGAGCTTTCAGCTTGGTTTTAAGTGGCCAAGGGTCTTGTTCCCTCTTGCTATAGTCTCTTTACACCCTTCTCCAAGTGCAGGTGCAGCCAAAAAGCAAAATCAGAGGTGCTGAGGGTGTGCACTCACTGCAAATGGCACCCAGCGCTGAGCAAATACCTGAGCAGTAGTCACCTCCTCACATATACACACAAGATCATCAAGCAAGATGATATGAATTCATTGGGTAGAGGGAAGAAAAGCCATCACAGGGCACATGGCTTCTGGTTTTCCACAGCTGGCCAGCCTGCACCCCTGTAAAATCCCAGTTAAATCATCTAAGCATGTGCTGCAGGCCTGATGGGTTTCCTCCTGCAGAGGTGGATCTGTGGAGTGCTCCAAGGAGGGTAATATNCTCACCCCAGCCTTCATTCAGGCCCAACCAGGAAGGGTTTCAGGATTTTTTAATTCTTTTTTAATTAGATCTCCATTTTTTTCCTTTTTTTTTCCTTTTTTTTTAGAAAAATACACATGCAAATAATATATTTTTTTCCCCACTAAACTCTTTTTTTTGTTGTTTTTTTTTTTTTTTGTTAGGTTGGAAAAGAAAGAACAATAAAGAAACAAAGCTGGATTCAAGGGGGAAACTGGAGCGGGGCTATCAGATGCAGGTTGTGGTATTGAGCTTTCTGATGCTCATGCTTCAACAAAAAAGGGGTTTTTTTGGGGGGTGAGGGGCTGCTGGAGGGGACTAACATGCAGCCCCTCACCCCCCTAAAAAACTTTCCCCAATAACCCATTCCAAGTTTAGGTTAAACCCAACATTGTACCCCTATAAACGCACCAGAAACTAAGGGCTACATGGGGAAGAAAAAGAAGCCTGTTATGCTATTTATCTTATGGGATAAGACAGCATGAGGAAAACTGGCCTGATGGTCCTTAGAAACCTGGACTTGGCTCACAACAAGGTTTAGTTGATGATGAGCTGCAGGGGAAGGCCTGGGGGAGGAGAAGACAGTGAGATGAAGGAGGGTGCTTAATCCGACACCATGGTTGTTGCAGGAAACCAGGCGATGCTCCTCTGTCTCCTCTCCCAGCAATCCCACCCATGGCTTTATTCCTGCTGATCCAGGCTGATGATATGGATCAAACTGTGTTTTGTGCCTGCCCTGGGATCCCAAACCCAACAGGCAACACAGGGAAGATTTCCCGAGGAAAGGATTTCCAGCTCCCAAGGAAGAGCATCTCAAGGAAAGCAGCCCCATCTCTGCTTCCAGCAAGCTCCCACACTGCCCATGTCCCCAGCCAGTGGTGACATCCCTGGATACAGAACACAATCTCTTGGAGACACCCAGAGTATCCCCCATCAACTGCTCATCCTCAGCAGCCACCTGAGGACAAAGCCATGTGCTGTGGGTGCCCAGTGCCTCATTACAGAGAGAGATAGGGCAAATGGGAGGCAGAACCAACTGCTCTGTCCTGGCTTCCTTCAGCAGCTGGATGCAGCCATAGCAGCTGGATGTGGTCCATGCCATCACCTCCTGCATACCTCACCCAGCTCCAGCCTCAGTTGTCCTTGCCCAGAAGGTGCCAGTGGGAAAAGGCAAGCAGGAAATTTACAGCCTTGGATTCCTCTGGATTTGCACCTCTCTGTGTAGCCTCAGAAAGGCACCAAGCAGCAAAGATATTTGGCAGCTCTGCAGCCACCACCACTGTGCCATGAAATACTGAAGACCACAGGCATTGTATCACAGTGGGGGTTGAAGAGACACCAATCCAGCTCCCACAAACACCCCTGGGGGCTGCAACAGTCACTTTTTGCTTTTCCCTTGTGGCTTGTTGTTGTTGTGTTGTTTGGTTTTTTTTTTTTTTTTAACTGACAAAATGCACTTTTGGGTCTGACTACTCTGCAAATAGACGAGGGAAGGTCTGCAGAGGGAAGGCGGGGGGCCCTGTTTGGCTTCTATGTCTACAGGCTGCCCTGGTGCAGCTTGACAGTTCAGTGGATGATCATGCAGGTTTTATTGCAGCTTGTCTGGATGATTGGTTTTAAGTAGCCTGATTCCAGTTCCAGGTAGCCCTGGAGGTAGGTTTCTCTCCCCTCCCACCAGCCTCCATCTCTCCACCCTGGCGTGCTGGCCAAGTGGCTATTCAGTAGCCATCTGCTCGATGTGGTCACTGAGCAGCTTGTATTGCTCTGTGGAGAGAGAAAAGGGTGTTGGGTGAGTGTTGAAATGTCATCCTGGCCAGGCAGGTGGGCTCCATCCCTTCAGGACCTCCTGAAGGAGATGTGTATCCCTCCAGGCTCATGCCTACCTTCATCCAAATTGCCAATGGTTGCTTGCTTCTTCAGGAAATCACTGCAGAGCTTCTTGTTCAGGCCAAAGGCCAGCATGTTGTGGATGAAGGTGCTGAGGAAGTACAGAGATGCTTTTGATGAAGGCAGGGCCAAGCTGCCCACATCTTCTTCCTCCCACCTTCCCCTTCATCCCCACAGGCCCTAGTATTGGATACTGGGATGGTGCTCATCTGTGGGACAACATACTGGGACCATGAGGTAGCTGAATTTTCTTCCCCTCACCTTCCTCTTCCTCCCTACAGACCTGTACTGAGACCTTGCAGACCCCTGTACCGAGTTCTGGAATGGATGGCTGTGAGACAGAATGCTGGTACTCTGTTGTGCCTGGAATTTCTTCCCCCTGCATTTTTCTTCTTCCCCACAGCCCCTTGTACTGGATGCTGGGATGATGCTCAGCTGTGGGACAGTCCCTGTGATCCCTGGATTTGCAACCTTAGGAGCAGGAGCACATCCCAGAGAGAAGCATCAAGCACCCTCTGCACTGTAGAGGATGTTCCCAGTGAGCTGCTCTGAGAAGCTGACAAGGATGCAGGTGCCCAGGCCCAGCTCACCCCAGCTGCCCAAAGGTGATGTTCTCGTTGAAGCGGAGGCTGTCGTCACGCTCCTCCTGCGTCATGTGGCACCACTTCTCCCTGCAAGGCACAAACCCATTGGCACTGCTGTCAGCCCAGGATCCCCTACCTGCACCCCTCCCCTCCCCAGGTCACACTGCCTGAGGACAGAAGGGCACCAAGAGCTGCTCAGCTGCAGGCACATCCATCTGAAGAGCTCCCACCCTAGGGCAAAGCAAGAGATGCCCTAGAAAAAGTTGTCTTCAACCTTGGCTTTCTTCTGAAAGCTCTTTGAAAGGTTGAAGCCAGGTAGGGGTCGTCTCTTCTTCCAAGGCACAAGAGGAAATACCCTCAAGATGTGCTAGGGAAGGTTTAGGTTGGACATGAGGAACAATTTCTTCCCCTTGAGGGTTTCCAAGGCCTGGACCAGGCTGCTCAGGGCAATGGTGGAGTCTCCACCCTTGGAGGAGTTTCAAAGCCATGGAGATGTGGTGCTGAGAAACATGGTTTGGTGGTGACCTGGCAGTGCTGTGTTAATGGACTCAAAGATCTTGGGGGTCTCTTCCAACAAAAATAACTCCATGATTCTATGAATCAGAGCTAGGAAATAGCATTGGCCTCTCCAACATGGACTTTATGTCTCTCACCTTTGGTGCCATTGCTTCGTCAAGGGGGATAAGCAAGGATGCAGGGAGGAGTTGCAGCTCTTGAGAATGGACATCCCAGTGGGGCTGAGGTCCCCATCTGGGGGAGGTACCAGAGGGGTACCAGGCACCTCTCCCCCATCTGCATCCCTGAGCAAGTGACTCCTCAAACATACCTCCCTTCTGACAGCTTGGGGGGCTCTCATACCCCACCCCACAGTCCCAAAATTCCAGCACTGCCCTCAGCATGCCCCACATCCACTCTGGCTCCTGAGAAAACAGAACTGCAGCATTGCCTTAAAGAAAGGAGGGGGGTGGTTTAAGCTCTAGGTGTTTGCAACCAGTTCAAAGTGATTTCAGGAGTCCCCCATCCAGGTGTCCCACTTGTCCTGTGTCACAGAAATGTCGCTGTGGTGGTGGCGATAGCTCACTGCATGCACACCAGGAAAACTACAGCCCCAGGGTGAAGCCAACCCCCTCCTCAGAACTCAAGTGAGGATACAGCCAAGGATAAGAGGAGGAAAAGCAAAGAAAAACATGAATAGGTAGAAGGAAAACAGTTCTATGGAGGAGAAGGAGGAAGAGAACACCAGAAGTGCACTGCACACTTGTAGCTCGCCCTAGCTCTCCATCGCACCAGGCAGGATGGAAGGAGCTGTGCTGGGTGGAAATGGTGGCTTGGAAGAGGGATCCCATGGTAAATTCAGTGGAGTTAGGTGAGCCCTAGAGCATGTTTGTGTGGCTGAAACTGGGAAAGGATGGGAGCCCAGTCAGCAGGAGCCTGGCCTCTCTTGAATCAGCCCAGCCTGGGCATGAAAAATCTGCTGAGCTGAACCTTGGGTGACCGGGAGTGAGCTGCTTATGTTTATAGGGCTGTGGAAACTTCTGTGCTATGCTTGAAGAGATTTAAACAAACAAACCAAAACAAAAAAAGGTTTAATGTCTCCCAGATAAAGCTTACGGCAGCAAATAAAACCCACATCCAAATCTGGAGGCTGAAAAGAAAGGAGAAGAATCAAATTAAGGGGCTTTGAAATCTGGAAGCGAAGCTTCACAGCTCTCACTGGCCCGTTTACAGAAGAAGCACATTTGTAACTAGGGTGTTTTTTTTTCCTGCCTTTTTATGTTTTTGAGGGAGGAAGGAGAGAAAAAAAAATTATCAAAGAGTCCAAGAAAAAATTGCTGTGTTTCTGGCTACTTATTGGGATCAAGACGCCTGGAAAGGCGGAAAGCCCACATGTGGCTCTGCTCAGACCCTTTGATCTTCACATCAGCAGTGCAGGAATGCGTGACCCCATGGACTGTGTGTTGTGGTACCCAGGAAAGCCTCACCATGGCCAGTCACTGGTGAGAACCAGGCTGGTGAGACTGGTTTGGGTTACTCAGCATTCCTGGTCCTGCAGCAGCAGCATTTCATCCCACACAGCAGCACTGAGGTTTGCCATTTTCCACTGCATGCCTTAGCCACACAGAAGATTTACTGCCAAGCTCCAGATGCTAATGCCATCACTTGGAGGGATTAGCTCCAAGATGGACTATCCCATGCTACAGCAAGAGAGGAGTGACTCTTCTTCTGCCCTGATCCCAGCTTGGGTGGATGTGGCTGGCTTTGACCTTTGCAACCCCAAGGACATGCTCACAATGGTGACATGCAGCCCTTGAGTACATTTTTCCTTTTATCTAGAGATGGCATTGAAAAAAAAAAAACAAACCAAAAAAGGGAGGACCAGCTTTTCCAGCTGGCAAAGGATCCTCAGCACCTCTATGCAGCAGCAGAAGCTGTAAGCAAGCAGGAAAGACAGGAGAGGGGGATGCTTTCTCCATGAAGAGACTCAGTTCACGTCCAAAACCTGCCCAGGGGACCATTTCCCACAAAAACAATCAATTCCCACAGCAAAATATCACAGCTCGAAACCAGTCAGGTTTCTCTGTAAAAAGCCACATTAAAAAGGAACCAGTCTAAACCTTTCTGGTCCTTTTGAAAGGCTGATGTGTGTGAAGCCAGAGCTTTGGTGGCCATTCCTCCTGGGTGGAGAAAGGGCCTTTCCAAGCCCCTCTGAAACATATCATCCCCTGCCCCCAGGGCAGGATTTGGACCTGAAGTGAGGTTCAGGCTCTGGACACTAATGCACCGAAGTACGGGGACAGACACACCTCTGCTCCTCTTCCTCCCCAGTGTTCCCTCTGGAGCGGCAGCAGAAACGGGGCCAACAACAGTGGTGTGTGAAAGGTCATGCAAGACAGAGGGATGGAGGGGGAAGGAGAGAAGAAGGGATGGAAGAAGATTGTTAGAAGCAGAGAGGAAAGAGAGAGAAAAAGAGGAGTTTAGTTCTGGTTCTTTCCCCCCTCCCCATCCCCTGCCCTCCCCATCAAGAGGAGACAAAGCCTCGCCAGCTCTTGCTGGAGTCCCAGGAGGATACAACCCAGCCACCCGTGAGACACCCTGACCAGTCCACAGAGGGTCACAACCCCATCACCATGGACCCTCGGGCCACCAAGCACATTTCCCAGTCTTTCAAACCCAGCCCATGGGATGCCAGCCTTCACCAACCACCTCCTCCTGCCACACGTTTTAATCCTCAGTCCAACAAGAAGCGTCTCAGTTCATCCAGTGGCTTCTGCGATCCTCTTCAGAGGACTAAGGGGAGGTCACCATCACCTTCCAACTGTTCTGAGCTACTGCAGGCTGCAGCTCCCAAAGCTCATTCATTAGCCAGGCTTGTTTCTGCAGTGGAGGCAGACTCAGCCATCAGATTAATTGGGAAAGACACTGGGAGCAGAGAGCAGCTGCCGGTGGCGAATGTCCTCGTGAGACATTTGCTGCTGCTAATTTGGGGCTTAATCAAAGCAAATGCAGTTACGGTTCCATTACTGCTCGATAGGTTCTTTTGCTGGCTTGCTTGGAAAGAAAGAAAAGCAATAAAGGAGAAAGCAGAGGCTGATTGGTGAGCTGAGCCTGGCAGAGCATCCCATGGTGGCAGCCAGGGCTCAGACATGGCTTCACTCAGGATGTGGGGAGGGTGGATGAGGGCTGGCTGCTTCCAAAAGTGCCATCACTGCTCCAGAGAGGCTGCTCAAGTGCTCTGAGCTCAACGACTCTCACCCCAAGAGTTCAAAGCCTCAATGCACTGCCCAGGCATGCAGCAGGATGGTACCGCTTCGGAGGAGTGAGTTGCTTTGAGGTCTCATGGCAGCTCCACGGTGGAGCAAGGCATGGGCACAAGCCTGGTGAACATCTTGCCCAACCTTGCACCCTGTGGGCCCCCCCACGCCTGGGCACCCATCTACCCTCTGCATTCAGGCATCCTCTGACATGGGCAGCCCCTTCCCTTTGCAAGGCTTAACCTGATCCTGCTAGTTCTTAGGGTTACCACGATGTCACCTCCTGCTCTCATCCTTGCTGACTGCTGAGGTCGGTCACACTGCACCAGCAGCATTACTGGGGACAACCAGCAGCTAGAGCATCCCTTCCCCATCTGCTGCACCTCCCCAGAGGGTTGCACTGAGCATCTTCTCCTAGATCTACTTACAAACTTAAGCACCAACAGCTTGAACCCTAGCTAGGTTTTCTGGGCACACCTCGAGGCCTTTGTCCTTGCCAAAATGATGCAAAATGAGCAAGAAAACCATCACACTGCCAGATCTCTAAGAGGATGGAGATCCCACCTGCCCACTCCACCAGACATGCCATCAGAGGTGGAAAGTGGAGAATTTCCCCATGGCTGGAAGTGGTTAGGGCTGTCAGGAGCAGAAGGGAATGCTGAAGGGCTGGAGGGGACATAGGGATTCCTTTTCCCACGAGGGCATGTCCTACCTGGTGGTGGGGGACCGCTTCCTGCGCTCGCAGTGCACGGCATCGAAGAAGGCAGCGTTCCAAAAGCGCAGGTTGTGCCTGCAGGGTGGGAGGGAGGGAGGGAGAGAGAGGTTGGCAACAACCCCAGCCCCAGCCTGCCTCCAAGTCTTCCCAGGGCCAAGCTCACCCTCTTCCTAAGAGCCAGGAGATGATTCAAGGGGGATCTAAGCAAGATTTGGTCCAGTTTTGGCCCAGTCCAATTTTGGCCCAGCTCCTTGTGTGGCTGCAAACACACTCCCATGAGCACAAGGGATGTGCAGAAGCCGTGGCCACCACTTTTAAAGGCAGCAGCAGTTTAAAAGCACCCATGAACATCTGGGGAATGTGTGGCCAAGGTGGACAAATTCCCTGCAGAGACAGGATTACCCCAGGCAAACTTTACCAGATGGGCTGCTGCTTCAGGTGCATGTACAGGNGATGGAGGGGGAAGGAGAGAAGAAGGGATGGAAGAAGATTGTTAGAAGCAGAGAGGAAAGAGAGAGAAAAAGAGGAGTTTAGTTCTGGTTCTTTCCCCCCTCCCCATCCCCTGCCCTCCCCATCAAGAGGAGACAAAGCCTCGCCAGCTCTTGCTGGAGTCCCAGGAGGATACAACCCAGCCACCCGTGAGACACCCTGACCAGTCCACAGAGGGTCACAACCCCATCACCATGGACCCTCGGGCCACCAAGCACATTTCCCAGTCTTTCAAACCCAGCCCATGGGATGCCAGCCTTCACCAACCACCTCCTCCTGCCACACGTTTTAATCCTCAGTCCAACAAGAAGCGTCTCAGTTCATCCAGTGGCTTCTGCGATCCTCTTCAGAGGACTAAGGGGAGGTCACCATCACCTTCCAACTGTTCTGAGCTACTGCAGGCTGCAGCTCCCAAAGCTCATTCATTAGCCAGGCTTGTTTCTGCAGTGGAGGCAGACTCAGCCATCAGATTAATTGGGAAAGACACTGGGAGCAGAGAGCAGCTGCCGGTGGCGAATGTCCTCGTGAGACATTTGCTGCTGCTAATTTGGGGCTTAATCAAAGCAAATGCAGTTACGGTTCCATTACTGCTCGATAGGTTCTTTTGCTGGCTTGCTTGGAAAGAAAGAAAAGCAATAAAGGAGAAAGCAGAGGCTGATTGGTGAGCTGAGCCTGGCAGAGCATCCCATGGTGGCAGCCAGGGCTCAGACATGGCTTCACTCAGGATGTGGGGAGGGTGGATGAGGGCTGGCTGCTTCCAAAAGTGCCATCACTGCTCCAGAGAGGCTGCTCAAGTGCTCTGAGCTCAACGACTCTCACCCCAAGAGTTCAAAGCCTCAATGCACTGCCCAGGCATGCAGCAGGATGGTACCGCTTCGGAGGAGTGAGTTGCTTTGAGGTCTCATGGCAGCTCCACGGTGGAGCAAGGCATGGGCACAAGCCTGGTGAACATCTTGCCCAACCTTGCACCCTGTGGGCCCCCCCACGCCTGGGCACCCATCTACCCTCTGCATTCAGGCATCCTCTGACATGGGCAGCCCCTTCCCTTTGCAAGGCTTAACCTGATCCTGCTAGTTCTTAGGGTTACCACGATGTCACCTCCTGCTCTCATCCTTGCTGACTGCTGAGGTCGGTCACACTGCACCAGCAGCATTACTGGGGACAACCAGCAGCTAGAGCATCCCTTCCCCATCTGCTGCACCTCCCCAGAGGGTTGCACTGAGCATCTTCTCCTAGATCTACTTACAAACTTAAG
This sequence comes from Ramphastos sulfuratus, assembly GCA_013399055.1. Classification (NCBI taxonomy): domain Eukaryota; kingdom Metazoa; phylum Chordata; class Aves; order Piciformes; family Ramphastidae; genus Ramphastos; species Ramphastos sulfuratus. Next base: position 222,973 of record WBNM01024980.1, read on the forward strand.
CACCAACAGCTTGAACCCTAGCTAGGTTTTCTGGGCACACCTCGAGGCCTTTGTCCTTGCCAAAATGATGCAAAATGAGCAAGAAAACCATCACACTGCCAGATCTCTAAGAGGATGGAGATCCCACCTGCCCACTCCACCAGACATGCCATCAGAGGTGGAAAGTGGAGAATTTCCCCATGGCTGGAAGTGGTTAGGGCTGTCAGGAGCAGAAGGGAATGCTGAAGGGCTGGAGGGGACATAGGGATTCCTTTTCCCACGAGGGCATGTCCTACCTGGTGGTGGGGGACCGCTTCCTGCGCTCGCAGTGCACGGCATCGAAGAAGGCAGCGTTCCAAAAGCGCAGGTTGTGCCTGCAGGGTGGGAGGGAGGGAGGGAGAGAGAGGTTGGCAACAACCCCAGCCCCAGCCTGCCTCCAAGTCTTCCCAGGGCCAAGCTCACCCTCTTCCTAAGAGCCAGGAGATGATTCAAGGGGGATCTAAGCAAGATTTGGTCCAGTTTTGGCCCAGTCCAATTTTGGCCCAGCTCCTTGTGTGGCTGCAAACACACTCCCATGAGCACAAGGGATGTGCAGAAGCCGTGGCCACCACTTTTAAAGGCAGCAGCAGTTTAAAAGCACCCATGAACATCTGGGGAATGTGTGGCCAAGGTGGACAAATTCCCTGCAGAGACAGGATTACCCCAGGCAAACTTTACCAGATGGGCTGCTGCTTCAGGTGCATGTACAGGTAGATCTTCTCTCCCTTCTTCTCCTCCTCTGGGCTCTGCACAGAAACTGTAAGGACTCACAGTTACGTGATGAGGTCTGAATGAATGACTCCTACCTTCCCACCCCTACACCTCCTACCAGCTTGGCATCCAAGCAGCAGTGATGGCAAGGTTTCATCCAAATTCTCATGCCAAACACATCCTCATCAATACAAAGAGGAGCTTTGGCTATCCTTTTTGTGCAGATGTTAGCTGTAATCAAGACATTGATGTCCCAGGAGGACACTCAAGGCACTGGACCACTGATATTATAGCACACAGCTACCAGAGCGGAGCCCAAATCTCTGCTTCTTGTGCCACTGAGGACAAGATGCCACAAGATGTCCTTATGGGACAAGAGCTGTGATTGCTCCGAAGCAAGAAGCTGTAAAGTCTCCTTTGGTCCTTTGGAGCACTTCTCTAGGAGCTCAGAGGAAACAGCATTGGTCCTTCCTGCCCTTCTCCCCGTCCCACAGCTCTAGCAATGCTGACCATCTTGCACCACTTCCAACCCTGTCTCCTTCCCCTTGATTATGTTTAGTTCAGCCATGCTGGCTCTACTCACCTGTCTTCTTTGGCTTCTCCTTTGGTTTGTCCTCACCTTCACTGTGGCACAGAAATCAGTGTCAGCTTCCAAAAAACCTGTCCCCCTGACAGCTCCTGTGACAAAGCCCTGGCTCCCATGGCATTGGGAGTACCTTCATTTGAAAGACCCCCCAGACTCCCCCACTCCCATGCTGTTGTCCCCAGGGCCAGGAAGGCGATTAAAAGACCACAACATCCATCCCAGTTAGATCCAATACAGGCATGATGGAGATGATCACAAAGCAACAGCACTGGCTCCTGGAACCACATCTGACTATGCCCAAAGGACTGAGGACTCCAGACCATGAGATGCTCAATGACCAAAGTATGAAGTAAGGGACCGAGCTAGAGACTGTCTTCCAATGGCCATGGTAAGCCCCAGCTCACAGCGGTTCTACGCCCAGCAGGTTTCTGGCTGATCATGTTACAGGTGCTTAAACTCCCACCCAGCCCAGCCAATGGGGTGGTACCCACTCATTCTTTTTGGTGGTAGGACCCTTCAGTTTGGTCTCCAGGCCCCCGAAGAAGCCCTTGACGTTCTCCGTCTTGGCCGATGTGTTCTTCAGCAGCCGCTCGGCGATGTCCTTCTTCTCTGCCAGCCAACTGTTCGCCGACTTCAGGTACGAGTCGATGCTGCCCGTGGGCTTCTCCTTGGCCTCCAAGGGCAGTGAGTGGGCCTTGCCTGTGGGCAACATGTCAGAAGTTTAATCGGCCCCGCGTTTCTGGGTGCTGCCAGCTCCTCGGGGACCAACTCCCAGCTACAAGATGCACCACAGAGACCAGCAGCCAGATGGAAACAATCCAGACCTCATCCCACTTCCTGGAGGTCTATATCCTGGATAGAAAATCCAGCAGCCCTTGGAGAATGTCAAGAGTGGCAGGAGGGGGTGGGGACAGGATCTGCTCACTTGCTCCCTGTGATAGGACAAGGAGCAATGGATTAAAGCTGCAGCGCAGGAGGTTCCACCTCAACACAAGGGGGAAGTTCATTACTGTAAGGGTCACAGAGCACTGGAACAGGCTCCCCAGAGAGGCTGTGGAGTCTCCTTCTCTGGAGACTTTCAAGGCCTGTCTGGATGTGTTCCTCTGTGACCTGAGATAGATTGCCTGGTCCTGCTCTGGCAGGAGGGTTGGACTTGATGATCTCTTTGGGTCCCTTCCACCCCCTAACATCCTGTGATCCCGTGAGGAGTGACCACCACACATCAAGTAACGGACTGTCCTCATTACATCCGCAGAGCTGGGTACAGGCAAATACCCTGGCTAGAAGCAATGACAAACCAGCACCAGCATAAGCTAACAGCCTGGTGAAGAGCTTTGGTAGATTTGCAGAAATTCTCAACCATGGAGGCTCTTGTCCACTCAGTGCTGGAGTCAGCCAGAGTAAGCCAAGCTAGAGTAACCCTCCATCACTCTTCCCACACAGAGGACACTTCACCACCAATCTTCAGCACAAGCAAACCCTCTTACCCACATAGTAGTAGGTGAAGCACATGGTCATGAGGTTCTTGGCAGGGCTGAAATCATCCATCTGGTGACACCTGCCATAGAAGGAGGATTTGGTGAAGACACCTAGCAATGGCAAGCTGAGCAGCCTTGTGGTTGCTGCCCCTTCTCAAGCCATGGCTCTGATCTCAGGAGCTTTTGTTGGTTGCAACCCAACCTCAACTTACTCAAACAGCACAAGGGCAAAGGACTGCATCAGGCGGTAGAAGGTCTGCTCCGAGACGCACTTGGAGTTGCAGCGCTGGAGGCACAAAGCTCAGGGTTTAGCAGAGCTCTGCAGGGCAGCAGCAAGGACAACCTCAGCCCACCCACACTGAAACAAGCCTGGATTTAACCATCTGAAGATGTCTTTAGTCACTTCTCTATCCCACTGTGACAATGTTTCTTCCTTTCTCTGAGCTCCTGCCTTCCAAACATATTGCTTTAGTCTATTGCTAAATTTCCCCACCCTGAGCCTCCTGCTCAGGCTACTCCAAAGCCCTGGTGCAAGAACTCTGCTCCTTCACCCACCTCTCTCCTTACCTGGGCACTCACGTATCTCGCAAACCACTCTCTGCCTTTCCCATTCTCACTGCTGCAGAGCTCACCAAACCTGGCCTTCTCCTCTTGATCCAAATCCTCTCTGAAATAGGAAAAAAAAAAAATTTAAAATCCACCATTAAAGTTGAAGATGTGGCCAGCATTTTCCATCCAGCTGTGGCTCAGCTCCCCAACACCATCCCTCACAGTGAAAGCATCCCAGCGCTGTGATGACAAGAGGAAGGCAGAAGAAGATGAGAAGTGGAGCATCCATTTTGTCATCTTTTGGCTTATGCTGCTCTTTTGTTCCTCCCAGGCAGGAGGGAAACCAAAGGCAGAGAAAGAAGGGAAGAGCCAAGGACAGCCCAAGCAGAAACTGAACTCCAGAGACAGGCATTCTGCCTCACAGCAAAAACAAGCCTTGGTGCTGCTCATCACGCTTGGTTGGCTCAATCGTGCTTGACACGCTGAGCCACAGCATTATGGAGACCACGGCCGTGGGAGCTAGGGGGGCTGCAGGATATTGGAGGGTAGAGGCAGAGTGAAGCCACTGGCATTTGCACCAGCATGACCAGAGATGCTCAGTGTGGGACAGGCATTGGTGACACCCAGCATGGTGAAATCCTCAACCCGCGAGGGGCACCTGGCGTGGGAAAGAGGAGGAAGAAGAAGGGAGGGAAGCTGGAGGTGAAAGACAAGCCAGGATGTGCCTGAAAGAGGGGTGCAAGTCAACCCACATCCCCCCACTTATCTCCACACCGTGTCATGGCCAGGAGCAACAAGCTGTGGTAGCCAAGCCTGCAGGAGTACACAAACAGATGCTCCAGGAGCGGGAAAGCAGCCAGATCCCGCCCTGCTGGGTGTCCCCTGGCAGCAGGCTCAGCTCACTCACCCCCCACTGAAGATCTTCTCCACGTAGTGCCTCATGAACTCGCGGCACTCGGCCATCACCTCGTCCCGGGAGGACTCAGTGCTCTGGCTGGAGGAGAAGGACTCGTTGGAGGAGGAGCGGTGGTAGCCACCCCAGTGCCTGGGGGAGTCCCCCATGTCATTCTCGCTGTCTGCCGACTCAGTGGCATCGCTCTCCTCCCCAGCCACATCCCCTGTGCCCTCCAGGTGCCCGTTGTCAGTGGGGGCAGTGGGAGGAGAGGGCTCCGAGGGGATGCAGGTGGGTGTTTCACCGTCGAAGTCAATGAGGTTCCCTACAGGCACATCCAGAGGGGCCTCCATGGCTCTCCTGAGGGATGTGGTGGTGCTGGGGGGATTTGCTCCTTGTCCTTTTGTCCTCACTGGGGTGTCAAGGCCATCGCTGGCAGGATGGGTTGGCTAAAGCAGGCAGGTCCTTCTGTAGGGGCAAGGATTACCACAGGACATCTGAAAGACAGAGGGAGGACGAGAGTGAGGAGAGAGCCCCAGGGAACCACCACCACGAGTGTGGGCAAACAGACCACAGGCCACCACCTACGATATTCCCAGGATGCCCAGCAGCAGCAGGGAGGGACAGAATGGGGACACACCAGGCAGACAGAGGTGGCTGTTCTCCATCAGCCACTGAACTAAGCAAACCCAGGCAGCCCTCATGTGCTTTCTGCACCATTCAGGTGAGGCTTGCATCTTTTTGCCCAGAAAAGAGAAAATCTGAGCCCAAGCTCCATATGCTATATTTGGGATGTGACATCTTGCAGCCTGACGGGTAAAACTGTGCCAGTGTGAGCCAGCAGCTGGCAAACACACTGGTGATTTTCCAAGGCAGCCCTGGAGAAGAATCCTCCTCTCCCTTTTTCTACTCCCTGCTCACAGGTCTGCCTGAATGCATTTGGAAATGGGATCTTCTCCAGGATGGAGCATCCCAGTATTAAACATGCACCAGCTTGAACTGGGAATGGAAAGGGGGTGGGAACATAACAGAAGCTGTAGTGGGATGTGGATGTAGGGCTCTGACTGCGATTAGATTTGTTAGTCTTGGAATCCAACCAGCACTGCTCTTCAGAGAGCAGTGATTGACCACGATGCTCTGGTGCCATCCCAGGTGGTACTGCAGCAGCTGCTGTGCAGCAAAAGGGGCAAAGAAAGGGCTGCCCTGAAGCTGTTCCATCATCAAAGACTCACTCCTGTCCTTAGCAGGCATGTTTCTGCCCCGGGGAGGCAGCAAGTGATGCCTTCTGAGAAGTGAGCTCCTTAAGGAGCTGCAGCAGCTGGGCTCGGGGCCAGCACAAGGCAAGGATTGGCACAGGAGGGGGTAACAGCAGTCCAAGTAAAGCAGCGACAGCGCTGGGACAGCATGACAGCAGCACTGCCACAGCCCTGCTGCCTTCCAGGCAACTGATCCCAGGACACGGGAGACTACATCAGAACTAAAATAAACCCTCAGATTTCTTTCAGCTCAAAAACCAACATACCCCAAAGGACCAAAGTCCAGTTCACCATCATTTAATGGTTGGAGCTGATGATCTTAAAGGTCTCTTCCAACCAAAATTATTCTATGACAAAAATTAGCTCAAAATGAAACAAATCTGAAGTGTTTCACCAAGCAAAGCACACAGATGGGAAAATAACCCATTGGCTACAGGAGGAGCAGCTCTCCCTAGCAGAGTGTCCTCCTCCCCACAACTGCTTTGGGTCAGCAGGGTGCTGGGACCCACAGGATAGAGACAGAAGAATATGCTGCACCTTCCCTGAGCACCAGACAGCTTATCACCCTGTCAGGAAAAATCTCTGGTCACCCAGATCCCCAAGGCTGAGAGACAGCAGGGACAGAAAGGAAAGTCACTTTGGGTGGCAGAAACTCATCCACCCACATGCACCCAGCACCGAGTGGTGACCTCCCCGCTCCACACGCTGCTGTCCCACCCTCCCTCACACCGAACCCCTGAACGCACCTAGACTCCGGTCCTGGGAGAGCCGCAGGGACGCTGCTGCAGCCAGCCAGCCTCCGAGAGCATCGGGTGGAGAGGAGCCGAGAGGCTGCGGCACAGGAGGGGCTGGCAGCGTGCCCGCGGGGACCCAGCCAGCTGCAGCCCAGCTCAGCCACCCCCAGCATCCTGACTCCCTCCGACCAGCTCCTCCAGCTGCAGGGATCACTCTGTGCTTCACCCATCCACCCGCAGATCTCCCCACTCCCGAGGCAGCTGCAGAGTTCCTTTTAGAATCACAGAATCAAAACCGTTTCACTTGGAAAGGACCTCTAAGGATCGTAGAGTCCAGCTGCCGACCTGACACCACCACGGCCACTAAACCATGCCCCAAAGTGGCATGTAGAGATGTTTTTTGAACAACTCCAGAGATGGCGATTCCACCACATCCGTGGGCAGCCTATTTCCATCCCTGATCATTCTTTCAGTAAAGAAATTGTTCCTCATGTCCAGCCTAAACCTCTCCTGGTGTACCTTGAGGCCATTTCCTCTATCACTTGTTCCTTGGGAGAGGAGACCGACCTGCACCTGGCTCCAACCTTCTTTTAGGGCGTTGTAGAGAGCCAGAAGGTCTTCCCTCAGCCTCCTTTTCTCCAGGCTGAACAACCCCAGTGCCCTTAGCTACTCCTTATCAGACCTGTTCTCCAGACCCTTCATCAGCTTTGTTGTCCTCCTCTGCACCCACACCAGCACCTCAATGTCCTTCTCAGAGTGACGGGTCCAAAACTGAACCCACTATTTGAGATTTGGCATCTATGGAGCAGGAACCTCCTCTGCCAGCCCCTCCAGAGCCTGTATGGGCTCAGAATTGCCAGACTTACTTGGGAGACCAGTCCTCTCCCTGTAATCTGGATAGTCCTTGCCATGGGAGAGTCTCACATACCCTTTCATGTACAGAACTCCCTCTACCAAGTGAAAACCTTATAAGCATCCACCTCAACCAGAATTGCTCCCACTTCACAAACTGGAGGCTGGGCACAACCCATCCCAACATTGCTGATTAGCCTTCTCCCATGCCCAGCTGCCAACTATGGCATACATGGACAAGCTTTGCAGAAGCTCTTCCAAGCAACACACTGAAAGATATGGTTAAGATCAGGGAGTTCCAGCTCTAGAAAAACAAATGTCACTGAAGGTCCATCACTCAGACACCAGCTCTGCCCCTGGGCAGCTCTGTCCTGCCGCAGACACCCTGCACCAGCAGCACAGGGAAGAGACAGCCACATCCAGGAGAATATATTTCTCCAGATCATCACCAGAAAACAGGACAGTGCTGGGCCAATGGTGGCTTCTGGCTCTGCTCCAGGCCATGCATATGCCCAGGAGGACCTGAGCAGCACCCATGAGCTCTCTTTCAGATATGCACAGCAGGCAGCTGGCATCCCTCCCCCAAAAGCCATCATGGTCTGGGAGAGAGGACTTGGGATATGGGCTGAGCAGTGCCTAAGGACTCACAAAGGATTTAAGCAGTTTTGAAGCTCAGCAGAAACCTGGCCAGGGCTGCATGCAGCATTACTAAGTGCCTTCTCCTCACAGAGAGCCAAAAAGGGTTTAGCCACTCATTTGCCATTTCATGATAAAGTCCTGCCCTTGAATGAAAGCCACAAAGGGTATTTCAGGGTCCTGGCAGCTGCTGTGGGCACCCAGACTTCCCAGGCATTTCCACAACCTTCAAGATCCTTGGGCTCTCAACACAGGGCCCAGGAGAGCTTCGAAACAAAAACAAGCCTCAAGCTCAGCTCCACACCCACCTCACAACTCAGTTGTTGCTCTAGCAGAGCAAATCCAGGGAAGGAGTAGCCAAAATACAAACCAAGAGCCTCAGGTCCTGCTTGGTTCCATTCACACATGGAAATCAGCCCAGCTGCACACACCACCACCCAGGCACAGCCTGGAGGGTCCCACTCCTGGCTTGTAACTGCTGGGTCAAGTCTCGGGGGGTGAACAAGGGATCTGGAATAAAAAGGGTGTTTGGTGGTTTTGGCTACTAGGGAGACTAGCTACAACATCCTGAGCTTCAGCATCATCATGAGCTTCAGTCTCATTCAGATCCTGCAGTTCCTGGGCTGCCTTTAACCACGAAGCTCAACCAAACAAATTGGCACACAGCTGATTGTGAGGTCTCTTGCAAGAAAACATCTTCCAGCACATCTGTATTCCCCATGGGCAGCTGGCAAACAAGAAGGCCACATCTTCCCACTGTGAGGAGGAGGATCATCAGTGAGGGAAGGGTTGGCATGGAAATGCCACAGGTGCCCTAAAACTTTGAAAAAAGGTCTGGATTTACCAAAGAGAAATGCTGGGGTAGATCTGAATGGCACACCTATAGCTGCACACACACCTGCAAACAGCCTTCATCCATGATCTGCCTTTGAATCCACTTCTGGCCCACCATATCCAGGCATCTGCCCAGTTTTGCTGCTTTCTCCACCTGCATCAAACCTAGAGAAATCTCAGAAGGGGGCAAAAACTGCTGAACTCCCAGCAGGTGGGCACTGGGAGAATTGTATGGGCTGAGACCCACTATGACCAGGGGTAAGGCTGCTGCTGGCACTGGGACATGAACAAAACCAAGATGGTTTGTGCAACTGTGAGCCCCTGCTGGTTGCTGGTGGGTCAGTGTCCTGAGGAGCTTGTCAGGGAGGGACAGGAAATACCATGTAACTCTGCCCTGGGACAGCACAGAAGGGACACACAGGGTGTTTAAACCCAGTGCCAGGAGAGGAAAGGGAGAAGTAAGGAGCTGGAGCTGGGGGTGGTGGTGGATCTTTCTTCTGCCCTGTTTTGGAGGAATGTCACAGCTTTGACATCCTCCTCCCATCCTGGTTCCAGTACATCCTTTCCAGAAGACAGGCCCACCCAGTCTAGACTTGCAGTTGAATTCCTTCTCCTGGCAAAGCCTGGGGAAATGACACAGGGAGGCCAAAAGTCACTCCCAAAGCCTCGCTGAGTGATGCTGAGCTGGACCCATGGGACCAAGACTGAAGAACAGCAATGGTAAAGGTCATGACATAGTCTGGTTTTAAGCATGGCATTCGGGCACAATCTGTGCTCATGCAGAGTTTCCTTTGGGGGCTTTCTACAGGCATGCTGGATGCTGAGGCTGGGGATGCTGCAGGACCTCAACAATTCACCCCTGGGAATTGTATAATCACGGGATGGTTTGGGTTGGAAGGGACCTTTCAAGGTCATCTAGTCCAACCCCCCCTGCAGTCAGCAGGGACATCTGCAACTGGAGCAGGTTGCTCAGAGCCCCCAAACAACCTGACCTGTTGTAGCTGCAGCAGAACACAGCCAGACTGTGGCTCAGCTCTCCTCACTCTCCTGCCATGGGTGAGCTCTTGCCTCCAGAACTGGATGACAAACTCAGCTAATCCTTATTATCAGATCAGGCTGTGGGTGTCATCCTGCATAACGACAGTGCTGGAGCCCACATTCACATCTGCACCCTACACAGAGACAGTTCTCCAGCCCAGAGCCATCAGGGGCAATCAGAAACTGTAATTAAAACAAAGAAATCCCTGTCTGTCTTCTCGAAGCTACATGAGTACACCCCTCCCGTTCCTCTGCTCCCTGGGTGCCCAGATGGCACCCAGACACCTCTGAGAGCCCCTGGGGACACTCAGCCCATTTGCACCCCGCCACAAGAGATGCTGCTCTCCTCTTGGGAAAGGGAAAAGAGATAATTAAATCTTCTTCTGGAATTTGGCTAGGCAGCCCAAAGGGGACATTTCTGTTCCTTTGGCCATCACACACTGACACAGTTGAGCTCCTCTGAGATCTCAAACAGTCCATCCATGTCAGGCTGAGGAGCTGTCAAGGGGCCAGTGAGATGCTCCCACAGCACATGGGCAGCTTAGGGGGCTTGGACTTGCTCTGCAGCAGAGGTGACTTAAACGTGTCCTACATCACCTTTCCCCAGCCTTGTCAGGGCACATGTCCTTCCTAACCATGGCCAGGAGGACAGTACATTGCCACCTCCTCCTGCTGATACCCTGCTGCCCAGGAGAGGATGCAGCCCTGAGGCAGGGGGAACACGGTGAGTCACTGCTGCCAGAGGGACAGGGCAAAGTGCCATCTCTCAGTGCTGGCACTTTTCCACACTGCAGCTCACCACAGAAATCCACACTTGTCTCACCCACCCCAGCGAGAGCACATCCAGACCCCTGGAAGCCCCCAGTCTTTGATTGTCTACCGTGGAGTCCAGTATGGGCACATCACTTGCACGGCAGCCACTGCTCCAGGTACTGGCACTGCCTGGTAGGACAATGCAGCCAGTTGCCTCCACTGCACCCATGGGTTTGTGCCAGCAAAGCACCTCTGTGAGAAGCTCCCTGCGGGGGCGCTGAGCCAAGGCTCTGCAGAAGCACCACGGGCAAAGCTTTGTTTCTGCCAAGGGAAACTCCCTGTGCTGTAAGGGAACGACCTGTTTCCTCCAGGGGAACTGGTCGGTCTCGTTCCCTGTGTCTCTCTCACAGTGAGAACAACCCGGCAGAAAGGTCACAGCTTGGGGACACATGCCTGTCAAGTGCTGGATCACTCCAATCACACTCAGCCTGGAGGTACCTCACCTATCCCTGCTCCACAAGTACCCCCCAGAGCATCTAAACACACGATCTCCAGAGGTCCCTTCCCACTCCCACTATTCTGTGGACCCCCCCTGCCTGAACAAGCACTGAGATCAGAGGAAGCTGGACCTCCCCACGCTGGGTTTGCTTGTCCCTGCTGCACATCTGCTGGAATGTGCTGGCAGTAAGGACTCACTTCCCATTTTATTACAGGGCTGAAGCCATGTCCTCAGCAAGGCACAGCCAACAGCAGATGCTGCCTGGGCACTTTGCAGTCAAGGAGAAGTTGCAACCTCTGCAGCTTACTGAAATAATTCCCCAAACACCAGGGAGGCTGCCAGCTGAGACCTGTGCTTGGCTGCAGGGCAAAGACTGCACTCACTCACCGCACACCAAAACCAGCACCCACTGCCCGATGCAGGCTTTGGGCAGATGATGGGGACACCATTGGTCCTCTAGGTCTTCTCCCTAGATTTACTTCTTCTCCCATCCCAAAGGCAGCATTAACCCACATGGGTCACTACACAAAACCAGCTCAGCTTTCATGCCAGATCTGTTTCAAGCCAACCTGAAGGCCAGCAAGTCCCCAGTTTGCTTCCAGTTTGCACAGAGCCTTTCTTTCCTGCTGCCATCAGACACCAGATGGCAGCTCCCGGTTTGCCTGGACTTTAGAAGAGAATTGAATGTCTCTTGAGTAGTCCTGTGCTGCAGAAAACCATTTTTTGTGCCGAGCAGCCACTTCTCCTTCAACACTTGCCAGCAGCCCATCCTCCACCCGCCCCCTCCACCACACAAGTGCCCTGGGAGCCCCCAAATGGAGCTGTTTATTCTGCACTTCCCATTTTCACCCAGCAAAAGACACTTAAGGATCTCAGGGATATTTTGGAAAGGAACTCCCTGAAAGGGTTTCCCCTGCCCCAAACACACTCACCCCCCCCTTATTCCCGTGGGAGATGCTGCCACCAGTCTTATGGTTAGACCACGAACAGCAGCATGGCCAAAGCCTTTCACTTATGGGACCCTCCAGCTTACCCAGGGATCCTCCATCCTATTCAGTGACCCATAGAGTACCCAGGGATCTTTCATCCCACGCAGGGAATCTCAGAGTACCCAGGAATCCTCCATCCTATCCAGTGACCCACAGAGAAATTGGGGATCCTCCATCCTATCCAGTGACCCACAGAGTACCTGGGGATCCTCCATCCTATCCAGTGACCCACAGAGTACCTGGGGATCCTCCATCCTATCCAGTGACCCACAGAGTACCCAGGGATCCTCCATCCCACCCAGGGACTCCCAGAGCACCCAGGGATCCTCCATCCTACCCTGGGAGGCTGAAGGCATCCAACCGATGGGCTGAGTTTAAAGAGAGGACGGCGCTGCCTCGGCGGCTGGGCCACGGGGAAGGCAGAGATCACCTCCCGGCATGAGATGGGGACAGAAGACGGATTCCTCCATCTTCCAGCATGAGATGAGGGAAAAGGACGGATTAAGCCTCGGCAGTGGCGGGGGGGTGGCTGTGTTGCCACGCCGACGCTTGTCCTTGCGTGGGGTCACAGCAGAGCTGGCGTTGCCGTCGCTGCCTTCCCTCCCTCCCTTCCTTCCTCCCTCCCTCCATCCCTTTGGCCATTACCTGCACCCGGGGCCCTCGGCACACCTCGGCTCGCCAGCGAGTTAGCGGCATGCGGCGAGGCTGGCTCCGGCGTGGCCGGCACGCCGGGGAGCCGGCGGCGGGGGGGACCTGGGGACGGCAGGATCCCTCTCTCCGGAGCTCAGAGGCATGGCGCTCCCCCACGGGTGCCCACGCACGGCTGCGCGCAGAGCCCGGCTGGCTGCCGCGCCGGCTCCGGGGAAGGAGAAGGGAGGGGGGGAAGAATTTAAAAAAAAAAAAAAAAAAAAAGGCTCATTGTGTGATTTGAACACAGCTTTCACGGCTGGCCGAGCAGGGACAGCACGAGCGGGCGAGCCCTGAGAGACCACTTGCTTTGTCAGGGGATTCCCACGCTGAGTTCATCACCCACCCATCCACCCCCAAGAAGCCTGTCCAAGCCCCTGCGCACGCAGACGTGCCAAATATCCAGCCGGATTCAGTGGGGTCCCCATCGCTTTCGTAGGACCATCTGGTCTGAAAAGACCTTAAGAGCAAGTTCAGCCGTAAGCCCACATCTCCCTGTGCACAACTGTTAGACCGCGTCCCTAAGCTCCTCGTCCAAACATCTTTTCAGCCCCTCCAGGGATGGTGATTCCACCGCTTCCCGGGGCAGCCTGGTCCAGTGCCTGATGACCCATCAACTTCCATCACCTTTAGCTGGTTTGTAAGCCTCTTCATCACTCAAACAGCTGAGGATTGTGTTATCTGCTCTGCTCCTCCCCAAAGGAGCCACTCAGAGGAAAACAAAACTCCAGCTGAGCCCAGAGGGAGAAAAGCCCCGGTGGGAAGGAGAAATTGGGTGAGAGCAGCTGGTGCAGCGTTCAGTCAGCAGAGCTCAGGGGAATTACTGCTTGCTCCAACAAGCAGCGTTAGTGGAATCCATCTTCAACCCCAGAGAAAAAGCCTCAGAAGGGTTGTGGTGAGAAATGGGAGAGAAAGGGTGAGCCCCCTGGAAGGGATACCCCAAAGTGCATGTTACATGCCTGGGTGGCCATTTTGGGGTGCTTACAATGACAGGGAGTCTCTGATACAAAGAGAAGCAAATAATCGTGTAGGGGAGGCCACTGACCCCTTCACCACCGCGCTTACCAGACTCTACCAGAGCATCTCAGCCCTCCCAAAAGCACCCTGTCACATGGCTGGCCACTGCCCACATTAACCCAGCAGGCTCTCCCCACTGTAGGGTAGTTTAGGGGAGCAGCAGACTCCCCTCAGTTCTGCGTTACTGCTGAGGCAATGGCATACACCCCGTGACAGTGAGGGGAGGCTGGAAAACTCCTGTGCCAGCACAGCATCCCCAGTCCTACTTCTTCTCCATACTCTAGCTTCACTCCAACACAGACGGAACCCTTTTCCATACTCCTATATCAGAGCATCTCCCATCAGCAGGAAGCCAACCCACTGTGTCCCAAAGGACCACCTGCAAAAGCCAGTCCTACACTGCTGTTCATGGGGAGCGAAAAACAGACTTGGATTAACACCATCAGGCTTGGATCAGTAACAGTGTGGTCAGCAGGACCAGGGCAGGGCCTGTCCCCCTGTCCCACCAGGGCACTGGCAAGGTCACACCTCGAATACTGGATTCAGCCTGGGGCCCCTCACTCCAAGAAGCGCATTTTGGTGCTGGAGTATGTGCAGAGAAGAGGAACGAAGCTGGTGAAGGGCCTAGAGCACAAGTTTTCTGAGGAGCAGCTGAGGGAACTGCGGTTGTTCAGTCCAGGGAAGAGGAGGCTGGCTCTCTGTGACTACCTGAATGGAGGTTGGAACCAGGTGGGGGTTGGTCTCTTCTCCCAAGGAACAAGTGATAAAACAAGAGGAACCATCTTCAAGTTGCACCAGGGGAGTTTAGATTGGTCATGAGGAGCAATTTCTTCCCCAAAAGGGTTGTCAAGCCCTGGACCAGGCTGCCCAGGGCAGTGCTGAAGTCCCAACTCCTTCAGGGTTTTCAAAGCCGTGGAGATGTGGTGTTGTGAGACATGGTTTAGTGGTGACCTGGCAGTGCCAAGTTAAGAGCTGGATTCGGTGATCTTAAAGATCTCTTCCAACCAAAACCAACTCCATGATTCTATGATGATTATGCATTCAGCACCTTTCCCCTCAGGGAGATGCCATGTGCAGATGACCCACAAGCAGCAAATTGTCTGAACCCAAGGAAACACTTCTGGGAGCAGTGCTGTGGCATCTCTGGCAGATCCTGGCCAAACCCAGATGCTGCCTCACAAGGGCATTCTTGGAAGACAGTCAAAGAATTTTCAGTCCCTTCAAGCCTTGCAGGCGGAGAGAGATGGGTGAGTCACTTCTGCCATGGAGCATCCTCATCAAGAGGGCTGAGATGGTGCAAAGAGATGCTGCCTGGCCCCCCCCCCCCCCCCATCATCATCAGCTCATGGAGGGAACAACGCACTTGTGACACAAAGTTTGAGCTCAGCAGAAATCCAAGAGCATTACTAATTGACTGTCTGCTGAGGGTGATTATTGTAATTAAGTGAGACTTCAGAAATTGCAAGTGACATGGAAAAACACATCTCAGAGCCCCAGTTTTTTATGTAAAGGGTTTGCTGCCTTCTCCTTGCCAGCTTTTGAGGGTTGGGTTTTCACGTGGACACTCAATCTTCAGGGCATAACTTGCAGGTCTTGCTTTTTATCTCTTCTTTCTGCTAGTGGTCTGGGGTTTGCACCAGAGCATGGGAGGGGAGTCCCTGGTGATGTGCTGGCATGCACAGTCCTGGCATCAAACTAAACCCAGGATGAGAGGTGGGCAGTTTTGTCCCTGCTCCACCAGCCCTGCCCAGGAATGATTCACCTGGACAAGGAAAGGGGAGGCCCTGGGGTACCAGGAGAGCACAGAATCAAAGAAGGGTTTGGGTTGGAGGGGACATTTCAAGGTCATCTGGTCCAGCCCTCCAGCAGTCAGCAGAGATATCTGAAACTAAATTAGGCTACTGAGAGTCCCAAACAACCTGGCTTGGAAATGAGACATCTACCACCTCTGTGGGCAACCTGGGCCAGTGTCTCACCACCCTCAGCTTAAAAAATATCTTCCTTCTGTCCAGTCTGAATCTCCCTCTTTTAGTTCAAGCCATCATCCCTTGTCCTGTCACAGCAGACCCTGCTAAAAAGATTGTCCCCATCATGTTTATTAATATCTGAAGGACAGGTGTGAAGAGGATGGGGCCAAGCTCTTCTCAGTGGTGCCCAGTGACAGGATAAGGGGCAATGGGCACAAAGTGAAATCCAGGAGGTTCCATCTGAAGAGGAGGAGAAACTTCTTTGCTGTGAGGATACCAGAGCCCTGGAGCAGGCTGCCCAGAGAGGTTGTGGAGTCTCCTTCTCTGGAGAGATTTCAAAGCCACCTGGACATTGTGATGCTGGGCAAGCTGCTGTGGGTGACCCTGCTTTAGCTGAAAGGTTGGACTGGATGATCCCCAGAGGACCTTTCCAATCTCCACCATGCTGGGATTCTGTGGTTTCCCTCAAAAACTCCTCCTGGAAGACTGACCCCTCTCTCTATCTCCATACACAGCACAAACTCACCTCCTACTACCCTCCACACTTGCAGCCACATCCACCCTCCAGCACCCACCTCGGTGTGCTTGCAGGGAGCCCATGGGCACCCACAGACCCACCAGCACCAGGGCAGCAGCCACAGCTCTGCCCCTAGATTGACATGGAAATTCATGCCTCCATTCCCCTTTCTGCAGACAAAGGCTCTGGGGGTGGCTGTGTCTGTCACACAGTAAGTGGCCTATTTTCCTTCCCCGTTGACAACACGGCACGACTCCAGCAGTAGGCGGGCATGGTGAGACAGCCAAGCTCACATCTGCCAGGGCTGCTTCTCCAGCACCAGCAGGGAGACTGAGCAGAGAGCACCGTCCCCACCTACACCACAGCTACAAGAGGAAGAACCTCTTCTGTGGAAGTTACTAAATTATTGGGCAATATTTTTGCTTAACAGCCTTGAGTGAAAAGCAACCCAGGAGAGAAGGGCTGGGGGAAAGGCATGGATGAGGGCACTGCCAACTTCAGAACAGAGCCAGGGTTTCAAACCAGAGGGATGTGAAGGAAAGCTCTCCTGTAGGGAATAGGGGCAGAGCAAGAGCAGGGAGAAACAAAATGAAGACTGTGCCCATGAAAGATGGGCAGCTCCTCTGCTGTGGCTGTGGACTGGCTGGTGCCATGTCCGCGACCACACCCAGAGCACAGCAAAAACATGTGGACAAGGGCAAGGAGAAACTTCAACTCCACCAAGTCACTTGCACAACAATTCTTTTACAACAGAAGACCCACGACAGTATGGAACCCACAAAAGCCCCAAAGGTACTCACCCTCCACCATCTCCTGGCCTAAGGGATTTGGCTCAGACTCACAAGACAAGGAAGATGCCAGGTTCCTGGTGTTCATCTAGTCGTGTCCTCTAACAGCCCAGACCACTCTTCTGTTGCCACTGCACACCACAGTCACCTCACACCATCTCCCCTCTGCCCAGCCCAAGAGCTCCTGGCTACTCACCGAGCCCTCAAACCCAACACCCCAGCGTGAGCAGACAACGCAACAGCGTGTTGCAACACCACTTAGGGTTGTGACATGGCTGCTCAGAACCCTAAATAAGCTGCTCTTCCAGCCCAGCCTTCTGCAAATCCTTCCTAATCCAATCTGGTTTATGGCATTAAGCTGGACCCTCCCAGACTGAACACCCCTATTTCCACCACGCTCAGGAAAATCCTCTCGTTTCGTTATTGCTGGTTGAACCTCTGATCATAAAATCATAGAATCACAGAATGGTAAGGTTGGAAGGGACCTCAAAGATCATCTATCTCCAACCCCCTGCCATAGGCAGGGACACCTCCAAGTAGTACTGATCACTCAAGGCCTCATCCAACCTGGCCTTGAACACCTCCAGGGAGGGACCAACCACAACCTCCATGGGCAACCTGTGCCAGTGCCTCACCACNAGATGGCATTCCCGCCCTCTAGCAAGTTGACTGTGCCACATAGCTTGGTGTACAAGTCACCATAGTTTCCTTCTCCTCACTTCTGGAAGTGTCTAAGGAGAGGGACCCAACCGAAGCCCCAGCTTCACACCCACCTCCCACATCAAGGAGATGTGGCTGCATCACCAGCTGTCACTGCCCTTCCCATTGAGCAAAGCAGAGCTTGCCAAGGGCCATCTTGGCAAGCCCTTCTTGATGCTGACTTCTTCAGAGCACAAAAAGTCTTGTGTCTTCTCTGGGTGCTCCTGATTAACCTCTGCCACAGCACTAACATTAGAAGGGCTCAGTGAGGAGGCAGGTGACAGCACATTAGAACAAAGGTGTCAGAGCTGTCCTCATTCTCCTCAGAATCTGCAGAGCACCAAAAAGTTCACAGAATCCCAGAATCCCAGCATGGTAGGGCTTGGGAGGGACTTCTGGAGAGTGTGTGGTCCTACTCTCATGCTAAAGCAGGGTCACCTACAGGATCACAATGTCCAGGTGGCTTTGCAGTCTCTCCAGAGAAAGAGACTCCACAACCTCTCTGGGCAGCCTGCCCCAGGGCTCCAGCACTCTCACAGCAAAGAAGTTTTTCCTCACAGTCAAATGGAACTGCTCTTCTCCAGGCTAAACAGCCCCAGGGCTCTCAGCCTTTCCTCCTCACAGAGTTGCTCCAGGCCCCTCAGCATCTTCATAGCCTTGACTGGATTCCCTCCAATAGTTCCTTGTCTCTTTTGAGCTGGAAAACCCGAAAGTGGACTCAGGACTTCAGAAGTGGCATTACTATGGCAGGTCAGAGGGGGAGAAGAACCTCCCTTGACCTGCTGGCCACATGCAACCCTGGAGACCACTGACCTTGACTTCAAGAGCACATTGCTGATCATGGGGAACTTGCCCACAGCATTCCTAGAGCTCTGCAGAGCTGCTTTCCAGCAAGTCAACCCTTTGCTTGTACTGCTGCAGGGAATTATTCCTTTCCAGGGGCAGGACTTTACATTTGCCCTTGTTGAACTCCATGAGGTTTCCTCTGCCCAGGTCTCACTGGAGATAAATTATGCCATGCAGAAGAAAAGCAATCAAACCTGGGGAGATGCAGATGGTCAGGCTGACATGAGCTCAAGCAAGAGGAGCCAGACTCCACTTCCTCTGCCTTCCCTGCAGATACACCTAAGTCCACCAGACACTTCATACAGACATAACAGAGACCCATAGGGACACTGCATCCACATCCTTCCTGGTGAGATGGCACCAGGGCAGAGTTCCACCTGCAGTTCAGATCATTCTCCCAAGCACTGCTCTTTGTCACAGAATCACAGAATGGTTTCAGGTTTAAAAGACCTTTCAGGTCATTGAGGCCAACCATTCTCTAACTCTACCCAGTCTGGTGCAAAGCCATGTCCCTCAGCACCACACCTCTGCAGCTTTTAAACACCTCCAGGGATGGGGATTCAACCACTTCCCTGGGCAGCCTGTTCCAGTGTTTGAGAACCCTTTCAGTGAAAAAGTTTCTTCTAATGCCCAACCTAAACCCCACCTGGTGCAGCCTGAGGCCATTTCCTCTTGTCCCGTCGCTTGCTCCCTGGGAGCAGAGACTGACCCCAACCTGGCTCCCATCGCCTGCCAGGGAGTTGTAGAGATCAACCCCAGTTCCCTCAGCTGCTCCTCACAAGATCTGTTTCCCAGACCCTTCACCTAAACCAGCCCACAGGAGCACAGTAAAACACCCAGAGAGTGCTGGAAGTGGTGGAGCTGGGAGAAACGATGGTGGTTTGGGTCCCTCCCATGCATGCAAAGCACCCAGGATGGGCAAGCACTAAACATAGAGCTGCCAGGAGTGCAAAGGTTACCTTAGCAAGCAACAGCTCAGCTTTCTGCTGTCACGGTGCCATGGAGCTGGGGACTTCACCAGCATCACGAGGTGCCTCCCAAAGTGGCAGAAGGGGCCTTGGTGTAGCAGAGATGCCTCAGCTTGTGCAAACTGCAGGATTTGCCAGGGAAGGGCAGTGCAGACAGCCCAGTGCCTCAGCTCAATAATGGGCAAAACCTCGTTGTGTTTCCAACAGCCTCCCCACAACATGCCACTCACTGACACCTGCAATCCCTACCCAGCACAGCTCCCATGCTTTATGTCCCCTCTCTCTTTTCCTGCTGGAAAGGGTGACAGGCCACAGTTAACATCACCTCCAAGCATGCCACCTTACCCAAGCAGAGTGTGGTCCTTCATCACCACCACCCCACACACCAGAGAAAAGACCCCATGGTAGCCACACAGTCCCCATTTATCTATGAGCAGCTCAGAATGAGTGCAGGAGATGCTCAGGATGCACTGGAGGCCACAGCACCAAAGTGAAGTTCACCAGCAAGGTGATGCAGATGACTCAAGCACAACAACATGGATGCTCAGGGCATGACAATGCTGGCAGAGGACCAAGTGCTATTTTCCTGCTTTTATTTCCAAAACCTGATGGAAATGTGGCTTCCTAAGCTTCACCTCACCCTTCCTCTCCTGAGCACCTCACGTGGGTGTACCCTCCCTCTAGACCAACCTGTTCTGTATCACAGTATCACAGTATCACAGTATAGCAAGGTTGGAAGAGACCTCAAAGATCATCAAGTCCAACCCACTACCACAGACCTCAAGACTAGACCATGGCACCAAGTGCCACGTCCAAACGTGCCTTGAACACCTCCAGGGACGGTGATTCCACCACCTCCCTGGGCAGCCCATTCCAGTGGG